>WTXJ01000271.1:0-16768 GCA_022376545.1 Russula dissimulans | reverse complement strand
GTGCTTGGGTGATTCCAAACCCTGGCAGTGCCTGGAGTTCTTCGACACTAGGGATGCTTCCTTCCCTGCTTGTAGTCGCATCTTCCCTTCGAGGAGGAACTCAGAGGATTTCGGGTGTGCTGGGGCGTGTGGATATCACTGAGATGTGTGAGGGTGTGGGCGAAGGGGCAGTAGACATGTGGGCTAGTGTGAGACGAGAGAAGGCTTGAGTGAGAGTTGCGATGGAATGATGGGGTTCTTCGCCGTCCATTGGCCCTTCCTTTTGTACCTTTGCAGTCTTTATAGCTGTGGGATGTTCCTTGTGATATTTTTCAATCAATTGTTGTGCGAAGATATCCTTTTGTCTTGCCAAGTGTTTTCCGCTTCAGGATATCCTTTCCACTTTAAGAGATACTGCAATCTCTTCGTCCTCCCATATCTCCGAGAGTCTAACACCTTTTCGACCTCCCATTCTTCTTGTCCTTCGACTAGGTCTGGTAAGTGCCTTTCATAGTTAGGCCCGTGTTCCTCCGTCTCCTTGTAAGGCGTTAGCAAACTTGCATGAAACACGTTATGAATCTTCCACTGTTCCGGAAGGTTCAATCGATAAGCCACAGGGCTTATGACTTCTGTGACTTCGAAAGGGCCGTATTGTTTGGGTCTCAGTTTGGTAGTCGGATGAGTTGTATGGATGTTTTTTGCCTCGAGCCACACCTTCTCGTCTTTCTGATATTCTTTGAACTTTGTGTTCTTCTTCCACAACGATTGCGCCCTCTTCATTGCTTCTTGCGCCTCTCGTCTTGCTTCTTTTATCCTTGTGTTGTACCATTCTATTCTGGGCATTTCACTTGGGCGTTCCGGCTGGTGCGCCCTTGGTATGTACCCCATCCACAGATCGTAAGGGGTTCTTCCTGTAGTGGCTGATACTCGTGCATTCAGCATGTATTGCACAACTGGGAGGTGGTCTGCCCAGTTTGTTTGTTGGTAATTGCAGAAGATCCGTAGAATGTCCTCGACGTTCTGATTCGTCCTTTCTGATTGTCCGTCTGTTTGGGGATGGTAGGCGCTGCTGATGTTCTGTTCTATCTCCAGTTGGGAACAAACTTCCTTGGCGAAATTACTAGTGAATCTCGTGTCCCGGTCCGAGATAATTTTGCTGGGTAGTCCTACAAAAGGGAATACTCGATTCTTGTATTCTTTTGCCAGCTCTTCTGCATTCATTGTTTCTCGACATGGTATTAGGATAACACCTTTTGTGCAATCGTGATCTGTGATGGTCAGGATCGCGTCATACCCATTTGAAGTGGGAAGTTTGACGATGAAATCCATGGCTATCGTCTGGAAGGGGTGCGCCTCAGGTTCCAGATTGATTGGGTATAATCCAGGGGTGTTCCTGTGGTGTATAACTTTATTTGACTGGCACGTTGCGCATCCCTTTATGTATCCTTCGATGAATTTGCCCATTCCCGGCCACCAGTAATATCGCCGGAGATCTTGTTGTGTTTTGGTTCGCCCAGGGTGTCCAGCTGTAGGCCCATCGTGGTAGATCTCCAGCAAGCTTTTTTGGATTTGCTCCGGCCTGGGTACTACTATAGCCTGCTGGTGCCAATAGTACCCTCTCCTCTTTTGGATGTCGTGCTTCGTCTTCCACTCTTCAAGGATCGCAGCGTTCTCTCCTCGTTTCTGTTGTCTCCGGATCTCTTCTTCAACCGCCATTGGTCTGATGAGTTTGATGAACAGATGGTCTGGGAGTGGTATTGCCTTAACTTCTCCCCTTCTGATGGCATGTGGTCTGATCTCCGTGACAAGGCATCTGCCACGGCGTTCTTCTTCCCAGGCAGGTGGCAGATGTCGAAATCAAACCTTGCTAAGAAGGTTATATATCTGGCCACCTTGCCGGATAGTTTTTGTGCCTCCCTATGTTTGGTTAGGTTGGCATGATCAGTGTAAACCTTGACTCGGTGTGGCGAGCCTTCTAGAAGGTATCTCCAGAATTTGAATGCCCTGATAAGGGCCAGGAATTCTCGATCGTAGACGTCGTAATTCCTTTCTGCTTGGTTAAGGGCTTCGGAATGATATCCCACTTCCATCCGCTTTCCTGTTTCGTCCCTTTGAATAAGTACTGCCCCTGTGGCGTAGTCTGAGGCATCGATCTCCACCTCGAAGGGCTTATCAGGGTTTGGATGATTTAGTTGAGGATCGGCTTCGATCTTCTCGATAAGACTGTCCAAGGCGATTTCCGCTTCTTTGGTCCACTCGAACTTCTGTCCCTTTTTGATGCTGGCAAAAATGGGCCTGGCTATGTGAGCGAAGTTCGGTATGAACCTTCTTTGGTACTGCAAGACTCCCATGGTTCGCTGGACATCTAGCTTGCTCTGGAGCGTTCGGGGCCATTTACTGATTCCGTCTCGCTTAGCTGGATCCACCCTCATCTTCCCAGCTTCGACCAGGATTCCCAAGAATTCCATTTGGGTTTGTTCCCATTGGCACTTTGCCGGTCGTAAATGATAGCGATGTTTGGCCATCAGTTCGAGCAGTTCGTGTGTACATTGCTTGTGTCCTTCCTTCCCTTTGGGCGTCTTCTTGCTGGTGATGAAGAAGTCGTCCATATAGCTGCCCGCCGAAGTGTCCATATGATCGAACCACTTGTCTCTCCACGGCCGGAAATCGCGCCACATCAGTCGTGTCCACAGGGCTGGGGCGTTTTTCATTCCGAAATACAGCACTTTAGGTTGGTACGTTCCTAACGGCGTTTTGAAGGCTGCCTTTGGTCGATCTCTTTCCTCGATAGGAATGTTATTGTACCCCCATCTGATGTCGAACTTTGAAAAGATTTCCTTCCCCTCCATTTGTTGCAAAAGGCGGTCAATTCGGGGTAAGGGGCCATTATCCCTCTTTGTCCACTGATTGAGTTTTCGATAATCGATGATGAGCCGTTTATCGGCGCCATTCTTCTTGTTTATGAAGAATACAGGGGAGGTGTAGGGCGAGGCCGACTCTTCAATGAACCCTTTTTCTAGTTCTTCTGCGAGGAACTTCTTCAGCGTTTCCGTTTCTGGTTTAGTCAAGGGGTAGACTTTGCAGTCTAACTGCTCTGGAGCTCCTGGCAGCAGTTCCACTACGGCGTTTGGGTTTCGATCGGGGGGAATCTCCTGGCTGCTTCTTCGGAAAAAACTTCCTTGTACCTTCGGTATTCTTCTGGCACCTCATGTATTTGTGTGATGCCCTTCTGATGGTACTGTTCGGCCATCTCCTGAGATATGGTTTGCCTTCTGATATAGATGGCTTCGCCTTCCTTGGGCTTGCCCAGACTCTTGATGGCCTTGATCTGCCACCTAGTGATCATGCGGTCTAGGTGTTTATACATGCTGCTTTGAATCTTGACCGTGCCTTCAAGCAGCTTTCCTTTCCTCCAGTCTACCCTTGGGTTGAAGGTTCGGAGGAATGGGTATCCCAATATTAGGCGATCCTTTCCTAAGTTCGTGATGTAGAACTCTTGAAGGTCTTCTTGGTCATTGTAGGAGACTCTTAGGCGGCAGTAATGGGTCATTTCTCCTTGTTTGTTCTCTGTCCCATCGACATTGTAGACTTTGATTGGTTTGACTAGAGGTCTCCTTCCGACCTTCATCCTTTTCCAGGTAGTTTCGTCGATGAAGTTCTCTGTAGCCCCGCTGTCCAATAGAGCTGTTTCTTCGGCCTTCGCATGAGCAGTTTGAAAGAAAAAGGGTACATTCATAGAAGTGAGTCGTTTAATGTACATTTCTTGTTCTTCTCTGCTCATGCTAGTATTCCTAAGCCAGGCCGTCGGCTTAGAACTTCTCAAAAACCCTCGCTAATCAGTTTGTCGAACAGTTCTTCTTTTTCCTCGATGGTCAAGGCATTGATGTGCGCCATTAACCCTCCTTTCCCCTTGATTGATCCGACCTTTGTGGATGCTTGGGACATTACTTCGTCCTTGTCATCGTCTACGATGGACTCCTCTTCTTCTGCCTCCATAACCTTGGCTGTGGGTTTCTTTCCGGGTGTCGTCTTTTTGTCTGGGCAACTCTTAGACATATGCCCTTGCTTCTTGCATGGAAGCATCACCCTTCGTTCATGAGTTTCTTCCGCTCTTCAGGCGTGAGTTGTTGGAACCTCCCTGGGGGCCGGCTTTTGGGTCTGGTGTCGATGACATCTACATCCATGGCGTCTGGGTCCCTAGGAGCTTTCTTCGGGACGGGGTGGTCTTTGAAGAACTGTTGAAACATGTTCTCCCGAATGGTGAGTCCTCCCCTTCCGAAGCCTCCAGCTTCTTGCTTGATTCTTTTAGCTTTGACAACTTCCTTCCTAGCGGCCTCTTGCCACCCTTCGAGGTCGTCGTCTGCTGGACAGTTATCCTTCCTCAAAATTGCAGTGGCGAGCCAGGATTTCAGCCCCATTCTGAATGCCCGAACTGTCCCTTGGTGGTTCCTGTCCCACCCTAGTTCGGTAATGAGCGCATTGAAGGTGGAAATGTATTCATGTAAGGGCATGTCCTTCTTCATGCTCAATGCTGACAATTTGAACTGAGCGTCTTCAAGTAGGCTGTCGTCCTTCCAGGTGTTGATAAAGTCATTTTTGAACCTTATCCAGTGTTGTTCGTTGTCTGCATTCATTCCGTCGTTACTCTGTTGTTGGCGGCGCGGATTTGGGCTTTGGTCCATTCTCGGACCCTCTCCCCTCTGATGTAAGTGATGGCCAAACCTACTCGGCTCAGGGGTCGAGCCATTACTCTCTTGTGCGAATTGATCCAGGCCCAAACTGTGAAGTCATACATAAATGACTCTGCGTTTTTCCTGTTTCCATCGAGGATATCTGGTGGGTGTCCATCCAGTCCTCCTCCTCCTTGGGCTGCTTGTTGCATCACGGCAGCCATTGGTTGAAGGGCTGGGGGGCCACCTCCTCCTCCTGGGGGACCTCTTCCTCCTCCTGGAGGATTTCCTCCTCCTCCTCCATCGCCTCTTCCCCCATGCGCTGGGTCTGGCACTGGGATAGGGGTAAAGGTGGTTTGGATTGAAGGTCCTTCTTGTAAGCTTTGGAAGGTGACATCTGCGGTTCTTTCTTTGGTGGAAGTCATCATGGCCATCATGAGCTGATCGATGGCTTCGTTCAACCTTTGTTGTGGGCTAATTTCGACCTTCTTCAGTTGCCTAGTGATGGTTTCTACTTCTGGCAACAGCTGTGTTTCGACGTGAAGACTGTATTCGCTTCGATCTACTCCGTGTCTTTGTAGTATTGGAGTTTTCTCTCTTGAAGACTCTGACTGTTCGTCAGTTTTCGTGTCTTCGTCTGAAGAAGTGTCCTGTTTTCTGGCTTCTTCAGTTCGGTAGGGTTCAGCTGATGTTCACAATCCGTGTTTATTCGGGCTCTTGATGAGATCCTTCTTGGTCATCCAAAATGTTCTCTCTTCCGGACTCCAGTACGTGTAATACCACTGGTTGTTGATATATTCCACTGGCACCCAAGTCCCTCCTATCCCTAGGATGGTGTAGGATGATTGGGCAAAGTCCTGTCTTATCGACCAAAGGGCAATTCCTCTAAGTGCTAGAGGTAAGTTGTCTGATCTCCTGTTCTGGAAGTCTGCTGCTTCTTCGGGGTCCTCTGGGAAGCTTACGATTATTGATTCTCGTAGCTCCTCCTTCTGTTTCCCCTGGAGTTTTTCTTTCAGAGCCTTCGTCTTGACTGGCTATTTAAAGCTCAACTTATGTCAAGAATCGCTGACGCTCGACTCTTGATAGAGTTCGCAGTAGCGTCTCACCTGTTCTGGAGTGCTGATTGATATAGCTCAATCACTAAGCTTCGAGGATCCTTGGAGGTTATCCAAGGGAAACGAGAGTTGATTAGATGATGAGAGGGGTCACTCCAATAGGTGAGATGATAGTCAGCAAGACCAGTGTTTGATTAAGTCGAGCTTGGCTCGACTCTACAACCCTTGAAGGGTTTAAATACAAGTCTCCTACTTTAGGGATTTGTAAGTAGCGAGTTCGATCAATAAGCAGTCTTCTCAAGCCCGTCAGCTCCTCCTAAGTATCAGTAAGCTATCAGTAAGCTGTGATATCATAGAATGCATTTTTGGACTTTGAAACAATAACATGGGAACAATCAGTCATCTGATCAGTAAGCATCCAGTCAGTAAATCAGTAAGCATAGCAACATTAGGACACAATAAGTCCCACAGAACGTCGGGATGAAGCGCCACTTTGTCAGAACAATAGGAGGTCTAGGCATGCCACCTGCATCCAGACTTCTTGCAGAAGGCCCAGTGCATACAGGCGTGTTTGGGGATGGGAATTGGGACAGAGCGAAGGGGAGGATGACCTTGGTGGCCAGGAGATGCGACTTGTCCTGTAGATTGAGGTGAGTCCATAACAGCTTGGTAAGGGACAAGTCAGCAGTCTTTGTAAGTAATGAGTCAGAGAACAATAAGCAAGGTGAGGGGATGAGTCAGACAATAGGGAAGGGGATTAGTGAGCACAATAAAGGTGATGAGTAATGCAAGAATGATCAGTAAGCTTATGGGAAGGAACAATAAGCATAATGAGTCATGCGAGAATATCATCAGTAAGCAAACCAGAAGATCACTAATCACAATCAAAGTTCATAAAAGAGGTGAGTCAGAGTGGAAATGAGTCAGGTAGGTATAGTAAGCACGGTCCGAGTCGATGAGATGGAAAGAAAAAGGTAGTCTGTGGGGCAGATTGTAGCATGCAGTCACTTTGTCCCCCACTGCCATCAGTCATTAAATTCTATGCCTTCATCATTTGTCCCTGCTGTGCCAAGGTCTGTACCAAATCATATAGTTTGTTGCACATTGTTGTTTGATTGATTTTGTAGCTCCATGTTGTCCACCATTCATATCCATCCAACGCCCTCCAACAGGGTACAGAACTGGCTGTTAACACCTCGACTATCATTGGTGGTGTCATCTCAGAGTGTGGAGGGACAGCATCACGGTGTGCCAAGGTCTGTACCAAATCATAGTTCATTGTGCATCGTTGTTTGATCGTTTGTTGGAGAATGATGCTAATTTGGGGTGCAGCACCAACCATCTACACACACATGCCTACCTTGCAGGTATGGGGTGTTGGTCATACTGGTATGTTGATTTTTTGTGCTCTGAACTCCTCAATGACACGATGAATCAGGTAACGCACTAGGCATTGTAATCCACATGCCCGCCCACTCACTCATACTGGCCACCTGTTAAGAACCGCGGCATTCTTAACGCATTGTACTATACATTCTGTGGACTGACTGTCTCGAAGGCATCCAACTGCCTGCCTGTCATGTGACTCGAAGGGGCCTAACCCCCTATATG
Source organism: Russula dissimulans (assembly GCA_022376545.1). Lineage (NCBI taxonomy): Eukaryota > Fungi > Basidiomycota > Agaricomycetes > Russulales > Russulaceae > Russula > Russula dissimulans. Next base: position 9,453 of record WTXJ01000271.1, on the reverse strand, counting down.
GTATCTGATTCCCAGGTTCTCGATACGGTACTAGTATCTCACAGGGTGCGATGACTAAAAAATGACTGAGATCGCTGACTGAATCGCTGACTAAAATCAAATAAACCAAGTAGCCCGACTGTTAGTTCTGACTGATTGCTTACGAGTTCGGTTACGAATCCTACCAGTTACTGTACTATTACTGACTGATTGCTTACTGGTTGGATTACTGTACAAGTACGATGACTGAGCCAGTTTGTAAAGCGATTACAAACCGAACCTGTATATAAGCCCAGTGGGCAGAGTAGTATGAGCCTTAAGTTCGACTTAATCATCTTCTACTCGCATATTCCTGTCTAGCAAGCACCTCAAGAGAGTGGCCCTATTTTCCTATCACTATCCTCTTACATTGCGTTCAGGGTAACATCTGAGCAGAGCCGAAGCTTAGTGCTTGTGCTATAACAAGCAACACTCACGTGCTTGAAAGCGTTACCATAACTGAGTCGTAACAAAGTGACTTTAGGTGACCAGAGTTTATATCAGGGGTACGCAAACCTTGACACCACCACCCACATCTCTTCCCATCTGCTGGTCTGCCTGCAAGCACACCAATCTGACTGCATGCTTGCCTCACATGTCAGGGTGGCCCCCCACACACCGACCTCACATGGACACCTGCCATCCACATGCACACCTCGCATTGCCATTCTGTACACCCACTTTCCTCCCTGTTTCGGATTGCGCATGGCCACCCACCTTGCACTGGCAAATGTGAGGTTTCGTCACAATGGTATGTTATTCTATTATTTTTTGTGCTTCGATCTCCTCCTGGTTGATGCGCCAGATCACGCAACACACCATGCATTGCCATCAGCACGCCCACCCACTTGCCCATAGGCCCTGGTCGCCCAAATGCCTTGCCATCCACCTGCCCACTGCCTGCCTGCCCGCCTGACTGCACACCCGCCTCGCGTGGCTCCTCACACACCTGCCCTTCCCCCTGTTTCAGCTGCCTGCTCACTTGCCTGCACACCTGCACACCTGCCTATCCGGCCATCTGTTTGCCTGGATGTCCACATGGCCTGTCCAAAGCAAGAGAAACAATAGCTGAGGACGAAATCAGTACACAAAGAATCAAATTGAGTGGAGGTGGCATAGCATACCAGTGCGAGACCGTGAGAGTGGCCATGAGGCAGAGGCGAGGCCGGGAATCATGAGTGGGCATCGTGGCAAGCACTGCATTGCGCAGTTGAGAACAAAGGTGAGTAGTGGGTGCTGTCAAGAAGGCTGTGGCATATGGTCGAGGACAAAGGTAATGAAAGGGAGATGGGTGCAGGAACGAGGTGATAGGCACCCAGAATTGTCATTGGGGATCATGTCGGTGTTGGCCACCCCCCGATTCTGTGGTGACCACATCATATATTTCAAACTTGTGCTGTCCTGTGTGTAGCACGGGTAACTGCTAGTTCAGAGATAATCTACGTGATTCCCAAGACCATACCGAATTTTTACTTTCCATTAAAAGCAAATGATACCTAGAACGGAAAGTTATCTGGCACCCAATTTGGTTGAGCTGAGCCAAGCTGAGCCAAGCCAAGCCAGACTGTGGCAGCGCTACCTGTAAATTCTTAAGGCCTAATAGAGAAAAACCGCAGTATGACGAAGTTGCCCCACTAACCCCTGTGATATGATATTGCCACACCACAGCTGCATCACCCTCACCTTAACAATATGGATGAAATCAAACTCTGGTGCTGTGAAGGCAATGCCAACTATTTTTACGTCTCTATCCCACCTACCCAATCTATTTCTTGCCTGAAGGAGCGAATATTTGAGAAGGGGAGGGACTCTTTTAATGGATTGGATGCTAAGAATCTCATTCTTACAAAGGTGTGTTGTCATGATCTCTGTATGAACATTGATGTAATGAATGGCCAGCTGGCTTTTTATAGAGAAGTTATGAGCTAAACAAACATGATGAGCGACTCACTGCAAGGCCGATTAGCTAATTGGTTGCCTAATCGAGCGAAGGCAGTGGCTGAGAGATGAAGGCGAGATAAAGTTGAGAGGCACGCAGAGGCAATAGAGGAATGCAGGGGGCTACATCACATTGCTCGGCTAGTATGGTACTTATACATTACAGCCTGTGGTAGTTTACTAAGGTAATAAGACAGAAAGAACAAGAAACAAGGTGTGAGACAGCAAATATGTAATAAGCCACTACTACACCTTGAGACAATGAAAATAATGTGTTGCGCCTGATAATACCCTTCGGACTTTACGCAGAGACTGGCCAAAGGAGTTGGGCATTGTATAGAGATCGTAATCGGAGTGGGCAAGCATGTTTTGGTGCATTCTGAGGTGTCCCATTGTGTGATTGTCAGGTTGGGCCTTGCTGCTTGCACTTGTGCTCTTGCATCAATTTGGAAACTAGATGATAAGATAATAAAACAAGACTATGCCCCCATGAAGGGGGCAGGTTCCAAAAATTATTGTGGGAGTGTCTGAGATGCATCCCGAGATTGAGTTTGATCCATCGTGAGATGGACTTGGATCTCTGCAGCTGGCAGCCCGGGCTCTGCTCTGGGGTGCTCCTCTGAGGCCGCAATTTCTGCCATTTTACATCTGCAGGTTGATATAGCACTTGATGATGTGGAGGCCATCATATCTTCTGGTCAATATCAGCCCAATGCCAACAGCCAACAATTGCAGCCAACCAAAAAAATCAGTGACATATGGCCTGTGCAACCCCCCAGTAATCATCTCCACATTTTTGTAGAGCTACCTCATAGAGAAGGCAGCTCAACCCTTGTTCAGATGGCTGGTGAGTTATGTCCCTTTGCGCTGGCCCACAATGTCTGACGAACCTGCTACCTGCCCCCTTTCTTGCCTTGACACCATCTTCATTTAACATTGCATCAATGATTGTTTTAAACTATCGCTACTTACCCCTTCGCCTACTCTTCCAGCTAAATGACCTGTTTCTCCAGATGGCAAATTGGTGCCTGGGAAAGGCAAAGTTTGTCAAATAGAGGTAGACACCAAAGTTGGCCCTCCAATTTCAACCACAGGATGGGAGCTCAATCCAGCCCCATTGCCTTTATTTATCAAGACTTGTGTCTTATCCCCTGCAGCCTCTAACTTTGAGCTATTAGCACGAGGAGGGTCGATTGTTGACAAAACACAGGCAATCCTTGACTTTCTAGAGGAAGACCAACCAGTGGATCTACTTCTTTGCCCGTGCCGTTCAGGTAAAACTACATTGTTGGATACTTTCTGGTAAGCATCTCCTCTTGGAAAGATTAGCCCTAACAGCCTGTTTGTTTTTCCTTAGTGAATTCTTTGAGGATAAAAGAGACCCCACCAAGGCCGAAAAGGTCAGGAACCTCTTCATTGAGAACAACCTCTGCATCACTCACAATCCTCATTTTAATGAGGAGTTCACTCACTATCCCATAATTTATCTTGACTTATTGGTGTGTCAGCCCCATTATGATTCTGGAGAAGACTCTACATACTCAACCTTGGAAAGTATATTCAATGTTCAACTCAAGAACGTCTTGAAGGAGTATTCAAGGACAGTATTGTGCACATTGCCGACCGCCTCAGATTTGACGGCTACCTCAAATCAAGTTCAAAACTTCTCCCCAAACAATGTGAATATCTTCAACGTCTATTTGATTATCAGCTCTCACCAGATGAATGGATGGAAGCACTTCGGAACCTGACTGAATTCACATTTGCACTTACTGAACTGAGGATGGTTGTTCTGGTGGACAAGTATGATACTCCCATATCAGAGGCATTGAAACATGGCTATCTAGAACAAGTGACTACTCCTCACCACTGTTTAAAATTGATTCTCACATTTATCCAGGCCAATTCTTTTTTCACGAACATATTTCAGCCTCTTCTAAAGGTCTTTTATCCCTTCAAATCTTTTGTATCTTTGACGTAAATTTTTGGTTAGAACAATCCATACCTGCAAGGTGCACTGCTTGTCAGCATTTTGCCACTTGCCAAAGCATCGTGGTTGTCAGGTCTTGATAATATCCAGGTTAATATGTCCTTCATTCCCAGCTTCTCAAACCAATAAGCATTTCCAGGTATACCCTTTAGGCAAACAAAAGAAATATTCGACTGCATGTATGTTTACAGAAGAGGAAGCACGGGTCCTCTTTGACAACCAGGTTGTCTTATGGGGCACAACTAAAGTACTGAAAAATTTTGTATTCCAATTGTAAGAGATCTCACCAGCTGTCACCGCTACGGTTCCACCAGCTCACTTAGTAGCAATGGGAGGACAAGATGATGATAAAGACGATCGTGAAGACGATGATGACGATTGCTACTCCGAACATGAACCCGTCCGTATACCAGGTGTGGCTTGAAGAAGAGTACGACCCCAACTTAGAGCAAAGGCGGTCAAGGAAGATCCAAGATCGCTTTCACTCTGAGTGGAAAGACGAGGGTCAGCTGCAAAGATGGCTTGTCTTTGACAGCGAGCCCTGAATGGGGAACAACAGTGTATAATGACGAAAAGACTTGACTTGCGAGTCCTAGTGGTACATGGCACGTATAAATAGGTACAGGGGAGGCTATGCCCATAAAGCCAAGGCAACGGTACATCAAACTATCACAGTCGGCAGCGGTCGGCGCATCAACCTATCACATCAGAACAGAGACCACATCAGAAGGTATGTATCAACGGGAGTATCATAATGCCGGTTCTAGAACTTACCCCAGTCCACGGCGTACAAGCTAGCCGTCTCGGGAGCCGGTGACATCACCCTCCTTCTAGACGGCAAAGCGACCTCGCTTTATGTTCTTCCCTTTTGGAGGGACTCGGGGAAAGTTCTCGTCGTCCCGGAGTACCGGAGGGACCAGGTACTGTTGGCGGGCGAGGCGTTTCGATATGCGGGCCAGTTCGAGGCGGCCGCGGGTGAGGACGTACTTCTCTTGGAGAAGGCTGAGGTCAGCCTCAATTTGGTCCCGCTGTAACTCCATTTCTTGGGCCTTGAGGTAGATGTCGCGGGCACGGGTGAGGTCGGCCACGATGCCGTAGTCTTCGAGCTCCAAGGCGGCTCGGCGGAGCGACTCGAAGGTCGCAGTACGTCTCTCAATGATGGTTTGGACCCAGAGGGGGAGCGGCTCAGGGACCTCGTGAAGGCGAATGTCGGGAGACGCATAGATCTCCATGGAGTAAGGGGCCTCGGTCGAGAGCTCCTTGCCAGTGAGGCTGAAGGCCTTGGTGTAGTCCCCATCGTGGAGCTTGATCCACTTGGCTGGGAGATAGAGCCTGTCGTCCATAGGGATATCGAAGTTGGGGATCTTGTTGTTGTTGTGGATGTATCCCTCGGGGGTTGGTCGGAGTCTGAGTCGCCCACAAGCTCCTCAAGGCAGAGAAGTTTTTTGCGGAGGTCCCAAACCTCGGTGCTGTGGGCTGCTTCGCGCTCCTCGATGGTTCGGAGGAGTCCGGCGGCGATCTGGCGCATAGTCTCCTCAGGGATGTGGGGGTTGGCGGCCAGGAGTGAGGCGGTGGAGCGTGGCGAGAGAGGGGCCCCAGTGACATGGGGGATGGCGTAGGAGCTAGCAGATCCGGGAGAGGAGGGCTCGAGGGCTTGGGACATCCTGTGCTTGCGCTCGAAATGGTCGGCGAGAGTCTGGAGATGGAATTGTAGCCACGGGTTTGGGGGCAGTTTGAGGCCAGGTAGCTGCCAAAAGACTGGGAGAGCGAAGAGGGGGTCGACTTTGAAGGGGGCCAGTTTGGTGATGAAATGACCGCGGCGCGAGCCCCCTTTTATGCCGGTGTAGTGGGCTGTGCTTGTGGTATTCTCGAATCAGTTCATCCGCGAATATAGCCGTTTTGGGCTCCCAGGTGTTGTCACTGTGGGGATAGCCCTTCCATTTGATCAGATATTGGAGCTGCCGGCCTCTACCTTTGAACCGGTGATTGATGATGGCCTCCACTTCGTATTCTTCTTCGTCTCCAATCAGGTCGGGTGGCGGCCGGCGGAAGTTGGGTCCGTGAGCGGGAGTTTCACAATAGGACGATAAGAGGGAGGCGTGGAATACATCATGAATGGCCCAAGACGCTGGGAGCTCCAGTTGGTACGCCACAGGGGAGATCTTTCTGATGATCTTGAAGGGTCCCTGACGTTTCGGGGCTAGTTTGGAGGTCTGATACGGGAGTTTCAGGTTATTCGCTTCAAGCCATACTTGTTCTCCGACTTGAAACATGTCCTTTCGGATCTCTCCTGCGCGCGCTGAATGATTGATGGCCGCCGTAGCCTGCGCTCTTCGTTGGAGAAGGTCGTCGATTCGGGCCTCTGCCTCTTGATTGTTTGTTCCTAAGATTTGATTCGGGTACAAGATAGGCCGGTATCCCAATAGGGCTTGATTGGGCGCCATCTTCAACGTGGAGTTGACTCGGTTATTGTGAACTGCCGAAGTGATGGTGAGCCACTTGCTCCAGTCGTTCGGCTGCGCGCTTGTCACCAGGCGGAGGTATTGTTCGATCCACTGATTTGTCCGTTCGGCAAGTCCGTCAGTTTGGGGGTGGAATGCCATTGACAGGTTCTGTTGGACTCCTAGTTTCGCCGTGAGGGCTCGGCCAAAATGGGAGGTGAAGCGGGGATCTCAGTCGGTGATGACTTTCTTTGGCAGTCCGAACCATCTGTAAACATTGTCAAGGTACATTTGCGCGATGTCGGGGCCCGTGACAGTGGTGGAGCAGGGGATGAAGGTCGCCGCTCGCGAGCAGCCATGGTCCACTATGGTGAGGATCGCATCATGCCCATGGCTCCTGGGTAGACCGGTGATGAGGTCCATGGCTACACGCTCGAAGGGTTTAGCGTCTGGGGGAGTGTCGATTTTGTAGATGGGGACTCTGGGGCGGTGAGTGCGAATTTTGTTCTGTTGGCATTCGCCGCATCCTTCGACGTAGTCCGTTATCCATGTGGTCATACCGGGCCACCAGAAGTCCCTTTTTACTTGGCGGAGGGTTTTGTCTCTCCCCGGGTGTCCTGCCGTTGGCGTGTCGTGAGTGTGGGCCATGATGCGTCGTTTGAGTTTGAGATCTGGTGGGACGACCAGCTTGCCTGATTGGGTCCATTTAGGGACGCGGTGCGACTGTTCCTCTTGCGTGCAATGATAGGCTTCCTTCCATTCGTTCATGAGGAGCGGGTGTTGTTTCTGCGACCACCGGATGTTGTCTTCGAGGTCTTGGTAGATCGAGTCCAGATCGAAGACTCGAATTCATGACGGCGGTTTGGGATGTTGCGGTGATGGTTCGACCGGGGGAGCTCGTGCCAGTCCTCGATGTTCGTCGGGAATTTCGTAGTGGGAGTCTACGAATAGTGCTTCCGGGAGGACGATCACCTGTTTGTTGTCTGTTTCACCTTTGTCTTTTAGGGGTGGTTGTGATAGGAAGTCCGCTGCCATGTGAGACTTTCCGGGTGTTACTTGGATGTTGAACCAATAATCTTGGAGAAGAGCGTGCCATCGGGCCGTGCGCCTGTTTAAGTCTCTTGGTTCTTTCCAGAAGGCCAGATTTGCGTGGTCGGTGACTACTGTGAAGGGGTGTCGGGTAAACCCTAAGTGGTGCCTCCAGTGTTTGAGGGCTTTGACTACCGCCAGCAGCTCTCGTTCATAGATGTCGTAGTTCCATTCTGCGGGGATGAAGGTGGCCGAGTAGTATGCGATGGGGTGGAGGCGAAATTTGAGGGGGCGTTCTGGGTTGGGATCGCCCTCCTGCAAGAGTATGGCTCCCACGCCATATCCCGAGGCGTCCGTATGGAGGATGAATGGTTTTGTATAGTCCGGTTGGGCGAGGACGGGTCTTCTGCACATGAGGGTTTTTAAGAGTTCGAAGGTGTTCATTTGCGCGTTTTCCCAATGCCATGGAGCGGTCTTTTTTGTGAGGTCTAACAGGGGTTGTGCGATTTTTGAGTAGTTTGGGATGGAGTACCTATAGAAGCCTGTAAAACCTAGGAATGCTCTGACTTCGGTCACATTGGTTGGTCGTGGCCAGTCGGCGACTCCTTGGGTTTTTGTTGGGTCCATGTGAATCGTGCCGTGCTGAAGGACCACTCCTAGAAAGTCAACTCGTCGTTGTTCGAATACGCATTTCTCGGGTTTTAGGTATAAGTCATGCTCCGCTAACTTTGTGAGGACACAATGGACGTATAGTTCGTGGAAGCGGGGGTCGTCGTCGGTTGCGATCAACATGTCGTCCATGTAGATGACTAGCCATCCCTCTCGCATTTCTTCTGCGAAGATGGCGTCCATCATCATCTGGAAGGTTGCCAGTGAGTTCGTAAGTCCGAAGAACATTACCGTTGGTTCGAATAATCCTTGGTTTGTGATGAAGGCCGCTTTCCATTCGTCTCCTTGTTTTATTCTCACGTTGTTATACCCCCAACGGACGTCGAACTTTGTGAAGAGGGTGCGTGAGCATACTTTGTTAATCAATTGAGGGATGAGTGGGAGGGGGTAGCGATTTCTGACTGTCCATTGATTGACTCGTCGATAGTCTTGAACGGGACGAAGCTTTCCGTCTTTCTTCTTGATGAAGAAGAAGGGTGCGGCGTAGGGGCTTTTGGATGGACGAATGTAACCTTTTTTCATGTGTTCTTGGACGAACTTTTTCAACTCCTCCTGTTCGAGTTGAGTGAGGGCATAGACTTTTCCGGGTATGGTGCTTGGGGCGTCGGGTTTGAGTTCAATGGCGTGGTCCCAGATTCTCGGCTCTGGAAAGCGTTGAGCCGCTTGTTCGCTAAAGACTTTATGATGGCGTTGATAGCGGGTCGGTATTGGGCTTTGGGGGGTGTCTTGTTGTGGGGGACCGAGCCATTCGACTCGCGCTATGAAAATTGGGTCTTGTTCTCGTCGAGTTGGCGCAACGGTTCGGGGAAGGAACTTGGCTCGGGCTGCATCAGGGCTTCGTATGATGATGGGGAGTTGGGAGTGGTCGAGCCATCCTCGGAGCCAGTCGATTTTCGGTTGGATGGCTGCGAACCACGGGTACCCCAGGATCAATTTGTGGTCCCCTAGGTTCGTGAGGAAAAACCTCATGTTCGTGCGATTCGCGCCCGTCTGAACTTGTGCATCTGTGAAGAATTCCAGGGAGCCACCCCGATTGAGAGTGCTGTCTACGTTGTAGACCTGTCAGGGGTGGCTCAACCTTTTCATCGGTAGGCCTAGCCATTTTGTGTAATTCAGGTTCATAAAATTTTTGGTCGCTCCAGAATCTACTAGAGCGGTCACTTCAGCCCTTTTCCTTGATGAATGTACGTAAGAACAAATCGTCATTGATTTGCGCGCTGACATAAATACATCTTTTGAGGTCTGTCTAATCCAGGCTGTACAGATTAGACCGAGTGAAAATCCTGTCGTTCCCTCATGCGTTCTCCTAAAGAGGAGGACTCTTCGAGGGATAGGGAACGGAGCTGTTCCTCCATCCAGGCCACCTTA
>WTXJ01000270.1:0-16789 GCA_022376545.1 Russula dissimulans | reverse complement strand
GGTAACATCCGAACCAGTGCTAATTCCCCAGACCCGGACCAGCAATTTATCTTATACGTCGACGCCTCTCAATTTGCAACAGGAGCAATCCTCTACCAAGCAGACAAAGAACGGAGAGATCGCAGGGGAAACCCCCTGCTTCACCCCATTGGATTCCACTCCCAAACCTTCAGTAAAACGGAACAGAACTACCCTATCTACGATAGGGAACTACTGGCAGTCATCAGAGGACTAAGATGCTGGAAACACCTCTTATGAAACTCCACCTACCCAGTCCTGGTAATCACCGATCACGCGAACCTACAGTACTACCGAGAACCGCACAAGTTGGGGCCAAGAGTCAATGGGTACGTCGCAGAACTGGCTGACTACCATATACAATTAGTATACAAGCCAGGACGGTAAACAGAGCAGACGCACTATCCAGACGACCAGACCTAGTCCCAGAGGAGGACAATGAACTGGTAATTGTCCTTCCCTGACCACCTTTTCGCCTCCCCAACAGCCCCAACTACCACATACCAAGCAACACGGACAAAGGCGGAAGATTACGACTCAGACGACACATTGGTAGTGTTATGGACTTACCTCGATCTACAGGACAAGTCTCACCACCTGGCCACCGAGTTCATTCCCCTTCCATTCGGTCCACGCCCATTCCTATCCCAAACACACCTGTATGCACTGGGCCTTTGCAAGAAGTCGGATGCAAGTGGCATGACTAACCCCTTATTGTTCTGAAGTGTGGCACCTTTGCTCTGACGTTCTGTGGGACTTATTATGTCCTGATACTGATATGCTGACTGATTCGATGACTGATTGTTCTCATGTTATTGTTCCAAAGTCCAAAAACGCACTCTATGATATCATAGCTACTGATGGCTTACTGATACTTAGGAAGAGCTGACAGGCTTGAGAAGACTGCTTATTGATCGTACTTGCTACTTACAAATCCCTAAGTAGCAGACTTGTATTTAAACCCTGCAATAGTTGTAGAGTCGAGCCAAGCTCGACTTAATCAAACACTGGTCTTGCTGACTACCATCTCACCTATTGGAGTGACCCTCTCATCGTCTAACCAACTCTCGCTCCCCTTGGATAATCTCCAAGGACCACCGAAGCTTAGTGATTGAGCTATATCAATCAGCACTCCAGAACAGGTGAGACGCTACTGCGAACTCTATCAAGAGTCGAGCGTCAGCGATTCTTGACAGGTAGGGAGTGACGATGAAGGAGATATGAAACCATGAAGGCACGAAGCGTCCAACTGGAAGATGGAGCAGAATGGTCAGCTTTCGACCTAGATAAACTGATAATGCAAGCACAGACTATCGACCACGCAACCATACGACAATGGAGAACCACCCACAAGCTGGAAAAGTACGGAGACATCTGGACCAGAGCTGGCGCACTCGTTGTTGTGGGAAACAACGATCTCAAGAGGGGGTGACAAAACTATTTCACGACTCACCAACTGCAGGGCACCCTGGAATTTCCAAAACCTTGGAGATGCTCTCGACCTTTTACTGGTGGCCAAGGATGAAGGAATTCGTCACAGCTTACATCAAAGGATGCGCAAACTGCCAAATGTCAAAGATCAATACGCACCCCAACAAGCCAGCAACCTTCCCAATCACTACAGACCCCCAAGCGCTCCCATTCCAAGTCATCACCCTTGATTTCATCGTAAAACTGCCAGAATCCCAAGGGTACGACACGATCTTGACCATCACTGACCATGATTGCTCCAAAGCATCAATTTTCATTCCCTGTAACGAAGCAATTGACTCTGCAGGAGTGGCGAAGCTCTACGCTAGCAGGTGTTCCCCCACTATGGGATACCCACCAAGGTAATATCCGACAGAGATCCGCGGTTCACCTCAAACTTCGGTAAAGAACTCTGCCGGCTATTAGGGATCAAACAGAACATCTCCACGGCCTACCACCCTCAAACCGATGGACAAAGTGAACGCACAAACCAATCCCTGGAACAATACCTTTCGCCTCTACTGCACAAGCCAACAAAATCAATGGGCAAATTGGCTACCACTCGCTCAATACACAAGGAACTCCTGGCCACACTCCACGACAAAGAAACACCCTACGACCTCATTATCGGCTACACCCCTCAAGCACACCAACCGACAACAAGGACAGACATCCCCGACATCGACACAAGACTGAAACACATTAAAGAAGTCCGAACTGCCACCCAAGAGGCCATAAGCAAAGCGCAGAAAGGACTCATCAAGGAAACAAAGTTTAAAGGCTACGAAGAAGGGCAAAAAGTCTGGTTGGAAGGGACAAACATCAAGCGACCTTACGATAGTGCAAAGTTATCCCCAAAGCGGTACGGACCCTTCGAGGTAGCTGCTAAAATTTCGTCCGTGGCATACAAGCTCCACCTCCCTGAAACCTGGCAAATCCACGACGTCTTCCATGCCTCATTACTCACCCCATTCTTGGAGACCGAGGAACACGGACAGAACTTTATAGAGCCACCACCCGAGGAGATAGAAGGACAAGAAGAGTGGGAAGTAGAACAAATCCTTGGCAAGCGAGCCCATGGCCAGGAAAGAAGCTGCAATATCTCGTCAGATGGAAAGGATACTCACCAGCACAGATCAATGGGTTGCCAAGGAAGACCTACATGCCGAGGACTTGATAACCGACTATGAACAAAAACCTCAGAGCGCCAGCCTCACAGGAGTATAAGAACCGGAGGAATATTCGTAAAATGGCCATCCGTTCAAGTCACCTCGACCACCCTGGCACGCAACAACCTCTTCGACTACAGCTATCAAACCCTCAAGGGACCAGCCACCTTTGCCCAAGTCCTCTGGGAGAAGCAGTCCGCAAATACCCAACGCAACACTTCGTCCACCGCTCTGAGAAAGAACACAGCGGTATCCATTCTACTACTGTCGTGTCAACTACTGCCCCTACCACAACCACTGAAATTACCACATGGCCCAAAGCAATGCCCCCTCGCAAGAACACATCCGACCGCCCCCGTACCATCTTCGAGTCCTACCAACCCCAATACCACCTCAAGCAACCCACATGATGATAACTGGACCCCCACAGGAGGTCCCCAGGTTCCGCCGAGTAGGGAGTCCGGCCCCCATCCTGATAATCAACCGAGAAGCCCTCCTATTACTAGCTCTGCTCTTGCTGCTGCTGCTGGGCTTGGTGCTGGGCTTGTCAACCAAATCGAACTGCAGCAACTATGGCGCTGGGCCCAAGGGATGAGGGCGTACTCAGAGGCCCATGGGGCGTACCCCCAGTCCTTCTCTACCCATAGAGGTTACTCACCGCGCACCACCAATCAGAAAACTCGCTCGGCTCCCTGAGACCCCTACGGACCTAGCCGACTTCCTCACCTGGGGGAAGCTAGGAAGGGGCTCTATACATTCCTTAAAAGACTATCCAACCACCATGGCCGACATCGCACCCTTCTTGCCAGAAGAAGGCGAAATCATCGCAGCGAACTCCCCCTCAGCCATATCAGTCCCCGACTCGAGCGAGAACGAGGAGGAGGAGCACACCAATCACCCAGAACATCCAGGTGGCAACTGGATGAGTACAGCTTTGGGCAAACCGATCACTACCCGGTCATTATCGATGATGGGGAAGACCAAGTCACTACCAACTACATCCGCTACGTCTTCGATGGGGAAGAAACATATGTAGAAGGTACTAATCATAAAACAGCCCCATCTATCGCCTGCCCTCCATGCTCGCCCCCAACCCCAACCAAATTTCGACAACGACAAGCAGATCAGAGACAACCACCTCAATGTCTTCCACCCTGAGTCCAGTCTGAGGGACTTCGTAGACCGAGCAGTCCACAACATCGCTGACCCTGGCCTCACTCGGACCTGGTGTGCTATAGGTCGCGCAAAGCGCACCATGCTACACTGCTCCCCGTCTCCAAGCTGCCAGGAAGCTTACTCAAACACAGAGGCTCTAGTCGGAGTGGAGCCCACCTCATCCATGCCAAGGCTTGCACCCGGGTCTTCAATCAGGTCTATGCGGTCAGACCCGAAAGTGAAAGCCCTATCGCGTCGGCCATGTCCCAACCCTCAAGGCCGCCAAGGCCCACCAACACCATACGAAAGATGCCCACACCCTCCTCCCAGACTCGCTTGCCCCTTATCACTGCCCAAAAATGCTGGAGCCCGTGTTCTGCTTCGAATGCATGCAGTCCCAGTCCCACCACCTCGGCAAAGACTGCCCCTCAGCAGGAACCTGCTGCTACTGCCAGAGTACCGGCCACGAGTCCTCCAATGCCCTACCCCCCACGTCAATGCTATGAGAACAGGTGCTCAGTTCCTAGCTGGCTCACCTTCCATGGACTCCAATGCCCAGCCCCTGCCATGGGACGCCTCGCCAAACGTCTCGGCACCCCGCTGGATGCCTTCCCTCACATGTGGGCTCAGGACATTGGCATGTCCCCCACTACGTGGAAGAAGACTAGCTCTCGTGTAAGTGAGCTCCTTAGGAAGGGCGTGATGTTATGATCAGCCCCCTCGGACTTACCACTGCGTACTTTTTCTCCCTTCTCCCTGTCTGTCTCGCTTACTACTTCCTTATCCCCTCAGACTTCCTATTACCCTTCCATAAAACTTCCCACTAGCTACCATCACTGTACCTTCGCTTAGCTATTGTGACTCATTCACGTTACCATCTCAATCCCTAGTACTCATTATTGTCTCTTGCTTGCTACTCTGACTCGACCCAGAGCCCTTAAGGCCATTCATTGCTATTGTTACTTACCTGACTCACCAAGCGTCCTAGACGGACTGCAAATGTATATAAACCAGTGTCATTCACGGTTGGGCCTTAAGCCTGACTTAGAATCAATCTTGCGACTTTCTGGTCATTGGCATACAAAGTGGGAAGGCCACTGGACCAACTTCGACTCAAGAATTACTGGCAAGGACCTTCCGAGGAGGGGGATCACTTCATCGTCAACTTAGACCCTTGCACAGACCACATTTACTTGTCTATCAATTTAGCCTTGCTTCGCAAGTGCTCGCTGAGTAGGGAGACCAGCCCCCATTCGAACAAAGACCTTCTAGTGCTGCTTAACGCGCACCCGGACCTCAAACTGCCAACATCTGGCCCTTGCGCCCGCAGGAGCGTAACAGGAATGGACCCTACTTTTCTTACTATCACATGACCCTTTGACCCCATGACAGACTAGACTCATGATCCAGACTCTTGACTTATGCTCACTGACTCATTCGCATTCGTACCTTGTTTCATATCCGTCGTTTCATACGGTTGATGCACCTAGCACCTCATTTCATATCCATCGTTTCATATGGTTGATGCACTTAGCACCTTGTTTCATATCCATCGTTTCATACGGTTGATGCACCTAGCACCTCGTTTCAGATCACCTTCCCAGTACTATATAAGACCCTCAGATAGTGTACTAAAGGCCTTAAGCCTGACTTAGTTGAACCTGTATCAACAAAGCAGTAGTCTTCAGGGATAATACCCAGTTGAACTCTCTCTCTCCTCTGTACCTAAGTCAACATTGTGACTTAGTGTGAACTGATCCCTTCAGACTACTTGAAGACCTACTACCTTTGTTAAAGGTATGATGAACAACTGACCGTGACACTGACCCCCAGCTGTGTGGGATATTAGATGGCATTAGAGTTTAAAAGTCCGGTTGAGTCCGGTCTTTTGCCCATTTTGGGCACGACCGGAACTGCAACCGGTTGCACCCAGAGCTGAATTCTCAAAGACTGGACTGGGACCTTCCCCAACCCACTGCAACTGGTTGCACCTAAACAAAAAGACCAGTCCATATCAGTCCCAACCGGTTGATTTGCAACCGGTTGCAACTGTCCAAAGACTGGTTGCAACTGAATAAAAGACCCATTTTGGTTTTACACGTACAAGCTTTTTATTTTCAAGGTGCTAGTATATACATGAGAATGTTCTATCTAATGGGCCCTAAATGTTGTGGGGCACCCAGCATGCATCTGTGGTGCGAGTGCGAGTAAAGATGTGGACAGGCATGCCGGCAGGTGTGCGGGAGTGTATGCATGCAGAGAGATGGCATGGGCATGGCGGATGTGCAGATGTATGGGGTCTGTGTTGAAGATGGTGCCACGCAGGCGGGCGGACATGTGGAAGTAGGCGGGCGTGTTGGTCACATTGTAGTCGCTATTGCTGCTGCTGCATTGCCATCGCAGCTGCTGTGTCACCGTGGCATTGTGGCTGCCATCACAGCTACTGCTGTCACCGTCTACTGCCACCGCCGCTGCTGCAGTTGGCCATCACCACTATTTCCATGCCATCACATCACATTCCCAGCATCACTGTCGAGTTGAGTTCCGAGGGGGTTTCAGAGGGAAATTGTCCGAGAGAAGGCTGAGAGCAAGACGCGAGTGGAAGAGGAAAGGGAAGAGGGAGAAAAAGTGAGATGATGCAAATGCGAGTCGGCCCGGCGGCGTGGTAAAGCATTCAAAGTCGAGGTCGAAGGTCGGAAGAGGTGGAAAGGTGGGCGGAAGAACTGCCATGCAGGCTGCCGCAGGACGAGGCGACCGACAAGCGTCACTATTAATGGGTGTTAATAAACAAGTGTATTATCAACTACCTACTGTATCAATAGTAGCAACAATAA
This sequence comes from Russula dissimulans, assembly GCA_022376545.1. Lineage (NCBI taxonomy): Eukaryota > Fungi > Basidiomycota > Agaricomycetes > Russulales > Russulaceae > Russula > Russula dissimulans. The sequence goes on along the minus strand of WTXJ01000270.1, from coordinate 10,143 downwards.
AATAGAGCAATGGCACACAAGTGCCAATACTACTACAGTCAAACCAAACGCGAATATGAGAAACTGGGTGCAAATGGGCATACTAAGTCTACTGTTGACTGAACAAATCATCAGTCAAGGCATTATGGATGAGGAGTGTCACTTACAGTGGAAAAACATGCAAAGTCGGTGTGCAGAGTGCTGCATTGATGTGAGTAGAATCGAGTAGACCAAGAGGTAAAAGATAGGAGAGAGAGGGGGGAGGAAGAGGAAAGGGGAAGGCGACGGTGGTAAGGCTAGGTGGGGCGAGACGAGACGAGATGCACGCAGCAGTGCAAGACAGAGACGGACACTGAAATGGTGAGTAATACGGGGCAGAGACAGGCACAGAGTCGACAAGTGAACACGGGTGGACGAGGATGTAGAGAGACGAGAGAACAGAAGAGGGACTTGATTCAATCAAAGAGTGGACTAATTGACCACTTTCTCCACAAGCTGGAGGGTGTCCTTAAATACAGCAGAGATACCTATTTGGTAAGCTTTGTAGATAGTAGACGAAAGTGTTGAAGTGAGGGACGACAGTATGGCTAGGCTTGTGTAACCTTCGGAGGTAAGAATAGCAGCCGCATTGGGGCGCTGAATGAATAGAGGCGAAGGTGGAAAGGGAGCTAGTGTAATGGTAAGGAATGTTTAGCATCAGCGGGTATCTAAGTAAATAAGAGTGTACGACGTCACATGCTAGCGACATATTAAAGGGACGATGAACATGGCGAGAAACTAGAGGGAAAGAGGATAGTGTCGACGGGAATCGGTATGGACAGGAACGAAGTGAATAGAAAGGGTGGGAGGTTGACATCTTGGCATTTCTGTGTTGCGCAGGCAATCGTTGGCAAAGACAGATTTGAAGACGGTGGCGAGGGCATAGTGGCGGGGGAAAGGAGTGAGTTGTTTGTCCGTATTGACAAGTTGCCTTGAGCTTGAGTGACTGGGCGCTCCAGGGAGTTGATTCCGTGTGCAGCTCCGAGGGGAACCCTACATCAGTGTTGAAACCTCACACTGGCATGTCAGATCTGACGGACTTGCAGTTAAAACAAGCCCATCAAAGTGGTCTTGCAGCATCACGGCACCAAAGATGGTGGTCGTTGAGGTAACACACAAGTGCCACGCAACACGTCAGATCCAAAGGCTGCACTTGCAGTTAAAACAAGCCCATCAAAGTGGACTTGCAGCATCACAGCACCAAGATGATGACTGTCAATGTAACATGCCAGTGCCATGCAACACGTCAGATCTGAAGGACTTGCAGTTAAAACAAGCCCATCAAAGTGGACTTGCAGCATCACGGCACCAAAGATGGTGGTCGTCGATGTAACACACAAGTGCCACGCAACGTGTCAGATCCAAAGGCTGCACTTGCAGTTAAAACAAGCCCATCAAAGTGGACTTGCAGCATCACAGTGCCAAAGATGGCGGCCGTTGATGTAACATACGAATGCACGAGCTTGAATGTTGCAAGTGGCAAAGAAAAACAAACACGTCATGCTGAACACTGAACGACACTAGTGGACATTGAATGACATCTCTTGTCATGTGACATGGGTATGGCCCAAACGCTTGTTTGGCTGGCAACAACTCTGAAACTTTTGCAACATTCATTGTTGTTTGTTTGTTATTTGCCAATGATAAACAGACAGACATGATTTGTAAGCAATCCACCACCCATGCGCCTTGAACTTAGAATGTGCCTGTTAAGGTGAGCGGAGTCATTGATTGGTTCCCGATGCTGTGCGCACACGCATGACTAATTAGCTACATGTAAATGGCATTCCATCTGAGAAGCATCACAAATAGAATGTAGATCATTGAAGGAAACATGCCATAGTAAGGACATTCAAGCAAATAGAGTAGTCCACCCAACATCAACTGATCTTGCCACCCAACGTGACTCGACTGACATGGCAACGTTGGTCGGAGTCTGTGACTGCCTTTCGGACTCAGTTCCTTTGGACCCTTCCTTGCTGACGGCATAACCATGCCTACAACACCGCCAGGTCCACAAAAACGAAAGCTTGCTGCCAGACTTGCTGACCAGGACAATGTCGCCCAGCCTGTGCTTAAGCAACAATCTCAAAGCCTCGTATCATCCAATGCTCGTATCAATGTAATTAGGTTTTAGTCTTGCAAAATTTGAGTTAATCTCGTGTTTATTTTCTGTCCATTTTGCATCACCCACAGGTGTACCCTTGGTCATGGGGAAGGGGTAACCCATACCTGTAGTTGCGGGTACAGGTGAGCACAAAACCCATACCCGCGACCACGGGTACGGGTAAGCATGGGTATGGGTATGGGTCGACGTCATGACACCCGTGGGTCACCCATGAAGATCACTAGGTGTCCAGCAACCAGTTGTAGCCGGTCCCAACCAGTCCAACACCAGTCCATCACATTATCAGAAATCAATGCAACTGCAACTTGTTAAGAACCACAGCGTTCTTAACACGTTGTACTATACGTTCTGTGGACTGACTGTCTCGAAGGCATCCAACTGCCTGTCTGTCATGTGACTCGAAGGGGCCTAACCCCCTATATGGTATCCGATTCCCAGGTTCTCAATACGGTACTAGTATCTCACAGGGTGCAATGACTAAAGGATGACTGAGATCGCTGACTAAAATCAAATAAACCAAGTAGCCCAACTGTTAGTTCTGACTGATTGCTTATGAGCTTGGTTATGAATCCTACCAGTTACTGTACTATTACTGACTGATTGCCTACTGGTTGGATTACTGTACAAGTATGATGACTGAGCCGGTTTGTAAAGCGATTACAAACTGAACCTGTATATAAAGCCCAGTGGGCAGAGTAGTATGAGCCTTAAGTTTGACTTAATCATCTTCTACTCGCATATTCCTGTCTAGCAAGCACCTCAAGAGAGTGGCCCTATGTCACCGCTGCTACAATGGACTCGACAGTCCAAGCGTGAACACGAAGGCTAGCGCAAAGATTACGATGAGAAAGGCAAGCATACACCCGTACGTCTTCCGGGAGTGGAGCGATAAGTCGAACCAAGGGCGACGAAGTACGCCCGACTTCGACTTGTAGCGAGAACGACCTGATGATTGACAGAAGACTCAAGTTAGAGTCTTTAGTAACTAGGTACAGCACTATAAATACTACTGTGGGGAGGCTATTCCCATAAAGCCTTGTACGGACTATAACAACGATCAATCAGAGGCGCGGCGTAATCAGACAGCTAGCGATCAGGGCATCAAGCCCTGCTAAAAGGTACAATCTCACTTGTACGGATCAAACATGGTAGGGGGCAGTACATACGATGGGACATAGCCGGTTCATGAACTTACCGCGGTCCAACGGACGCCAACCCATCCGTTCTCGCGTGCCGGTGACACCCTATTTCCTATCGCTATCCTCTTACGTTGTGTTCAGGGTAACATCTGAGCAGAGCCGAAGCTTAGTGCTTGTGCTATAACAAGCAACACTCATGTGCTTGAAAGTGTCGCTGTAACTGAGTCGTAACAAAAGTGACTTGGGTGACCAGAGTTTTTATCAGGGGTACGCAAACCTTGACATAAGTCGAACTTACAACTTTCAAGCTGGAAGAAGACTACAAATTAGTCTTAGAAGAGGAGGACCAAGGATACATCTATTGTAACAGGAGACAGTCATGGTCGTACAACCATTACAGCTATGAGTATCAAAGTCTTCAGTGCGTAACGTACGCACAAGTTCTCAAGAGAGAAGCGGTCCATCTGTACCGAGGGGGTAACCAGTTCGTTCACAAGTCCAAAAGAGAGCACGCCCTACTGTATTACTGTTTTTGCAGGATCAACTACTGCAAATACCACAACTAGATAGTCAAGACGTGGAAGCCACGCAGTAAGAAGGGTAAGAATCAGGAGGAGAACATCGAAGAAGAGTTACAGATCATTGGGGTAGAATTTCCTCAAAACCCAGAACAGCCTGTGGCAGTCCCTCAAGGTTGAAGCCGGATCTACCAGAAGAGATAGTAGGGTTTGCGTGGTGGTACAAGTTGTCAAATCCGCGCAAGAGTTCGTACCTACTAAAGAACAACGGCAAGTGGTGGCCCATTGAGTATCTTAACGGTTGTTGGTACTATCTTACCTGGAACGACAAAAGTGAAGAATATTGGGTCGCGAAAGAAGACGAGGTCCTCTCTCCAACGATATTTGGGTTAGGGACACTCAGGGCCCCATACCAGGTCCGAGGAGAAGAAGTCAAGTCAGAAGAGGAGACACCTACTGCCACCAAAGAAGCTGAAGAAACAAAGGAGCCAGAGTCAGATCCAGATACCCTGGTAGCGACAAGAGCAGAGGCTGATGAAGTAGAAGAGCTTTCTACCTGCCTTGAACAGACAAGCATAGGACCTGTACCATTTTGGACAGACACGTCGCTAGTAGAACAAGAAGAGCTTGCAGGAAAGTACCCACCTGCTCTCTCAACAGAACAACTTGAGCAATTCAAACAAGAACTTGACAATATGGCAACCCAAACGCAACTCGCATATGCAGGGGTTCAGCCCCAGTTTGTCCAAGGAGCTTCGGGGCAGCAAGGCGCAGGGGTAGCCAGACAACTGTCAATGGGACCACCTACAAGACCGCCATCACCAGCTCCACCAATCGGAGGAGAACCAGGAGGATTTCCACAAGCACCAATAGGGCCTCCAGCAGGACCTCCTGGAGGAGGAGGACCAGTTGGAGGAGGAGGACCAGGACCACCCAGAGGAGGAGGACCACCACCTGGAGGACCACAACCACCGGGTGGACCACAACCCCCAGCAGGACCGCCACAACCCCCAGCAGGACCGCCAGGCCAGCAAGCTGCCCATCATGGAGGACGGCTTATGGGTGAACCACCAGAGTTCTTCACCGGCAATGTAACAACTACGGAGAAATTTATTCATCAGTTCAACGTCTATCAATGGATGAATCGGAATCACCCCAGCATCCTCGATCCTCTCTCACAAGTCGCAGTATTTGTTAATCTCATCCGAGGGCCGGACGTAGAAGACTGGGGAAGACAAGCGCTACAGAGGACTAATGACCGAGTCCTATCAGGAGCATACGCAGTGACCGACAAACAGTTGTGGCATCTCCTATCTGGAGAGTTCCAAGCCCAGTTCAAAGACCCAGCTCTCCGAGAAAATGCCCAGCAGAAACTGAACAAATTGCAAATGACATCAGATGTCGCTGTAGATGACTATATTGCCAAGTTCAATGTGTTGATATCAGAGTTGCGATGGCAGCGCCAGACGGATGGGGCGGTAGATGTGTTCAGAGCTGGGCTCAAACAATGGCTCATCTACAGGATTCTCGATTGAGAACAAGCCCCTGCCAATAACGACCTGGCAGGGTGGCAGGCAGCAGCCCAAATTGAAGCCACCAAGAATATGCAAAAGCACCAATCAGGAGGACGCTTCACCAAAGGCAACCTCATGGCACAAGAAAACCTCTTCCACAAGTTTATGCAGCAAAGAGGGCGAAACCGCAAGAACGGTGGCAAGAAAGAAAGAGACCCTGATGCTATGGATGTCGACACCATTGAAACCAATGTGGTCAAGAGACAAGGGTTTAATTCTTTAACCCCAGCAGAGCGGAAGAAACTCTCAGTGGAAGGAAGATGTTTTAACTGCAAGAAGCAAGGACACATGGCACGAGCATGCCCAGACCGGCTCAAGGCAAACTGGTCAAAGAACCCATCAAAAGGGAAGCCCAAGAAGATTAGGGTGACAATCCCTGAAAGTGGAGATGAGGACAGCAGTTCAGACGAAGAAAGTGCTAACAGCAGTAGTGAAGGGTCCGTCAAAAGCAAAAAGGACCCCAAGAATCTGGTCACCAAGATCAGCAGGATGACCACAGAAGAACAAGGAGCACTAGTGGAGAAGATCCTCATGCAAGACTTCAAAACAAAGAAGATGAGCTCCAAAACTAAGCTCTGAGTCGTCAAAGCACAGTCCAAACTGTGAACTATGATCATCCCGAATCACTTTTGCGTCGGCAAGAGTGGAACTCAAAGAGAAAGCCCTTGTAGACAGTGGGGCTATGGAAAACTTCATTGACGAGAAGACCTGGGAGCGGCTCAGAATCGGGTGCAAGGTCTTGGACAAGCCAACTAAGGTGTACAACATTGATGGGACAGAAAACAAGAAAGGGGAAGTGACACACTACTGTCACTTATGAATCAAATTCAATGGGCAAGATGATGTTCAGAGGTTTTACCTCACTAACTTAGAAGGAGACCGTATCATCATTGGATACCCCTTTTTGGCGAAGTTCAACCTGCAAATCGATTGGAAGGAAGGCACCTTCCAGCAAGGTCGGATACACCTCAAAAGCTCCATGTACAACTATCTTCCAGGAGTTATTAGCCGATTGACAGAAAAAGCCATCCAGCAAGTGGGGCATCCCCCAGTGGGTAAGGCCATCTACATGAAAAAGATTTCTCTCTCCCAGCAGATGGCACACGAACACGAGGCAAAAAAGGAGCAGGTCCCCTTTGAAATACCACCACAATTCCAGCAGTACAAGAAGGTATTTTCAGAAGAAGAAGCAAATCACTTCCCTCCTGATAGAGCACCATTCAATGTCCCAATTAAACTCAAGAAGGATGCCCCGGATCAGCTGAATTGCAAAATTTACCCGCTGACCAGACAAGAGACTGAAGTGCTATGCAAATACATTGACGAAGAACTGGAAAAAGGCTTCATTGTTGAAGGAGCCTCTCCCTATACGTCACCGGTTTTCTTCATCGCTAAAAAGGAGAGCAGTGAGAAGCGCCTAGTCATCGACTACCAATGCCTTAATGATATCACCGAAAGGGACAATGGCCCCTTGCCAAGGATCGACGAAATCTGGCAAAAACTAGAAGGAAAGGTCTTATTCTCCAAATTTGACATTCAAAAAGGCTATAACAACATCCGGATCAAACCTGAAGATCGATACAAAGCCGCATTCAAAACGCCCATTGGTACTTACATCCCACAAGTCCTGCAATTTGGACAGAAGAACGGGCCCGTGCAATGGATGAGGCTGATGTATCACGACTTCAAAGGATGGTTCGACGTCTGGGGAGGAAATTACAAAGGAACAACAGGAGGATGCTACATGGATGATTTCTATGTGGCAAGTGACGGCATGAAGAAAGCAAGCAAGAGCCACAATGATTGTTGCCACCACTTTCTAACAATCTGTTAGCAAAGGAGGTATACACTCAAGCCCAGCAAGTGCGTCTGGTGACAGTCTCGAATGGAGTTCCTTGGATGCGTAATGAAAATGGACGACTCAGTATTGACCCTGCAAAAAAGGAAGGGATCAGTAAATGGCCAATGGATTGAAGGACAAGCACGATGTCCAATGAACCATGGGAATGCTACAATACCATTGACAGTTCATCCCAGGGTTTTCCTACCTCACCAGGCCATTTTGAAACACTCAAACAAGGACAGCCCTTCAAATGGACACCGGAAGCCAAAGAGGCCTTACGCAAAATCATCGCCGTCATCACCAGTGACCCTAAATTAATTCAACCAGACCCTAACAAGCCCTTCGAAATGGAGATCAACACGTCAAAGTACACTACAGGAGCAGTACTCATTCAGCAGGGAAAAACAATGCGAGGATAGAAGTCGGCTATCACTCGCGAGCATTGACTCTGACTGAACGAAGATACGACGTATATGACTGAGAGTGCCTCGCCCTGGTCAGAGCATTTCAACAATGGAGGCACTTACTAGAAGGACACCTGCACAAAGTTAAAGTGTGGACAGATCACGCAAATCTAACCCAATACCGAGAAGGACAAGCTCTCTCTGACAAACACAAAAGATATTCGCTATTTCTCACCTGGTTTGATTTCGAGTTCTATCATATACCAGGGAAAGACAATATCACAGCAGATGTGCTCTCGCGACGAAGTAACTTACAACCAGCAGAGGGCAAAGAGCCCAAAGAAGTCTTATTCCTGGATCACATGTTTATCAAGCTCATTCCCCGGTAGCAATGGAAGAGAATATACAACAACAGCACACCGCAGCTAAATACCAACAGAGGCTACAGTACTGGGAAAAGTACTTCAAACTGACAAAGAAGGATGGGCTATACTGGAAGGAAGGAGCCCTCGTAGTACCAAACTACGAAAACATCACACAAGGACTGATGGAAGTGTTCCATGATGGACTGACAGCTGGGCATCCAGGACAACTTAAGACCTGGCTTGACATCAAACGCCACTACTGGTGGCCATCCATGAGAAAAACAGCCAAGAATATGTGCAAGGATGCGCCATTTGTCAGGCGAACAAGATCATTACTCATGAACAAACCACCATTGTTCCCAATAGAGCCAGAAGAGGACACCCAGCCATTTGAGGTAGTAGCAATGGACTTGATTGTCAAGCTGCCCAAGTCCCGAGGATATGACTCGATCCTCACTATTACAGATCATGATTGCACGAAAGGTGTCATCCTTGTGCCATGCAAGGAAGAAATGACAGCGGAACAACTAGCCCAAGAATACAAGAGCAAGGTGTTCCCATATGCGGGGATCCCAAAAAAATCATATCCAACAGGGACACAAGGTTCATGTCCAAATTTGCCAAAGAGGTATGCGCTCAGTTACAAATCAGACAAAATATCAGCACAGTGTATCACCCACAAATGGATGGACAATCAGAAAAGACAAATCAGCACGTAGAAACGTTACTAAGGATCTTCTGTAATTTCCAACAGAATGACTGGGCAGATCACCTCCCAATTGTGCAATACATCCTCAACACACAAGTATCAGCAACCACAAAATGAGCACCATTCGAACTCTGGATGGGACATATTCCTCGAGCCCACCAGCCCAACAGGCTCAGTAACATTCCACATGTAGAATGGCACAAGGACAAGATCCAAGAAGTACAATGACAAGCCCAAGAGTCAATGAAAAGGGCACAAGAACTGTGGGCTAAAGAGAGACTTAGGGCATTCAGCCCCTATCAAAAGAATGACAAAGTGTGGCTGGAAGCAAAAAATTTGAAAACCACACATCCAACCACAAAACTACGCCCACTACAATATGGACCATTTACGATTATTGAAGTTCTCAGCCCTATTACTTACCGTTTGAAATTACCCCCACAGTGGAAGATCCATGACGTATTTCATGCTAGCTTACTGATGCCTTACAAAGAAACAGATGCTCACGGGGCTAATTTCCCACAGCCAGCCCCAGATTTGGTAGAAGGACAAGAAGAATGGGAAGTGGAGAAGGTTTTGGATTCAAGGCGCAAAGGAAGGCGCAAAGACCTACAATACCTGCTCAAGTGGAGGGGATATGCGGATGCTGACAATACGTGGGAGGATGCTGACCAAGTATTTGCAAAAGACTTAATCAGCCAATTCCATAAGGAGAACCCTAAAGCGATAAAAGTCATTTGCTTTAAAGAGGGCGATGAAATGGCTGGAAATGCCAGCTCTGAGACCTCAGGCCCCTCTCCCTCGCATCCCTCCATCGCAAGTGTCCTTGCTTCCATTGATTTTTCCTCCCCTGCTTTTCAAACCTATCGAGTGCTGAGAATGTCTGGAGCAAGCTCGCCTAACATGCAAGATGACACTTTTATGTTGGTACCACCGACGTCTCCACCGCCTCTACAAGTCCACTACGCCAACCAAGTCATGGCAGCAGCTCAAGCAGAGCGAGGGACGATCTCAGCGAAGGACTACTGGGTGCTGCCAAAAGCATCCCCGAAGAAGAAGAAGAAGAAGAAGAAGAAGAAGAAGAAAGCCACCACATAAGCCTCGAGGAGAGTATACCCAAGGTTTCAGAGCTCCACTACCCGAGCGACGTTGGCTCTGAGCAAGTCAGAGCAACTACAAGTAGGGTGGAGAAGGGATGCTGGAGGTAGAGATAATGGTGACGAGGGAGGAGACCCGCACTGAGTTGCCAGCGCACTCGATCCACAATGTGGACACTGACTCCAAATCCACTGCCGAAGCTATTAGGAGAGAGTTTGGGGACAATTTCCCAGGACTCCGTGGACACCTAACACGGGATTCTCCAACATCAGTGTGAGGCAGCGAAACGAACATTCGTGGATGCAAGTACGTCTGATTCGCTATTGAGGGGAAGAACTGTACATCTA
>WTXJ01000027.1:0-395193 GCA_022376545.1 Russula dissimulans | reverse complement strand
GGATCCAATTTCGCTCAACTTGCTTGCACAATAAAGACCAGGAGATTGACATGAAGCGGCGATGCTAAGTCGATGATGTCTTACTTGCGTTGTAACTGCGTGATCATCCTTCAAGTGATTGAGCTGGTCACTCACTGGCAGCACCATTTTCTGGCGGCGAAATGATGATGGCCCGGAAAGGCAATCTCGTAATTCCGTCATCGCCGCGGCAGTCTACTAATTCTAATTGTGTCTACATGGATTTTCATAGATGAACGACGAATGCTGAGGATAGCACAAATGTAAGAGTGCAATCCCACTCGACTGTATAATGCAGTGCTCAAGTATGTATCATTGAGCAAAGCAGTCGCACAGCCTTCAATTTTCTTGGCGACTCGACATGAATGCATGAACCACCATGACACCCGTACAACGTTGCACGAAAGCAAGGAATTGGCTGGTCGGTCAACTCAAGGTGATTGCGCAACTCAATAATGACAGTGTGAGGGGACGGCGGCCACTCGGCTGGTCCATCTCCAAGCATCAACACCAACTCAAAACTGGGCGCTCAGGCTGTCATAATCATCAGTAACGTACGTAAACGCCCCAACCCTCTTGTCCTCTATCGCAAACGTGAATTTTCCCAACTAGCCCCCATGTCTCTGAATACCCCGACTGCTTCCTCCTCGTCGTCCAACTTCACTTGGCTTTCAATGCTGCCTTAGAAGCATATGAGAAAGCCACAAAGAACAACCTTCGCACACACCCTATCGCTACCAAACTGCAATCCTGCGACTCTACCGCTGCTATTCTATCCGTGCTCCAAGACCTTGTCCAACAATTTGAGCAAGCTCGCAATAGAGATGAGAATCTAAGAAAATGGCTCGAACCGACAGTGAACGTCCTTCTTGCGTTTTCCGCCACCCTTGGCGACGGTTTTGGCCTGGTAAATCCTGGAGTCCCTACCTCATCGAGATCCGCATTCTAACTGTGAAACTTTAGTTATTCTCGCCTGCAAAAGTGATCTTTACCGGCATCGCATCCTTCTTTCGGTGAGTATAGAGCTTGATTTCTCCGCGTAAGTCATGGTGACAACAGTCCAGGCGGCTAAGGAGTCAATGCAAGCCAAGATATAATTATCACTCTCTTGACGCGTATCGGGAATTTCTTCAGGCGACTCGAGTCTTATACGGCAGTGCCGCCGACGCTTTTGATAAGGGACATGGTCGTCAAGATCATGGTCGAGGTACTTCATATTCTTGCCATCGTGACGACGGAGATCAGACTGGGACGACGGAGTGAGCTAATCTCCAGCGATTTGTTGTTCGTGGCTCACCTCTGCACAGGAAAATACCTGAAACAGCTCCTTAGAAAAAGCAATGTTGAAGACGCACTAAAAAACGTTGGATATGCTGACCCAGGAGGAGGCGAGGATGGTTATAGCCGAAATATTGAAGGTCACACACATGGTGGATGACAAGATGTGCATCCTATTGATGGTGCGCAAAATGTGTCTCTTCTCCGAACCAGTTATCCTCAACAATCATACGGCCTTAGCAATCGCTCGACAAACGACAAGCAACGTAGAGGAAGAGAAGCGTTTGTCTTCTCCTAATCTCTTTTCTGTTAGTTCTTAAGACTCGATTACTTCCGTACAGTCAAGCAGCTACGATGGGACCTTCAAAATGGCTTTCTCCCCCGGATCCGTCCATGAACCACAACATTGCCCGTAGTCTCCATCATGCGAGAACCGCAAGTTGGTTCTTCGAAAGCGACGTGTTTGAGGAATGGAAATCCACTGCCTCTTTCTTGTGGATATACGGGAAACGTGTGTTTTCGTTGGACGCTATCGCTCCGCATCCCACATACTGATGTCGTCGTAGCGGATCCGGCAAAAGTATCCTCTGGTTCGTAATTCAACGCTGGTCTTGCGCGATTCAACTCAAATTTGGACAGCTCCAGCATAATTGAAGATATTATGGCACTACACGATGCAAGTTTAATGTCTTTGGCTTATTTTTATGCGACTTCGTGATGAAGAAAAGCGTAGCCTACGCACCCTCATTCTCTCCATTCTTTGCCAACTCGCCACCCAGTCGAATCTATACTGTGGCGTACTCTCTCGGCTTTGTTCAACACATGACAACGGTGCTCGAAAGCCTAGTGATCGCGCCTTGCGGCGGTGCCTGACGGAGATGCTCTCACTGCCAGGTCAAGGTCCTATTTATCTTATCCTGGATGCTCTCGATGAGTGTCCCAACAATTCTGGATGCCAAGTGCCCGAGAGGAGTGCTCGAGTTTGTCAAGTGTCTTGTCCGCATGGACGTCCGAAACTTACACATATGTTAACGAGTCGCTCCGAGATTGACATACAAACCACACTCGACCCTTTGACAACGCACCAGGTGTCTCTCCATAACCAACGTGGACAGAGGAAAGATATTGTCGATTATATCAATTCTGTTGTTTATTCGGACATGAAGATGCGGAGATGGCGCGAGGAGGACAAGAGGCTTGTCATCGAGACACTCTCCGAAAGAGCGGACGGCATGTACGTGTATTATTCTCCAGTCTTAACATGTTCTCTTATGTCACGTAGGTTTAGATGGGTGTTGTCAACTCGAGACCCTTCGGCACTGTCTACCACCAAGCATCCGCGACTTCTTGATGAATTACCCGAAACTCTAGATGAAACGTACGAGAGGATATTAAGAGACATCCATAAGGTAAATCGAGAACACGCCCATCGACTCCTGCAGTGTCTTGCTGCCGCTGTTCGGCCCCTGCGTGTCGAAGAGCTTGCGGAGGTCCTTGCAATTGACTTTGACGCTATACATCGAGGTGCGATTCCAAGGTTGAATCCGGATTGGCGGTCGACCGATCAACATCATGCTATACTCTCCACGTGCTCGAGTTTGATTGCAGTTATCGACAATGGATATTTCTCTGCTGGTGCAATTCTCTCACTTTTCGGTCAAGGAGTTCCTGACCTCGAATCGCCTGGCCCATTCAAGCGGAGATATCTCGCATTACCATATTGTTCTCGAGCCTGCACACACAATCTTCGCCCAAGCCTCCCTGGCCTTTTTACTTTCCTTGGATGATCGAGTAAATGGCTCAAACGTCAGGGAAGTTCCTCTTGCCGAATACGCAGCCCGATATTGGGTCGATCACGCACGATTTGGGAACACGGCCTCACACATACAAGATACGATGGAGTCTTTTTTTGACGCGGACAAACCGCATTGGGTAGCATGGCTCCGGTGCACAACATCGATGAATTCTGGCCAGGTTCACACCCGAACACAGCATAGCTGCGCAGCCCTTTACTACGCTGCATTATGCGGATTCTATAACCTGGCAAAGAAACTAATCACCAAGTATCCGGAACAGGTAAATACCAGGGTGGTGAGAAGGTGGCTCCGCTCGTCGCAGCATTATACGGGGACCATCGACAGGTTTCGGAGTTGCTTCACCAGCATGGCGCAGACATCCACGTCCGGGGACACTGGAATCGTACATTACTGCATGCAGCAGTGCTGGAGGGCCTTCTCGACGTTGCGCGGTGGCTACTTGACCATGGTGCGGATGTGGACGCTCGGCATGGGCTATGGACACCACTGCATCTTGCAATCTACCGGGATGCTTCGAAGCGGCAAAGGTGTTAGTTGAGCATAACGCTGATGTCAACGGTTCGAGTGAATCAGGAGAGGTCCCCTTGCACTTGGCAGCAAGTCCTTCGAAGAATCACGATCAACTCAGGGTCATGAAGTTACTGCTGGACTATGGTGCAGATCCGAATGCACGAGATAACGAGGGATCGACGCCATTGCACCATTCGTCATACACGAGGGGACAAGAGCCTATCCTCTGATACCGGAGAGAGTCGAATGTGCGCGTCTGCTGCTTGAGCATGGCGCAAATATCAATGCACAGAACAATAAGGTCAAACCCCTCTCCGAGTAGCGTTGGCGAGAGGTCAACACCAGGTTGCAGAGTTTCTTTTGGGACATGACACAAATTGAATGTACGTTACAGCTAAATCTGGTAGGCTACTGTTGGACTAATTCCCTTACGGGTCCGGACCAGTAGAAAAAGCCGCAAGCATACCATATATTGCAAAAAGTAATCATACCGCACTCAAAGCGCGATGCTGCTGGAGTCACGCTGGTGCCTTAGCCGGATCGCATAGAACTACAGTCCAAGGGTCTCACGATAAAATGACAATGTTACTTGTCATTCATCTCCGCCGCGCTGCTGGACGTGAGCAAGTGGCAGCGCATTTTCTTCCAGGCCTCCGTTCCCAAGAGCTGCTCGGCAGCCGTCCCGTGACGCTTGCTCTTTCTGTCATTTTTGAGGGCATTCTGGATTGTGATGGGCTTATTCATGAGGAACTGCCCGTTCATTGACTCGATGGCCATATCGGCGGATTCGAAGTCGGTATAGGACATGAACCCATAACCCTTTGGCCGTCTTATTTGGGCGTCCCATTCGACCTGATTAAACGGGGTGAATAATACGTCACGTCCGTGAAAAGACACGATACCGCATGGTGAGGTGAGGTGATGTCGCCTTACCTTGATCGTTATCATCATCATACACAATAGACGTGTCATAAAGGAGACGTTCATCCACAGATTTGCACCTACATCAAGCTGCTTTTTGTCTGAGAACCCCCCAGTATGCCGAGCAGGTCGAGAAGAAATAACGGAGTCTTGGCAAAAGCCAATGACAGGCGTGGGGATGCATTGGTGTATGGTTCATCTAAGTTGCCCTCGGCAAAGTTATATTGAACGATCGGGCAGGTATTCTACATACAAGGTACACGGCTGCTTCTTAATTTCGGCCATCGTCATCTTGCAGTTGGGGCGATAGAACAAGATCTCCGCATCCGGCTAACGCGATGCTCTATTTGTTTACTGTTTGACGCGTGTTCTATCGCTGCGATGTTAATTACAAGTGGAGCGAACGACCCGGAGGTGCAATCCATCATGTTCACGGCGAGTACACTTCATCAGGGGTGCATCCCGGAATAGCTTCTGGTTTTCGACGCTTTCATCAGGGGACAATGGATCTGTTGCGTCGAGGGCCAGATCTTTTATTAGACCCTCATCACAAACACGTCCATCGGTTAGCCGCATACGTTGCAGAATTCGTCACTGGCAACTTTCCTATCCCCAGTCGGGTGACAAGGCTGTGATCTTCCACAACTGGTCCACCGTGACCACTGTCAATATTTCCTTAGTGCATATCAACTGCACTTTCTGAATGTTCTTTTTCTGAGCTAATCATACGGGCATGATACGGCGAGAGGAGAAATTTTCCATCTGTAATTCTGGGGCCTCCACAGCTCTCGGCAGTACCACCGGTACCAAAATTACCCCCTTCTGATTGCCATCTGATGTCTTCCCGCTACCGAGTGCTAGCGAGAGATAATTGATGAAATATGAAATGATCACGCCCTTAAATGGGACCATCCCAGATTATCCCGAGGTTGCCGAAATTGCTTCCGCTGAATGCAGTCGCTATATAGTGCCCCGATCCTTCCTAGCGCACCACACTGGCACCCACATCCTACCCCGCAAAGTCTACACCCACCACTGCGCTGCTATCGTCCATCGCTTGCAAGCATGCAAAAGCTCAACTTGATAACCTTCGCCCTCTTCATGTTCATCCTGTCCGTGAGCGCCACCCCCGCGCTCGCTCCAGAGCAGGAGAGGATCAGGCCGCGTGGTAATACTAGTGATGATAACAGTGACTGGTGAGGCTGCCAGTGGGAATACCGCAAACCCAGGCCGTCCAACAGGTAAGTGTTGACCTACTACATACTGATATCGTCACAGCCTCATCCCCCCTTTCCACGTTGACAGTTTTAATCCACCACCTCCGCAATCTTCATCATGCCAGTGCCCATGACCTACACCTGGACCGATATACAATTGAGACGTCTAAATAAAGTACTGTTGGTTTGGTTAAACTGGCAGACGTTATGACTTGATAGGACCTAGTTTCCATGACATCTACACCCTTTATGTGTCTTCCTTCATGTATCAGAAAAATATCCACACTTTTGAACTCTTGAAAAAAAAAAAAGAGGGTTTATTGCACTTCTTTCCTCCTGAAAATTAATTTGCACATGGACTTTTTTTGAGTTCTGATTCCTTTTTAATTTTGACTTTTTGACACGTTTTGGGCAGGAATCCTGATGTGTCTGTTTCAACTGTGTCACGCCATCCATAAAAAGCAAACTTAAGACAATTCTCTCAGCATGGCCAGGATATCATGGAATTGGTCCAAAAACATGTGCTCGCATGATACTAAGATAAGCAGTGTTTACACACTCAGACAAAACCTGCCAAAAATAACTGTCACATGGCTGGAGACTGAGGAGGATGTACTCTTTGCATGATTCCCACACCCAGATTCTACACCATGACTATGCATTCTTCATTGAATGTAGGGCCCAGTGTCTTTTCACAAATGGGTTTGCAATGTTCATCATCAGTACTTTTGCAAGATCTGATGTCCTGAGAATTTCACTCAGTCGATTTCAGGCGTTTCAGTCATCAGGGCTTCAGATTAATATCTGAGTGCAACAAAATTTACCTTCAGTTGTTTCAGTCATTTTAGTCACTCAGTAAAAAAAATTTATTCTCAAAGCTCGAGGTCAAGGTATATACAATAGGCTTTTCTCAGCCTAACTAATCTCTAAATGGTGTACCGCAGAGGTTGGGAGGCATCCCACACAGGTGCAGGCAGGCAGGCATGTGGGCTGCTGCTGCTATTGCAGTCACCATCACTGCGCTGCATTGCAGTTGCCATCACCGCCACTGGTATTGAGGTTGCCATCGTTGACACTGTGTTGAGGTTGCCACCACCACTGCTGGTGTCATGGTTGCCATTGCCACTGCTGCTGGTGTTGAGGTCGCCATCATTGCTGCGTGTTGAGGTTGCCACCACCGCTGCTAGTGTCATGGTCGCTATCACTGCCACTGGGGTCGATGTTGTACCATCGCCGCTGCTGGGGTTGATGTCACTATCGCTGCTGCTGGTGTCACGGTTGCCATCACTGCTGCTGGTGTCACGGTAGCTATTGTTAATCACTGCCGTCGTGTCCACTGCTACTGTTATGATCCATCCCCTCAGACTTACCACTTCTTACTTTTTCCCCTTCTTTTCGCTTACTACTTCCTTATCCCCTCGGACACCCTACTTACCCCTCCATAAAAACCTTTCCACTAGCTACCATCACTTACCTTCGCTTAGCTATGTGACTCATTTCATCATTACCTTCGATCTCCAGTCGTTATTATTGTCCTCGCTTGCTACTCTGACTCGACCCAAGAGCCCTTAAGGCCATTTGCTATTCTTACTTACCTGACTCACCAAGCGTCCTAGACGGACTGCGACATGTATATAAACATATCACAGTTGGGCCTTAAGCCTGACTTAGAATCAATCTTGCAACTTTCTGGTCATTGGCATACAAAGTGGGAAGGCCACTGGACCGACTTCGACTCAGAACTACTGGCAAGGACCTTCCGAGGAGGGGGATCACTTCATCGTCAACTTAGACCCTTGCACAGACCGCATTTACTTGCCTATCGACTTAGCCTTGCTTTGCAAGTGCTCGCTGAGTAGGGAGACCAGCCCCCATTCGACTAAGGACCTTCTAGTGCTGCTTAACGCGCACCCGGATTCCAAAACCGCCAACGTCTGGCCCTTGCGCCCGCAGGAGCGTAACATAAGTCAGGCTTTAACCCCACAGACAAGCTGGCCGCACTAGAACTATATCTACCAGAAGACCCAGACACCCAGTCGCAGTACAAAGAAGAACCAGAGACGACCTACCAGCCCACGTAAAAGGGAAAGCATATTGGGTCCCAATCCAGGCCACAAAGGCTACTACGCCAAAAGCAAGAACGTAGAAAGAGCTGTTGAATTCTACAACTTCAGACACACCGATAAAGAAGGGGTAACTCAAACAGGAGATCGTTGGTTTGTCCTTGAAGAAGGAGACGACGAAGACCCCAACTGGTACACCAGAAAGAAATACCAACTATCCCAGGATCAAACGGACTAGGTTGGTGGAGAGAAACCGACAAGGAAGCAGAAGAAGGGAAGATTAAAACATACCAACCCAGTTATCAACAAGAAGAACAGTCAGTAACCGACATGGAGACTCAACAAGAAGAGCAATTAACACCACAGTCGTAGAACCACCCCACAACCAATGGGACAGACAAACCCAGGGAACGGAGCCCCAGTAGGACTGGCACCCCGATCTTCAATGGAGATAGGGACAAGTCAGAAGAATTTCTGATAGATTCTTGGGCTACGAACTATCAACTGGGACAAAAAGATCTTCCAGGTTCCCTTCACCAAAACAGCACTCTGCCTCTCCTATATCACTGGCCCAAAAGTCGACGCATGGCCAAAAGTAAAAGGATATGGCTCCATGAGGCAGTCAGGACGGGAATACGCAAAATGGAGGACAACTCCCTGTGGATGACTTTGAGCAGACTTCAGAACAGCCTTTACCGACACCGATGCCCGTCTCACCGCCCTCCAAAAGTTCCAGGAGCTCAGGATGACTGGAGATGACCTTGACACGTACACTGCCGAATTCGAAAGACTCAGAGAGACCGCAGGGTACCGAAGAGATGACATAGGGGCTATAGCCAATTTAAAGACGGTCTACAACCCAAGCTACTCCACCAGATCATCACCCACTGCTCCCAGCTCCAACCACCTTGGAGGAGTGGAAAAAGAAGGCCAGGGAACGCCAGACGGTGTATAAGGAGCTCAAAAATGCTGGCCTAACCCAGAAAACAAATAACAACCGCACAGAAGCACAGAAGAAGTGGGCAACTATGCTGGGCCTTCGGAACTATGTCCCACCTCAGCAGAGAAGCCAGAACGGCCGCCCACAAACCACTATCAAAGCAAAGGCAACAACCAGGTAGTCCCAATGGATGTAGACGCAGGGCGTATGTTTACACCCCTCTCCGAGCAAGAACGCGCCGAACTGAGCAAGAAAGGCGCGTGCTTCCGCTGCAGACAGCCCGGCCACATCAGCCGCTTCTGCCCTCAAAGAAAGCAAGGACAAGGAGGAGGAGGAACAACGATCAGAGCAGCAAAGGCAGAAGAACCTCCCAAAGAACAAGAACAGCTGTCCCTCAAAGACTCCATTAGCAACATGACCAAAAGACTATGGGGAATACTGCAGGGCATGGACGAGGAAAAGCGCATGGCCATAGCAGATGGTGCGCAGGATTTTTAACCGGCCCGAAACTAACTGCCATAGTTAGGGCCCTACGCTTGAGAAAGATGTACATAACCAGACACGACTCAGTCAAATTAGTGTTCGATTTATACTCGTTCAAAGGCAAGGCAGAAGAGATTGCTCTTATCGACAGCGGAGCAACAGAAAATTTATCGATTATAAAACAGTAGCAAGGCTACGACTAGGAACCAAGAACTCGAACAAGCAAGGCCGGTAAGAAACATGACGGCACCGAAAATAAGGCAGGAAGCGTTACCAACTACTGCGACCTAATGGTCTCCAGAGGAGATACAAAGGAAAGGGTTCGCTTCTATGTTACTAACCTCGGAAAAGACAGGTTTATCTTTGGGTACCCTTGGCTCGCCAAGTTCAACCCAGAAATTAACTGGCCAGAAGCAGAAATAAAGGACCAAGAGTCGAGTAGAAACTCTGGTCAAAGGTAACATGACACAAAAGGAATACATCCGACACATCCACAAGAAGCGATCGCTCAACTGGAGAAGGGGACGAACTAATCATGACGATCAGGAAGGTAACCCCGAACCCATGGAACTTAACAAAACGACACTCGCCCAACAGATGGCGAAAAAGCCTATGATGCGAGCAAGGTAAACACGGAGGCAACAATCCCTACGGCATACAGACGACACTGGAAAGTATTCTCAGAAAGGAGGCAAGGCAACTACCACCACACCGACCTGGGACCACGAGATTAACCTAAAAGACAACGCACCCGAGGTAATTAACAGTAAGGTGTACCCACTGTCAAAAGACGAACAAAAGTCCTAGACGAGTACCTCGATGACAACCTGGACAAAGGTTACATCGTAGCGTCCTCATCTCGCTATGGATCTCCCACATTTACGGTAAAAAAGAAGGATGGCACTCATCGTATCGTACATGACTACAGGAACTCAATGAATACACGGTAATGGACGTCACACCCCTCCCCAGCATCCAATCAATTTTGGAAGACCTGAGGGGCAAAACTCTGTTCAGTAAGTTCGATATCAGAGCGGGATACAACAACATTCGCATCAGGACAGAAGACACCTATAAAACGGATTCAAGACAAGCAGAGGACTATATGAATGGATCGTAATGCCATTTGGACTATGCAACGCTCCAGCCACCTTCACCAGAATGGGTAATGATGTTTGCGACCATTATATGCTAAATACCCCGGAAAATTCAGACACTACATGGACGATTGCATTGTCATGACTGGAAAAGGGGAAGAAGCACTACACGAAGAAATCTGCACCTTTACTTCGACATCCTGGAACAACACTCCCTGTACCTCAACCGGCCAAGTGCGAATTCAACCAAACAGAAATGACTACTTAGGCATAAGGGTAAAGGATGGGAGCTCATGATGACCCAGCAAAAATCGCAGGTATAACAGACTGGCCAACGACACTCGGAATGTCAAGGAAGTGCGAAGCACACTGGGACTTCTAGGCTACCATCGCCTTGGATCCCAAATTTTGCCACATTGCTAAACCACTTACAGACTTACTGCAAAAAGGGAAAGAATTCGCATGGAATACAGCCTGTACCAAAGCAGTAACACGCCTCATAGGTTTGGTAACATCCGAACCGTGCTAATTCCCCCAGACCCGGACCAGCAATTCATCTATACGTCGACGCTCTCAATTCGCAACAGGAGCAATCCTCTACCAAGCAGACAAAGAACGAGGGATCGCAGGGGAAACCCCCTGCTTCGCCCCATTGGATTCCACTCCCAAACCTTCAGTAAAACGGAACAGAACTACCCTATCTATGATAGGGAACTACTGGCAGTCATCAGAGGACTAAGGTGCTGGAAACACCTCCTACGAAACTCCACCTACCCAGTCCTGGTAATCACCGATCACGCAAACCTACAGTACTATCGCGAACCGCACAAGTTGGGCCAAGAGTCAATGGGTACGTCGCAGAACTGGCTGACTACCATATACAGTTAGTATACAAGCCAGGAGCGGTAAACAGAGCGGACGCACTATCCAGACGACCAGACCTAGTCCCAGAGGAGGACAACGAACTGGTAATTGTCCTTCCTGACCACCTTTTCGCCTCCCCAGCAGCCCCAACTACCACGTACCAAGCAACGCGAACAAAGGTGGAAGATTACGACTCAGATGACACACTGGTAGGAAGCGACGACGAAGGAGACACAAAACCCATGAAGGCACGAAGTGTCCAACTGGAAGATGGAGCAGAATGGTCAGCTTTCGACCTGGATAAACTGATAATGGAAGCACAGACTATCGACCACGCAACCATACGACGATGGAGAGCCACCCACAAGCTGGAAAAGTACGGAGACATCTGGACCAGAGCTGGTGCACTCGTTGTTGTGGGAAACAACGATCTTAAGAGGGGGGTGACAAAACTATTTCACGACTCACCAACCGCAGGGCACCCTGGAATTTCCAAAACTTTGGAGATGCTCTCGACCTTCTACTGGTGGCCAAGAATGAAGGAGTTCGTCACAGCCTACATCAAAGGATGCGCAAACTGCCAAATGTCAAAGATCAACACGCACCCCAACAAACCAGCAATCTTCCCAATCACGACAGACCCCCAAGCGCTCCCATTCCAAGTCATCGCCCTTGATTTCATCGTAAAACTGCCAGAATCCCAAGGATATGACACAATCTTGACCATCACTGACCATGATTGCTCCAAGGCGTCAATTTTCATCCCCTGTAACGAAGCAATTGACTCTGCAGGAGTGGCGAAGCTCTATGCTACGCAGGTGTTCCCCCATTATGGGATACCCACCAAGGTAATATCCGACAGAGATCCGCGGTTCACCTCAAACTTCGGTAAAGAACTCTGCCGGCTATTAGGGATCAAACAGAACATCTCCACGGCCTACCACCCTCAAACCGATGGACAAAGTGAACGCACAAACCAATCCCTGGAACAATACCTTCGCCTCTACTGTGCAAGCCAACAAAATCAATGGGCAAACTGGCTACCACTCGCTCAATACACAAGGAACTCCTGGCCACACTCCACGACAAAGAAAACACCTACGACCTCATCATCGGCTACACCCCTCAAGCACACCAACCGACAACAAGGACAGACATCCCCGATATCGACACAAGACTGAAACACATTAAAGAAGTCCGAACTGCCGCCCAAGAGGCCATAAGCAAAGCGCAGAAAGGACTCATCAAGGAAACAAAGTTTAAAGGCTACGAAGAAGGGCAAAAGTCTGGTTGGAAGGGACAAACATCAAGCGACCTTACGATAGTGCGAAGTTATCCCCAAAGCGGTACGGACCCTTCGAGGTAGCCGCTAAAATTTCGTCCGTGGCATACAAGCTCCACCTCCCTGAAACCTGGCAAATCCACAACGTCTTCCATGCTCGTTACTCACCCCATTCTTGGAGACCGAGGAGCACGGACAGAACTTTATAGAGCCACCACCCGAGGAGATAGAAGGACAAGAAGAGTGGGAAGTAGAACAAATCCTTGGCAAGCGAGCCCACGGCCGAGGAAAGAAGCTGCAATATCTCGTCAGATGGAAAGGTACTCACCAGCACACGATCAATGGGTTGCCAAGGAAGACCTACATGCCGAGGACTTGATAACCGACTATGAACGAAAAACCTCGGAGCGCCAGCCTCACAGGAGTATAAGAACCCGGAGGAAGATTCGTAAAATGGCCATCCGTTCAAGTCACCTCGACCCACCCTGGCACGCAACAACCTCTTCGACTACAGCTACCAAACCCTCAAGGGACCAGCCACCTTCGCCCAATCCTCTCGGGAGAAGCAGTCCGCAAATATCCCAACAGCAACACTTTGTCCACCGCTCTGAGAAAGAACACAGCGGCATCCATTTCTACTATTGTCGTGTCAACTACTGCCCCTACCATAACCACTAAGAACCACTACATGGCCCAGAGCAATGCCCCCTCGCAAGAACACATCCCGACCACCCCCGTACCACCTCCGAGTCCTACCAACCCCAATACCACCTCAAGCAACCCACATGACGATAACAGGACCTCCACCGGAGGCCCCCAGGTTCCGCCGAGTAGGGAGTCCGGCCCCCATCCTGATAATCAACCGAGAAGCCCTCCTACTACTAGCTCTGCTCTTGCTGCTGCTGCTGGGCTTGGTGCTGGGCTTGTCAACCAGATCGAACTGCAGCAGCTATGGCGCTGGGCCCAAGGGATGAAAGCGTACTCGGAAACGCATGGAGCATACCCCCAGTCCTTCTCCACCCATAGAGGTTACTCCACTGCTGCCCCCCAATCAGAAAACTCGCTCGACTCCCTGAGACCCCGACAGATCTAGGCGACTTCCTCACGGTGGGGGAAGCTAGAAGAGGGCTCTACACGTTCCTTAAAAGACTATCCACAGCCACCATGACCGATATCACACCCTTCTTGCCCGAAGAAGGCGAAATCATCGCGGCAAACTCCCCTTCAGCCATATCAGTCCCCGACTCGAGCGAGAACGAGGAAGAGGAGCATACCAACCACCCAGAACATCCAGGTGGCAACTGGATCGAGTACAGCTTCGGGCAAACCAACCACTATCCGGTCATTATCGACGACGGAGAGGACCAGGTCACCACCAATTACATCCGCTACGTCTTTGATGGGGAAGAAACATATGTGGAGGGTACTAACCATAAAAACGGCCCCATTTACCGCCTTGCCCTCCATGCTCGCCCCCAACTCCACCCAAACTTTGACAATGACAAGCAGATCAGAGACGACCACCTCAACGTCTTCCACCCCGAGTCCAGCCTGAGGGACTTCGTAGACCGAGCAGTTCACAACATCGCCGACCCTGGCCTCACCGCAGACCTGGTGCGTTATAGGTCGCGCAAAGCACGCCACGCTACACTGCTCCACCGCCTCCAAGCTGCCGAGGAAGCGTTACTCGAGAATACAGAGGCTTTAGTCGGAGTGGAGCGCCACCTGATCCATGCCAAGGCCTGCACTCGGGTCTTCAACCAGGTCTACGCGGTCAAACCTGAAAGCGAAAAGCCCTATCGCGTGGGGCATGTCCCAACCCTCAAGGCCAGCCAAGGCCCACCAGACACCAAACGAAAGACGCCCACACCCTCCTCTCAAACTCGCTTCGCCCCTTACCACCGCCCCAAAACGCTGGAGCCCATATTCTGCTTCGAATGCATGCAGTTCCAGTCCCACCACCTTGGCAAGGACTGCCCCTCAACAGGAACCTGCTGCTACTGCCAGAGCTCCGGCCATGAGTCGCTCCAATGCCCTACTCCCCACGTTCAATGCCATGAGAACGGGTGTTCAGTTCCCAGCTGGCTCACTTTCCATGGACTCCAATGCCCAGCCCCTGCCATGGGACGCCTCGCCAAACGTCTCGGCACTCCGCTGGATGCCTTCCCTCACATGTGGGCTCAGGACCTTGGCATGCCCTCCACCACGATGGAAGAAGACTAGCTCTCGTGTAAGTGAGCTCCTTAGGAAGGGCGTGATGTTACGATCTGCCCCTCGGACTTACCACTACCCGTCCTTTTTCCTTTCTTCGCTCCTACCTCACTTGCTACTTCTTACGCCCTCGGACTAACCTACCTACTCTTCCATAAAACTTTCCCGCTAGCTACCATCACTTTACCTTCGCTTAGCTATCGTGACTCGCTCCATCGTTACTGCCTTCGATTCTGATACTTGTTATTGTCTCTTCACTTACTACTCTGACTCGGCCCAAGAGCCCTTAAGGCCATTCGCTACTATTCTTACTTACCTGACTCACCAAGCGTCCTAAACGGACTGCAACATGTATATAAACTGGTATAACTCACAGTTGGGCCTTAAGCCTGACTTAGAATCAATCTTGCGACTTTCTGGTCATTGGCATACAAAGTGGGAAGGCCACTGGACCGACTTCGACTCTAGAATCACTGGCAAGGACCTTCCGAGGAGGGGGATCACTTCATCGTCAACTTAGACCCTTGCACAGACCGCATTCACTTGCCCATCGACCCAGCCTTGCTTTGCAAAGTGCTCGCTGAGTAGGGAGACCAGCCCCCATTCGACTAAAAACCTTCTAGTGCTGCTTAACGCGCACCCGGACTCCAAACCGCCAACGTCTGGCCCTTGCGCCCGCAGGAGCGTAACAACGCCACGTCGCCACACCACGCTTGCCTCAGTGCCACGCCACACCACACCTGCCTCCATGCCACGCTTCCATTTTCATCAGCAATAATTTCACCTAGAGAGTCAACAACCACTCACCAATGTCAATATAACAATGAGACGACTGACCCGCATATTCAAATTTAGAAACTTTGAGTAGGATGGACATGTGGGGCAGTGTGTTGAGTGATGTTGAATGATGTGTTGCCTGCTGTCACACACTTGTTGGGCCGTTTGTTTCTGAGTGCGCTGGACTGATGCCCTCAGCTTCAGCATCATCCGAGCATCAAAACAGTGTTTGTAGATATGCTCTTTTCCCTTAAAACTGTAGTATTATGAGAGATTTCGACAATGTAATGAGCTTGTGTGACTTGTTGAGCTTGTTCACTTGTGGTCAAATTCAGTACTACAGCTTGTTCGCTTGTCTACTTGTCTACTTGTCTACTTGTACAAGTTGACAAGTAAACAAGCTAGTGGATGTTTTGCTGATGCAGACAAGTTGTAGCTTCCAGAGTGATCAGCCTCGCATACTGCCCAACCGATGATATGGCCACGGACGTACTCACAAAAGCCTTACCCAAATGGAAGGTAGGCATTCATGTCAACACCCTCAGATTGCGTCGCGCTTGTGGGGGTGTGTTGCAAAATGCGCCCTTGAGTGCAACAGCCTTTGGTCTCGAATGACCATCTTGTATGTCATCGTTATTTTGTGTTTTACTATCACATGTTATGTTTCCGATGTTCATATTCAATTGCGCCGTGTCCCAAGTTGTTTCGGATGTTCTATAGTTGTATCTTTTGCTTCCTTACTTACTGTTATGGTATGTTACGAAAATCGGCATAACTACATACAGTATTGAGTTCAGCGTATGCTTACGAAGCCCATAGCATACTTGTATTTGTAGCTACGGCCCTATGGGCCCCAATTAAAGTGATTTGTATCCCTCCCAACAAAGTCATTCGCCTGCCCGATAACCTGCGTTTGCAACACTTGCTCAGAAGACCCTCGTCTGATCAAGCTCTGTTTTTTTGCGTTTTCGCAAGCTCACTTGACTACAAGATACAGTGGGCATGCACCCTAATAGAGCCTACTGTACGTCAATCCACTCCCGTAACTACACTGCGACATCGGGCCTATCACAGCTGTCGACCAGTTGCTACCACCCAAAAATATTTCACATTATAAGGTTCCCCAGGACAACACCACTTGGTTGCTTCAAGTCCTTCATGTAGTAGAGTATCATGCCTGCATGCAATCGAACTTCCAGATAACACATCAAACTCTAGATGATGACCCTGCGAAGCACGGCCGTCCTCTAGTACTGTAACAAATCCCAAAGAACGCAACCAAAATGAAAACCTTGCTATTCAGAGTAATTTGGAATCACGCAAATGGTCACATTGGATACTGTCGCAGACATTTGCAATAACTGTTGGAAATCGTGGACTCGGAGGAGCACCCCGGAATGGAGTCCGGGCCGCCAGCCGCGGAGATCCGAGTCCATCTTGCGATGGGTCAAACTCGATCTCAGGATACGTCTCAGACGATCCCACAATGAATTTTTGGAACCCGCCCCTTTCGTAGGGGCATGACCTTGTTTACTGTACGATTATCTAGGTTTCCGATTGCTGTAGAGGCATGCGCGCGAGTGACGAAAGCAAAACCCCATATCCACACAATGGGACACCTCGGAACGTACAAATACACCATCGCCCGCTACGATTACGATTTCTCCACAAAGCCAGATGCCTTCGGCCGGTTCCTACGAAATGTCCGAGGCTCATTACCAGGCACGACATTTTATTATGGTGTCTCAAGGTGCAGCAGTAGCTTATTGCATATTTACTGTCTCACACCTCGTCTCTTGTTTCCTCTGTCTCACTATCTTAGTAAAGTACCACGGGCTGTAATATATAAATACTGTACTAAGCCGACCAATGTGATGTAGCCCCCTTTTGTGATCTTCTATTTATCTCCTGCGCGATTCTCGACTCGTTCTCAACTTTGTTCCTCAGCCACAGTCTTCGCCCGATTAGGCAACCGATTAGTCAATCGGCCGCTCGGTGAGTTGGTCGTCGTGTTTATTTAGCTCATAACTTCTCTAATAACCATACGCACAACAAGTTTGTCGGGGCCCTGCAGCCGCTTGTTAGTCTTCGACCACAGGATCAAGTGTACACCACGTACGGCCGTAGCTGCCGAATGGATATAGACGCTGCGCGGCCCCGAGCCTAGACCCACTTAAAATGCGCGCGAAAGTCTGTGGTATCGATAGTAAACTTCCAATCACCTCAGACGCTGGTCCAAATCAACGTACATTTTATTGCGGAGGTCAGATCGTTTGGGCGATCGCCATACGAGGTAATGTATCGGTTCAGACAGATACCTCGTTCAAGCTTGATTCCGAGATCGTCGCACCCACTCGGGACGAGAATCAGGTGCATCTGTACACAACCGCCTCACGAACGTCAGCACACCCAGGATTACGAGATGAGATGGAGGAAGGACTTCTGAGATGAGTCTTGATTTGCAGATCCCAGTCCAGACCAGGTAAGTGTCCTCCAAACGGTTGATATGCCGGTCATCCTCGAGGAACTGGTCAAATCCTACCGATAGTGATGCTAGAAAAACAAGGGCATTCGCCTCCATGAGATATCTAATCCACGAGACTCTCTGTGGCTCATGAGAATAGACGCAGTCGGACGTAATGGCACACACACCCGGGCCTCGGTCCTTGGATAGCCTACATCGTAAAAGACCCATTGGCTCCCGGGCCCTGCGTCTGGGTCTGAACAGGTCAACTACGATATGTAATCTGACGCGTTCGACGAGAAAGTGACACGCACCTGTGTCAAGTAAGTAGTGGCACTCTTGCATTCCAGGCACGGTCCTTGCCAGTGAGCGTATGCGAGAGACATGTATTCGATTTTCTAGCTTGCCCCGGTTTGTTACCATGACTTACTGGTGCCTAAACCTCATTTTTACGGATTATTTCCCCTATATGCAGCCTTTGCTAAGACCGTCCACTACAACACTCACTAACGTGTTCGTCTCGATATTGACATCAATACTATTACTCCGTCTCGATACTGCCAGTGATTGTGGTGTCCAGGCTCTCAGTGATTGTGGTGTCCAGGCTCTCCACCGCCCTTATATCTCGCCTCGTGTTGAACCTTCGTGAACAAAACTCTG
Organism: Russula dissimulans; assembly: GCA_022376545.1. NCBI lineage: Eukaryota > Fungi > Basidiomycota > Agaricomycetes > Russulales > Russulaceae > Russula > Russula dissimulans. The sequence goes on along the minus strand of WTXJ01000027.1, from coordinate 376,591 downwards.
TTCTTGCCAGTCTACCCACAACAGTAGAGACGGAGTTGAGATTCCAGGCGGGCCTCCCGGTCCCTCAAAAATCAATGACATGCATTGGAAATCTCCCCTCAGTCAGTCCTAACAATTTAACGTGTGAAGAGGTCGCGATCGGTGATGCTGAGGCGTCTCATTAATCTTGGAGTGCGGATGTAAATGAAAATGGGACCTGGTGGGTCTTGTGGGTATGACGTTCTTGCTACAAATCGGCCCATGGTCATTGTACTCAGTAGCCCATAATTGGAGAAAGCATGGCGGAGGTAGACCAATTCGTAGCTAGAAAAGAGGCGTACGATACGTTGCATGAACCACGTCGCTACTGTAGTACGTACAACGAGAATCATTCTTGTCATAATAGACCCGCGTGGGGAGCACGCACATATGCGGAAATTTTAGTGGGTGGCAGTTCTTGGTGAAGACGCCGGCTGACAAATCTCGGCTTCTACCGTAGGGCAGCGGAACCGTTGACAACTTCAAGTTTGCGACTCAATCGTGGTGTCCTTGCCACTGTCCAAGGTTGGACCTTGAATGACAACATTCACCGATACGCGCGGCATTCCATGATATTTCATCTCCGGGGGGATATCCCTGTCAAGACATGTGCCCACCAGCGCATACGATATTCCATTTCTGCAGAACTGCTCCCGAATGTTTGCGGAAATATGAGATATCACTTTGGGGTACAGCAGGCCTGCCATCCGATGTTTGGGTTTACTGATCATATTTACACCGGAAGTGAATCTGGTATTGGTCACTCCTCGATGTGATACCATGTTACAAGTAGACTTTCCTGACCCCATGAGTACGTATCCTTCGCTCTCCAAATGCACATGCTTTCGTGGCCAAAAAAACAGACACCCCGAAGATCTATATAAAAACATTTCTACCTCACGTGCCACGCAACTTTGAACATGTGGCCACCGTGACCGACCCGCCACCGCCAGTGGTGCGCTCCGCACATGGTGTGACCAACTTGAAAGTGCGACGTTCAGTCCAGTCCCGGAGCTGTCCAGCCGTTACTACTACTCGATCGAGAGGCATCGAATATCATAGTATAGTTATTGTTGGAAGAACTGTATGTGTTTTAGAATTGTCTGTAGAGATATGGATATGAGGAAGAAGTGGATGAAGGAGTGGCAGATGGACAAAGCGTGGCACACGTGAGCATTCTGCAACTGTTGGTACCGGAATGCTGTAACTGTCCGTGCAGAGTCAGCGAAGTAGACGAGCGTCTACTGGCGTGAGAGAGTCTTGACTTTTAACAAACGTAGTTCATCCGCATCAGCACGCCATCATCCTTACTATGGGGTCCCCTCGTTGAAACAAGGCACTCGTCCGGCTCGACTTTATCCTTTCCAGGGATAAAAGAGTCAAGTCGATCTACAATTCTCACCCGGGCCTCTCCCACCAAACCGAGTCGGGAACACATCCACGCGCTGGAAATCCGTAACCACACTGCATCGCCCCTATCATAGTACCTGGCAACTCATGATGTCTCCCCACGGTACGTAGCAACAATGATTCCAAGGCGCTGACATTGCTCACCTTAGGACAGTAGATCAATTTCTCAGAAGGGCAACTCAGAACTCACATCACTCCGATCACATCATATATAGTATGCGCCTCCTAACTGAACTGCGTCATCTCCTAAGTCCGGGGCGATATCCAGAATCTTCATAGGGCTGCAATTAGGGCAATGCAAATCCATGGTTACTGTCCGTCATCCTTTTGTAATTCGAACTTGAAAGTCTATATATATGTTATGCCGCCTTGATTCATGGAATGTATGTTCGTTGCACTCGCTGGCTGAGTTAACAATGCCCCGGGGATACATCGATATCGACATTGGCCCAAACGCTGCGGAGGATGTGTAAGCAACTCTGCCAATCATCTTGCTCCTGCTTCGTTAAAGGATGGGTACTCATCGGACTTAATCCTAGATGGATCAGCTCCGTCATCAATCTCTCAGCTATGGGTGAGTTTGTTACTCGTTACTTTCGAAGGTTAACTCACAGTGTATTATGGTCAAAAAATTCTAGTGATATTATATTATGACTATATGATCACCTTGAGCCGGGAGATCCAGTTCCTGTGGCCACCCCATAACAAACAAGGGTGGATCACCGCGGTCTACCTTGTCAATCGTTATATCTCCGTGCTCGGCTACCTTCCGCTTGTGGTGTCATTTTTCATTCCATTGGACCTTCTAGTACGTCCTTCATCTGTCACTGTTTGCCGTCCCTGACTCTGGCTGTTGGCAGCTGTACGTCACGGCTCTGTACACATCCGTGACATCCCGACGATTGAATACTCATTCGATCGTAGTTGCGCGGGTATGCATGCATACTCTCAATGGCTTATGATTTTTACTCAAACTCTTACCGGCTGTACGTCATACCGCTCCGTTCTTATTCTCCATGTCTTGACTTCAATTTTACTCCATAAAGTCCTATGTGTTGTCCGCGTCTACGCAATGTACGGCAAGAATCGCCGCCTCCTAGGAGTTTTTGTAATAACTGCTGTGATTTCGGTCGTCACTGGTGCTGTATGCCTCTTTCCTCGTGACTCAAAGGATGCGTATACATGCTCGACCGTCTTTTTTTCTGAAGGGGGCCATTCTTGCAAGCTATTATAAAGGTGGCGATGTACTCCCCGTTTTATCCAGTTTCGGAGGGTGTCTGACGTTTATGCCGTCGTCAAAGTACGTGGTAGATCAAACATGTGTTTCATCTCCAGTGTGACCGAATTCACTTTTGTATTAGGGGTCGATGTAAGTTTCTGCATAGCATTTTCTACTGGATGTATTAATTCAGCAGGACAGTTTACGATATCGCGTGGGTCGGCGTGTCGTTTTCGGATAGTGTGATATTCTCCCTTACTCTGTACAAGGCCTTGAAGATAGGGAGAGGAGTACAGCTCCTAGATGTGATTGTCCGTGACGGTGCGTCGAGCGATGTAATGCCTTGACCACTTGACCATTGAATCTCATCATGCGTCGCAGGTACCATGTACTTCTTGTACGAGCCATTCTCTTTGCTTACAGGTAAGACCCTGACAACCCCGAACAGGGTACTATTCATCATGAACCTGGTGAACATTTTTAATCTTCGGGTGTGTCAAAGATCATATCTACCCGTTATCTAATATTCAACCCGTACACTTTGCTTTTAGTTTTCCTCAGTCCGTTATTGTGCATTGCCAGTTTCCCCGGCCGAAACTCATGTTTACATTGTTCCCTTCAAACACAGCCTTTCCTAAGATCGTCCACCGCAACAGTTACCAACGTGTACGTCTCAATATTGATATCAGGATTATCACTTCGGTCTCGACACTCATTGTGGCGTCCAGGCTCTCCGCTACCCTCGTATCCCGTCTCGTGTTGAACCTACGTGAACAAAACGCTACTCTTATGCAGGAATTCACAACAGTAGAGACGATGCACAGATTCCAGGCAGCCTTGCCGATTTCCCAGGAATTACTGACCGTCGGAATTCTCCCGTCGTACCATCCAAATAGTTCAATCTATGAAACGGCCACGATCGGTGCCTTTGGAATGCCTTATTGGTCCCAGAGCGTGGATGTAATCGATCATGAAATATGAAAGGACCTTGTGGACAGGACGTTCTTCAGTTGTTGCATATCGGTCTGAGATAATTGTACTCGACACTGTATCATAATGGAAAACTTGGCGTAGTTGATAGTTGGGTTGACGATTTCGTAGAAAAGAAAAGTACGGTAAAGTACGATGTGTTGTATGGGTCAAAATGAGACTATTCTTTTGTCACGCCGGTGGGAGGAACATGCACACCGCCATATTTGTTCTGCCCAAAACCCCATCTCCCGTGTTACGCAACATGCAGCCACCGATTCGTTACCTTAGGACAGGGGCCATAGAAGAGTGAGCAAGGGAAAGGGGTGTATTGGGATCCATAGTATGTGCGACTCGCAGAGAACATTGGCAAGTTGTGGCCGAGAATGAAAATTCAGATGCGGACGTGAATGGTGCGACGTTCATGGAAGTGGGGTCACAGGCCGTACCCTAGGGGGTTGCATCATCCAAATACAGTAAAAAAGCTGTTGTTATCCCACCACTCTCAGATTCGGAGTGTCAGCAAGGGTAAAGTGCAAAGAATACCAGTAGCGCTCTTTTTGCCACTATCCTTAATGACTATATGAGCGAAGCTTGATGACCAATAGCCTTTCTTCCATGACATTCCCAGTGGATCTTCTAGCTCGCCGACAACCTACCTTCTCTTTGTGGAAGGGCTGTGTTTGGTTGTCTACGGACATAGGGACCATCACTGTCAGTGAGAAAACGTCAAGTAAGAGGAGTACCGCCGATAGATGAACACATGTACAGATGTACAGCCTTGACGCCCGGCGAACTCGAACTCCGACGGGTTAGGTAAGCGCGGTTTCTCAACTCGCGGCTCGCAAGACGTGAAGCGCGTGAAGGACATACTGTCTGTAATAACTCAGTAACATCTCTTGACCATCATAACTAGAAGTGCCCTTGGCTCAGAAGACCCTCGTCTGATCGAGCTCCGTTTTTTTGGGTTTTCGCGAGCTCACTCGACTACAATACACATCCTAACAGAGCCTACTGTACGTCAATCCACTGCCGTAACTACACTGCCGCATCAAGCCTATCACAGCTGTCGACCAGTCGCTACCTGGAAACAATGCTCCCACTTGGCACACGAAAATATTTCACATTATAAGGTTCCCCAGGGCGACACCACTTGGTTGCTTAAGTCCTTTATGTAGTCGAGCATCATGCCTGCATGCAATCGAACTTCCAGATAACACATCGAACTCTAGATGATGACCGTGCTTCGCACGGTCGTCCTCTAGTACTGTAATAAATCCCAAAGAACGCAACCAAAATGAAAGGCTTGCTATTTAGAGTAATTTGAAATCACGCAAATGGTCGCGTTGGATACTGTCGCGGACATTTGCAATAACCATACGCACAACAAGTCTGTCCGGGCCCTGCAGCCGCTTGTTAGTCTTCGACCACAGGATCAAGTGTACACCACGTACGGCCGTAGCTGTCGAATGGATATAGACGCTGCGCGGCCCCGAGCCTACGGATTTTTTACTGTAGACCCCCTTAAAATGCGCGCGAAAGTCTGTGGTATCGATAGTAAACTTCCAATCACCTCAGACGCTGGTCCAAATCAACGTACATTTTATTGCGGAGGTCAGATCGTTTGGGCGATCGCCATACGAGGTAATGTATCGGTTCAGACGGACACCTCGTTCAAGCTTGATTCCAAGATCGTCACACCCACTCAGGACGAGAATCAGGTGCATCTGTACACGACCGTCAGAACACCCTGGATTACGAGATGAGATGGAGGAAGGACGTTTGAGATGAATCTTGATTTGCAGATCCCAGTCCAGAGCATGTAAGTGTCCTCCAAACAGTTGATATGCTGGTCATCCTCGAGGGACTGGTCAAATACCGATAGTGATGCTAGAAAAACAAGGGCATCCGCCTCCATGAGGTATCTAATCCACGAGACTCTCTGTGGCTCATGAGAATAAACGCAGTCGGACGTAATGGCACACACACCCGGGCCTCGGTCCTTGGATAGCCTACATCGTAAAAGACCCATTGGCTCCTTGGCCCCGCGTCTGGGTCTGAACAGGGTCAACTACGATATGTAATCTGACGCGTTCGACGAAAAAGTGACACTCACCTGTGTCAAGCAAGTAGTGGTACTCTTGCATTCCAGGCACAGTCCTTGAGCGTACGCGAGAGACATCGTCATCAGATGGTTCGTAGTCTTGCTCCATAATGCGATGGACGTTGTCCAAGAAACTGCAGAGGGAATGAGGGCAACCGAAGATATCAATCGATGGCATAAAGGGATACGTACAACCTGGAGTGTTCGTTGAGGAGTATTCCGTGTGTTTCCAGTGCCACATGAACACTATCGTCTCCCCACAGGACAGTGATGTCATCACAGGATGAGATGACCACCTCCGTCGCTTTTTCTAGCCGTTGTCCTTGTTGTACGAGCTGGGTTACGGCAGCTGCGCGCATCTCTCCTCCTGCAGTCAGACCGAGATGTTGTTCGAGGTTACGTTCCACACGACGCAGAGGACTCAGGCGTGTTCTGAGCTCGTCTACATGAGGAGCTCTGTGAACCTTGCCCAGCGCATCGAGAATCTTGTTCACGGAGCGAACCAGGTTAAGACGAACGACGGCGCGCCAAACTAGGTTCTCTCTTCGCCCAGCTTGCTGAGCATACAGTTCTCGAAATTCTAGCAAATGTACTTCAGCACACGCTGGTAATCCACCAAGGAAGATGTGATTCCGTACGAACCCTGTAAAAAAGCAGACTTCTCTGAAAGCGCCCATAGATGACGTTAGGGATGGTGAAAAAACATTATCCGCTGGGTGGTGTAAGTGACGCACCGCTTCCCTCCCGTCCCAGCAGAATCACCTCGACCGGTCTCTTCTTCAAGTTGTGATGCTTCTCCTGCTTCTCCTTCCTCATTTCCTCGTCAATCCGCTCGCTAATGAGACGCGCATCTTCCTCCTCCGCCATGCGTACAGCACGCTGGGCGGGCGTCTCGTCCGCAGGTGGGCCCCATGCCCAACGTAGTGGGTCTGGATCCACGGGTACCTCTTTCTGGCGTTGCTGTCGTACCACCGTGGTAGATTCAAGACCACGTTGGGGTATAGGTGGTGGTGAGGTGATCAGCCCCATGAGGAAGGTGTCATTGACTTATGTAATACCTTGCAACAAGATGTTCCGCAAGGTGTCCCCTAGTTCATGTCAGATACCTTCGCAAACTGTAGAAGTCATCCAAGTGAACACCAGATATGAATGGATATCTATGGACATAGTACAAGGGAACTCGAATGCCATCATTTCTTCACCATCCTTATCACGTTCCTCCTTCACCCTCCAGGCGACAGGGGGCGCTATTGGCTGATACCAACACAATCCCCCATTTCAAACAATCGTCACCACTTTTTGCCTCACCTCATCGAAACTGCATTGCTTTGCACCCATCTCGCTTTGTCTTTGATCTCGTGCTGCAAGCCCCTTGTCCATCCCCTGGCTCAAAGGGCATCGCATCAGCCTCATGGCCACACTTGTGGTCTCGCACTGGCATGCTGTCATGCACGCCTTCTTCTGTCAGCACTCCAGCTTGCATACCCACATCCCACCATCCCACCCCCACCCTGGCATGCGGAGGAGGGGGTTATTATTATATAATAGTCGTACGACACATATCGCGAGTACAATCTAAAATAGGGTGAGAAGGAAGAAGGTTGTGACCACAGCCAGTCCTTAAGTACGCGTTGTTGTGAGTATCAGTAGTAGGTGTTTGGAATAAGACAGAACAGGCCGGGCCAGAAAGAGATGTCGGTTCATATATCAAACTATCTATCATACATCAAGCAGATAAAAAGCAAAACTAGTATTATTATATCACGAGAGCCAGTTCCTATGGTCACTTACAATATGGTCAGGCCAGTATTCCTTCGGATGCGCACGTCCGCTCCGTGCCTAAGCAGTAGACGCACGACTTCGAGGTGTCCATTGCTCGACGCTTGGGACAAGGGAGTCTCGTTATACGCATCTCGTGCGTTGATGTCAGCCCCGTGTTCCAGAAGGACCTCGGCAACCTTTGCATGTCCCGCACTCGACGCACAGTGCAATGGCGTCGAGTTATCGCAGCTTGAGACGGCGTTTGCATCAGCGTTGTGCCGCACCAGCAAGCGTATGACGTCGAGTTCTCCCCTGAACGACGCGCTATGTGATAGCAGTCCGGAGGAATACGGCACGTCGACATTTGCCCCATGGTCTATCAACAGCCTCATGACATCCAGATGACCGTTCTCATACGCTGCGGCCAGGGGAGCCTCCTCGATTGGGTTTGTCGAGTCCACGTCGGCCCCATGGTCAAGTAACACACGCGTAGACTCGATGTGTCCCATGCTGGCTGCCGCGTGCAAGGGAGTTGCGCCGTGTCCACACCTGGCATTGACGTCTTCTCCATGCGTAGAAATCAGGTAGTCGGTCAGCTGGCTGAATCCACATAACACTGCATAATACAACGAAGTTGCATTGGGCAGCGAGTGCAGTTTTGGGAGCTCGTGGATAGATCCTCGAAAAAGACCACGATCCACATCGTAGATCCAGGTCCATGCCGAAAAGTGTGGCTTTCTTGGATCGAACAACTGCTTCATGGCACCTTCAACTCGCGATGCCACGTCCCCAAACTTTGCATGGTCGACCCAGTATCGTGCAGCATAGAACGCAAGAGGAAACGTCGAGAGACGCTGTTTGTCCGTTCCTTCGTCCAACTGCAGAAGAACCGTGAGGCAGGCTCGCGCCAGAATGGTGTGCGCCCCATCAAGCGGAATGTAGTAGTGACGGATACCTCCATACTCGGACGTCAAGAGGCGATCAGATGTCAAGAATTCTTTAACTGAAAAATGAGAGAATTGAACGATTTTTGAACGCTTCTTTTTGACGACCGAAATTAACGTGGAACATGCGGAAAGCACCGCTTCCTCTGCATTTTCAGGCCGCCAGCCCTCCATCAAATTAGGCGCCGAACCTTCATCAAACTCGATCGCAAATACCTCGCCCAGTTCTTCAACACGGAGAGGCCGAATAGCTGCGACCAAACACTGGAATAGTCGATGTGCGTGCTGCCTTCTCTCTTTTGGGATCTCGTGTAGTGTCCGTTCGTACGTCTCGTCCAGAGTGGTCGGTAATTCATTCAATGTCTTGCAGATGCTCGAAGGGAAACATCGACGCAACGTGTCAAGCTGGCAAAAGACCCAGCGAAACCTGTTCAAGGCTATGAGCTATCATGACCAAAGTACCGTAACAAAAGCCCTCACATTCCGTCGGCGCGTTCCGATAGCGACTTAATAACGAGCTCTTTATCCGCTTCTCTCCATCTCTTCATCGCGCTGTCCGTGTGAACGAAAGAGCGAATATACCTTTTGATATCCTCCCTTTGACCGCCTTCTTCGTGAAGGGACACGCGGGACGATGCAGATGTTAACGGGTCGAGAGCAGCTTGTATGTCTTGCTCAGGGCGACTTGTGATGCAAATAAACACATTCGAATGGTTTGATTCGACGAGATCCTTCACAAGGTCCAGCACCTCTTCACGGGCAGATGGGGTCCCCGTATTACTCGGACATTCATCAAGTGCATCCATGATAAGGAAAACATGGACTTGTCCTGGGAGATCAAGCATTGTTTTCAAGCATGTCATAAGGGCCATATCACTGGGTCGTTTGGAGCCATCTTGACGCGTGGTATATAATTCGCTGAGGACCTCCCAGCAGCGGTCAGAGCTGTCACCGAGTTGGCAGAGTAGAGACGCCAGCAATCCACGGACGTCGCGCTTGGATGCATCTTTGAAGTCAAAGTAGTGATACGCGATCAAGGCCGACCTGGTCCCTCGCGTGGTCTTGACGTCTTCGATGATGGCGGAGCTAATTGATAACATGAATCACCATCATGACGCAGGCAGGAAACGAGTCGCATACCAAAGGACGCTTTTCCCAGCCCCTGCTGCGAAGTCGGACAAGGAATTAATCATCAGAGGGCAGAAAGTGCAGGAGAAGCATACGATTGCCGCGAATCCACAACAAAGATCCACTATGTTTCCATTCTTGAAAAGCTCTCCCTTTGATGAACCAAGTTCCGGTCCCTCGATGATGGACTTTGCATGCACTATCATGATTGATGGAAGGATCTGGAAGAGAGAGCCATGTTCGGAAGTCCGGTCCTGCCAGTGTCAGTGTGAGTGGACGATGACCGCGATCAGAAAGTGACCAACGTTTAAGGTTATTCGTTACTGTCATCGGAATCGATAATCGTCAGCACGCATAACGATGGACCGAAAGCATGACGAACCGTTTTTGACCGCTTCAACGTTGCTATTAATCCGATGTGACACCTCCAAATTTTTCATCACCATCATTAGACTCTCCTCTTTCGTAAGCAGGTCAAGTCGTAAGAGTGCATCCTCAACCTCCGTCCTTCCCGCTAGCCTCTTCAGGAACTTCTCTGGGCCATCGTCAGCGCAAAAACTTAATGGTAGATCTCAAATCGACTCACTGATTCGCCTATCCGTCATTGACTTGGTCGAAAGTGCGAGGATGGAAAGTAATTGCGCCATGACTTTCCCAAGCAACTCGATGAATTCATCAGTGAGTAACATCTCGGTGTAACCCTTCAGACGTTGGAGGAAGAAATGGATGCGTTCGAAGATGTGCACGAGCGTGTCGTGGCTCGTTGCAACGTCCTCCACAGCCTGAGAGTTGGATGTTATACAAGTGGGCGACAAGGGAAGAAAACACGGTCGAGACGAACTGCAAGGAGGACGCCAATGCCAGGAAAAATCGTCTTTGCAGGTGAAAATGGCTGAGAACCATGGATCAGTGAACAATTGTACGGTACGGAGCAAACCAAGGACGGCTTTACAAGACCAATCCCTTCTCCAAGCATTGCTGAAAACGTATATAGGATGCGCACTGTCGGACGCAAGCAAGCCATCAATTTCTCCTCGCCCTGCCGATATTCTCTGAATGTCTACGCTTGCATTCGGAATATGTTTGAGACGGCCTCAGGACTATCGCAGGCGTCAAGCTGTGCGGCAAAGGGATGGGTATCTAGATGCTTTCCCGCGATTCTTTGGTACTCGAGGGCGGCAGCATGGAATATAGCGGTAAAGTTATTGGTGGAACGGTCGAGTGTTTGGTTGTTTTGGGACATGGGGAGAGATTGATAAAGATGAGACTCGGGAGGGCGTTCCCAGTCTCAGGACGGATGGCTCAACTTGAACTGACCCGTTCAAGTTCCAATGCTGGGCGTCAGTCTCACACTGCTGTAAGCCGACCAATCGTTCAATTACTGGGCAGATGGGAACAATTCCGCGGAAAGGCCGTGTAGCTCGTATCCACAACCTGTGGCATCTTGGTACGGTGATCAAACGAACAAGTTTATCGGGTGGTATGGCACCGATTTCCCAGTCCCAGCAGCCACTGGCACAGCCCATGCTTCAACGTACTCGGCTTGCATATGATACTCTCAACAAGGCTACTCATTCGTTCCGTGGGGGCACACGACTCGGAGGACTCTCCAAGGTGGCCCACCACAAGCTCGAAACCGGACCCTTGCCTGTTTCAATGCCGTTATCCCAGTTCATTCGGGCTTTCTGCGCTCGCTGTAGCAACTTTCTGGGCAGGGAAGTAACTCAACCTATTGGGCTGCATCGAGCCACCTTGGTGATGAAACGGGGTACGGATCGGTTCACGTGGTGTCTAAAAAAAGGCCTTGTGTCATGGATGGAAGCCGTGATCGATATGATCGACTGAGAGAAGACGAATTCTCGCATTGTGTAGTAATCACAATACATTCAACAAGGTCAGCTAACCAGAGGAAGGGCCCGTTTTGCTTGGGTCACGACGTCAGAAGGTTGATTGATGCACGGAGGTGAGGTCGTGCCGAATCTTGTACGTATGTATGGCGGGTTCCTGTCGCGGTTTATATGCGCAACAACTTCGCAATTGCGTCTGGACATGGAGGGCAGGATCGTACGTCAACCGCCAAAGCTCACAGCGCGCGCTCCTCCCTTGATGCCTTCCTCCATGTGGAGCTTAGGCGATCTGGATGATATATCAGTCAAACACAACAGGAACGGTTCAAATTCATACGGGGTGGAAATTTCATTCATTGTCCTCGACGTCCAGATCACCTTCGATCCCGGCACCCTCGCCAGCATCCATGTATTCAACCTCGTTGTCGCCATGTTCCCACAGCGAAGTGTCTAGATCCATATCGATCTGTGCCGTGGCGGGTGTCTCATCGACGATTTCGAGAGGCGGTGGAGCGGGGAGCACCATTTCGGCGCCAGGAGCAACAGATGGTGACAATGCCGGCGGGGGCGCTATGAGCGAAGACCGCACGACGTTTAGTACTTCTTCCATGCGATTTCCCAGTCGATCTTCCAGCTCCTCGACGATCTGCGAAGGAAAGAGAGATGGCGATTAAGAGAGCGGACTGGGGCCGGGTTGGAGATGTGGCACGTACGACATAGAGCTCGACGGGCTCGACTGGGCTCAGGTTAACAACTTGAAGTTTTTCGGCCTTGGTGAGGCCGAAGGGAGCGAGGTCTTTCGTGAGCCGTTGGATACCCTGGGCGGTCTGCACGCGTGTGGGTTGATGATCCGCCGTGAGATACTGGATGGCCTTGTGGGGCACGTAAGAAAGGCCTCGTCCTGGAACGGAGAGGTACCTGGCTCACCTCGACCTCAATCGTGCGCAGGTTCTCGGAGACAATAAGCGGTGGATCGTGATTCGGAGGAGGGTGGCCAGTGGCGGCGGCAGCGTCCTCCTCCTCCTTCTTTAGACGTTGGGCGGTGCGTGTGCGGGCGATGTGGTCGGCCTCGAGCTCTGTAAGGAGTTGAAGGACCTCAAAGTTTGAGAGCAAGGCGGCTCTTTGGTTTAAAACCTATTGTAAAGAGGTGAGATGAGAGAAAAGAGGGAGAGGGTCGCGGACCTGCATGGCCGGAAAAGGCAAAGCGACTGGGCGTCGTCACGACTCTCTCCTCTCCTCTCCCATCTCTCTCAACTGAAAATCGTCCTCTCTGATTCAATTATCCAACCAATGAATCGACCAGGTGCGTCCTCACTCTCTCCTTGTCTATTTAGTCTCATCACTCATCACAGGTCAACCGCCTCAACGACCACCAAGTCTGGGTCCCGCTCCCGGTATCGGTGGTCCTTTCAGAGGTCCATATCCTACATACGCCCTTCCTCCAAGGAACATTGTCCCAGGTTATCCCGCGCCGGGCCTTCAAAACCATCGCACGACACAAAATTTAGTCCCTCAACCGACACCCGGAGGTTTCGTCCAGCCGCGTACCCCAGGTTTTCCTTTTGGCGGCGCGAATCCCCAGCAACAGCAACAGCAACAACAACCTCAGTCGCAGTCATCTCACCCACAGCTACCCCTTCCACCTCATCAGCACCAACAACCTCCCACGAGTGCGCACCTGAGCCTATCCCATCTGCAAAGTACGACACCGAGTATAGGCAGTGGGGGGAATGGTGGCGGAGGCGGCACTGCACCATCCGTATCATCTACGAGCGAACTCGGACTTGACCCGAATGATTTTCCGGCGCTCGGTGCTACACCGTCGACGGCGACATCGACGAGCAATCCTACCCCTGCGACGAGCTATGCATCGCAGGCAGGGACGGGTCTGCCACCCTCCGGCAGCAGCGCCGCCGCATCAGGTGGCTCTGCGCTGCCTCGCGACTTTACGGCAGACGACTTTCCCGCGCTAGGTGGTGGCCCCGCGCCTTCACAGCAACAGCAACAACAACCGACGCAGGGACAACAACAACAGCAGCCCCAGACATCTTCGCACGACGCTCACCCACCTGGATTGAGTGGTCTTCCTGGGATTCAGCCACTGCAACAGCAACAACCCGGTTTGTTGAATCTCGGTCCCCGAGCGCTCCAGGGTCTCCAATCAGAATCGGAAAAGCAGCGGGTGCGTGACCAGTGTCCCCACGCGTGACGTGGCTTAGCTTATCCGCATAAACGATTTTCTGGGCGTAATAGCACAATATGAAGCTAAACGCGGCGGCGCAGGCGGCGTGGAATCAGCCAAACGCGACAACCTCGCAGGGTCCGGCACAGTCATATCAGAATGGGACGCAACAGCAGCCCCAACAGTCATTGCATGCACCGCCGGGTGTCCCACCTCCGTTGTTCTCACAGCAGCAAACGCAACAACAAAGTCAAAGCCAAGCGCAGAGTCAAGGAACATCTTTTGTGGGGAACGGGAACGGGCCTGGAAATGGTACACCGACAACGGGCAACGGCGGAAATGGGGCAAGTGCAGAGGCGCAAGGACAGTCCACGTCCGCCCCTGCACCCGTGCCCCAGACACCCGCCCAGCAGGTTCTCATGTCCGCCGCAGACCGCTGGGGTTTACTTGGTTTGCTCGCCATGATCAAGAATGCGGATCCCGATCAGGCGCTACTATCAGTGGGGACGGATCTCGGCACGATGGGGTTGGATATGCAGCAGCAAGAGTGCGCCTTTCGTTTTCCCCCTCTTTCCGATCCGTCTGCCGACATGAGCTCACAGGAATCTGTACCCAACTTTCATCACGCCTTGGGCTGATTCGAGTGCTGCGCATACCGTCGAGCCTGACTTTCACCTACCCGGGTGCTACAACGTACAGCCGCCCGCGCCTGGGCCCGGGAAGGCTGCTGCGTTTAGTGATGAGACGCTGTTTTTCATGTTCTATTCGTCGCCGCGGGACGCGCTGCAGGAGATCGCGGCGCAGGAGTTGTAAGCTACCTCTCACTCCTCCATACGTTTTTCTTGACGTCAAACGAAAAAGATACAACCGGAATTGGAGATACCATAAGGAGCTGCGCATCTGGCTGACGAAGGAGTCTGGCACGGCGCCGTCTCAGAAGGTGCCTGGGGGGGAGCAGGGCACGTACACGTTCTGGGACCCGGACAACTGGGTTAAGGAGCGCAAGGAGATGATCGTGCTGTACGCGGACCTGGAGGAGAAGAGCCTGACGGTCCCGCCGGCGGCGACGTTCGCGCCGGGGAACGTGCAACAACAGGCACCGCCCCAGCTGCAGCAGATGCAGATGGGTCAGATGGGCCAGTTGAGCCAGTTGAGCCAGGTGCAACCGCAAGTGCGCGCGGCATTTCAGGGCGTAAGCATGGCGGCGATGTGAGATGCGACCGACAATATTCGTGTTGTTCATGGGGAACGACGGACATCGCGCCTTGTCTTGATGCTCGGCTTGATTTTTCTTTGTTCATTTTTTCCTGCTTTTTGTTCGTCGTCGAGCAATATTCTTCTTTTTTTTAAACCAAACCTTTGATCGCTGCTGGGCGCTGTATCACTAGTATTGTCCTCAACTCCGTATCCGCACCGACACGATAATCTTTATTTGTCTAGCCGATTTTCTTTGACCCGTTCGTTGGCTGTTGCCGTTGCTGTTCTAAGATATCCGGATTTCCACACCACATTTAAGTGTCATGTCGCCCCCATCACCAGAACCGATACCACCGACGACAATGGGCCCGCGATTGCCAGCTCTCAACAACGCAGGCCACGCCGCGCATTGCGTGCGGTGTCTGGATGGGCTCCCCGCGAGCCTCGTCGAAATGGACGCCTCCAGGTACATCCCATCTTCTGGATTCTTTTCTTTTTACTTTTTCACTTTTTTCTAAAAAATTTCGTATTCCAGGATTCCGATCGCGTTTTATTGTCTGGGCACACTGGACCTCACCGGCTTGGCGGAGCAGAAGATATCGCCGACCGATCGCGAGAGCTGGAGAGAGTGGATCTGGGATCAGTATGTCGGTAAGGGACGCCCCCCCCCCCTCCCCAACCCGCGCTGATTCGGGGGCTCTGGGCTTATTCGTGCTTGTGCTCATTCATGCTCGTGCTCGTGCTTGCTTGCATGTATGGTCGTAGATGGCGGTTTTCGCCCCGGTCCGATTGTGGGCGGAGGTAGCAGCAGTAGCAGAGCTGGAGGTGGTGGTACTGGTGACACGGCGCAGGTACGATACGCCTCCTCTCGCTCTCCCTTTGCGCGCTCTCGCGCTTCGGTTCCGAGACCGCCGTATTGACCATCGGCTTTCTCCATCCTTTCCTTCCCGATATATGTCATATGTGCCATGGGCCCGCTCTTCCCATCTTCCATACTCGATGCCGACGGCGCGACTCGTTTGCGTCAAGTAGCAGCAGCAGCAGCAATCATCCCGAGGAGCGGCGGCTGCGGCGGCGCCGCATCTGATCATGACGTACTGTGCGCTCCTCGCGCTCGCGATTCTCCGGGACGACTATGCGCCGTTGGACCGCGCCGCGCTCGCGCGTTTGGTTGGCGCATGCCAGGAGGCAGATGGAGGGTGCGAGTTTGTTTACTTCATGGAGCGGGACGTTTTGGATGATTGACGGACGAGGGACACCGCCAAAACGGACGACCCCAGATTCGCTACGATTCCCGGGGCGGGCGATGCGGACCTGCGCATGACCTATTGCGCCTTTGCCATCTGCGCACTGCTCGCGGACTGGTCCTGCATTGACCTCCCGCGCGCGCTATCCTACGTCCAACGCTGTAGGGTACGCCTCCCTCCCCCCTCCCCCCCCCCCTCTCTCCCCCCTCCCCCTCTCCGTCTCTCCGCCGCCGCCTGGCATTTCTATTCCGGCTACTGATGCGCGCGCGCGCGCTTGTACCAGACGTACGAAGGCGGATACGGACAAACGCCGCTGGGCGAGTCGGTCGGCGGACCGACGTACTGCGCGCTCGCAGCGCTGCACCTCATCCCGGCGGACCATGCGTGTGCGCCCCAGGCGCGCCTGCAGCCTGCCGAGTGGCGCGCTACGGTGCGCTGGCTGCTGCACACGCAGGAACAGGCCAGCGGTGGATTTGCGGGGCGCACGAACAAGCTTGCGGATGCGTGCTACGGGTTCTGGTGTGGGGCTGCGCTCGCGGTACGCTTACCCCCTCCGTCTCCTCCCTCGCTCTCAGGGACTCCTCCCCGGCGGAGACCCCTCACCCCTTTCCCCTTTCTCCTTTCCCCTTTCGTACCCCATCTCCTCTGGGTCTATCGTTCTCATTCGCTGTCCCCATGGGGCGCCCAACGTGGCCCCCACTTTTTTGCAGATCAGATCCTTGGCGCGGTAGATTTGGTCGATGCACGTGCGCTCGGTGCGTTCCTCGCACAATGCCAGTACAAGTTTGGCGGGATTGGCAAAGCACCCGGTGAGAATCCTGGTGAGAATTCTCTGCTCCTTCTAGGCAAAAATCTTGATCTCGCTCGCGGTCAGATCCATACCATACGTATATGTCGATAGCAGCGGCGGCCATCGTCTCTCCGGACCCCGCGTGGGCGCTGCGCCCACTCGACCCCCTTCTCAACGCGACACACGAGACGGTGGGGTGGGCCAAAAAGCACGTGTCTGCTGCGCCTCGTGACCAGAACGGTGGACTTGCTGAGCTCTGATTGATGATGAGTGCTACGAGACAAGCGACCAGTTGGAATGGGGATGGAAACAGAAGCTCTAGCAACCCTGATCTCTGTACAACATCTCTCAGTCAGCCGATGACCAATTAGCTACGCATGTCAACAGGGATTAGATGTATTTTACACATGATGATGACTTGGTGGTCCGAGAATCTCCGGTGGTGGACTATAAAGGAGCCTCGAATTCATCGGTACTCGACAACCACTAGCACTTGCACCTCTCAGCCTTTTCACCTCAGAAATCGAAACAAAGAAACACCGAGATGGGAAAGCAAACCTTCGTCATCTGGGCACCCGACTACGCCGACGCGCAGGGGCGGCGTGACGCCGAGCGTGCAGAGCACGTCAAAAGGGTCGAGGAACTCGCTGCCAAAGGCTTCACCAGTTGAGTCCACAGCACACGCAAAAAATAAAATAAAATAAACCGTTTCTCACGACCCATCGAAATCGAACAGAGATCGCAGGCCCGCTATACGAGCCGGGTTCCTCTGACAAGCAGAACGGGAGCTTGGTGATCGTCGAGGCGGAGAGCGCGGAGGCCCTGCGCGCCATCATCGAGAAGGACGTGTATTGGACCAAGAACGTCGTGCGTTTTCTCCTCCCCCTTGTTTGTTTGTTTGTTTGTTTGTGTTAACTTTATATCTTTTGCGCTGTTCTTTCTTTTTTGTGCGTGCGTGCGTGACTTGATGCTCGTGCTCGTCGCGACGCTCTCGACACACCCGCACCCACCCACACACACACACACGGCGCGTATTCGATTGTACGTATACTAGTGGGATAAGGAGAAGCTTGAGATCAGGGCGATCACAATCGTTGTCAACAATGCTCATTAGGCTCCGCTGGGTAGGGTCCGGACGGACGGGTGTTAACGGCGGCGGAAGAACGGCGAGAATAGAGTGTCTGTCATATAAAGCAGTTGGATAAATTTTACAAGAAGTATAGGCGTTCAGATCGTTCAAATTCGGATAACTTGCCTGGCGAGAGCTAGGAAGGAAATCGTGGCATCCTGACTTCAGCGATTATTCACCCTCACCCAGTGTGGTGAAAAGGCTGAATTGCAACCTTCCACCACATTTTCATATCATATGAATGAAACTCAATTGTCTCGTGCGGTGGCCCTTATGCATACATCGCCTGGGAGCCGAGAATTAATTACACTTCCATTTCCAACAGCGTCGCGGAAATGCCTCGGGGCGCGAGTGGCAGAATGAATACATTCATTTAATGATCTTGCCACGAGATGGGGCCGAACACCGCACAAGGCAAAAAGGAGTCGAACACCAGCAGGATTTGAACCTGCATTCCCAAGATGCAGATTTCTCGTCTGCCTTCTCAGGAACAGACTTCACGTCTGTTCCCACACCTCTCAGCTATGGCGGCTCACGCATAGTAGAAAGGCTCCGGGTATATAGTATGATGAACAATACATCTTGTATTCCCGATTCTCTTTATGTCATTGCCAAGCACCAATAGAAGGGTACTAAACGTCAAGACAGCTGTAGTTATAACACACTCATATCATTCTGGCCCAACTCATAAAAGTTTCTGCTTCTTCGCATTTGGAGGCATCGTGTCCTCTTCGTCCACCTCCGTTGAGTCTTGTCGAGATCGCGAGGGCCTTCTCTTGTCGGCATCCCATATGTTGTCGTCGTCCAAGAGCAATTGAGAAGAAGGATTGCAGCATTCAACCAATGATGGCCGTCGCTTGGGAGTATACGCGCTCAGCTTCCTCGCAATCCCCCTCAGGGGCATTTCATCTTTCCCCAACTTGTTAAGAATCCACAGAAGGACGTGCCCGCATGACCATCGGTCGGCCTTGATCGGACTGTACATTAATTTCCTTTTCGTCTTGATCTCGGGTGCGATCCAACCCTTCGTTCCGCAACGGTCATCAACCTCCTCGTCTTCGTCCTTCAGTTGAATAGCGATATCAAAGTCAATGATTTTCAGACAGAAATCACGATCTAAAAGAAGGTTGTCCGGCTTGATATCCCTGTGAGCGATGCAGAGCTTGTGGAGATACGCGAGACCCTTGATGAGGTCCAAACAGACTTGAACGACCTCGCTTTCAAGCAGTTCAGGAGCAGACTCGACAGTATCTGTAACGCTCTGCAATTTCGGTAGAATGGCCCACTCGTTTGACTGCCCTTGAAACGAATCGATCAACGAGATAACATGATCGGACTTTGGCTTGGCGACGTTGAGAAGTTTGAGGATCTCAACCTCGTTCGATTTCTCGCGAGTTTTCTTTGCGACAAGTCTAACCGGGTTCCATGGCCGATACACAGTATGAATGTGAAATGGCATCTGGGAACGAGCGTCAATGAGGCATATGACGACCAGGAAAGGGTTTTCCGCACCTGATAAAACTCCTCCCATCGGCCACCAGAGTCATCCACGATGACTTTTTGTACCGCCTTGTAGCCATGTGCTCTCAGTTCTGCGTAGTCTGCCGCATGTTCGTCGTCACCTGTGCGATCACGCTGATCGGCCTCTTCATAGTCCGTAGACTTGTCGGTGTCCATGTCAGGGGAAGAAAATGATTTCAATCGGTGAGCGAAGATCGCCCCTTTGAGCTCGCTCGTCTTCTTTATCGTGTCCTTGCTGTATTCATCCTCTTGCTCCATGTGAATGAGGTTGTACAACTGGCGCACGAAGTCGATGCGGCCAATCGACTCATACAATGAAAGTCGCTTTTCCTTGTAATAAACCTACGAGGATTGAGCCTGCGATCCGGCTGACAGAGAAAGATAACATACTTCAGGATGGTCCTGCTCCTGATATAGAGTATAGCGCATCGTGTCACCATTTGGCGAAATAAGAACGGCGCAGAGAACAAAATTCTTAGCGCCGCGGAACGCCTCCAAGAAGGTATTCGCGAAACGAACGATGGCGGCCCCCTCCAAAAGTAACCTGACCACACGCCATGATTTATATCGTGAGGAATCAACCTCCACAAGCAGTCGGGGAAGACCGAACTTGGAGACAACAAAGTTGATACGTGGATCGTGCACGCGGAGTTGATCTTCACACTCATGAATGTCTACGCGTTGCATGATAAAGGGGAAATGCGTTTTTTCATCGCTGTAGAAACAACGCTAAATTACAATCAACAAGGCCAAGTGAGCACGTACAGTTGAATATTGGTTGTCTCGTTCGTTAGAGCTGGCTGAAGTGGAGAAAGAAGAGGCATGAAGAAGAGGAAGTCTGTCAGATTTCCCTTTGATTCGAAACGACAAGCCATCAAACCGTGCCACAACATTTCCCAGTCGAAGGATGCCACGAGTAAGATATGTTTCACCTCGCCTTCCCCGGCATAGCGCCCCGCATTCGTTTCTTCGCACCTAAAATGTGTAGCCAAACATGAACGGTCTTTTGTGTTAACCTGGGTCCAAGCACCTTCCTACGCAGAACCCTCAGAACCGAAGATGTGAGAGAGATCCTGAGGAAACAGCGCACATTAAGGTCTAGACCTGGCTTGCTGTCTAGCATCTGCCCAAACTTTTTAACGTGGTCTGGGTCATCGTCCCAACTGTAACTGTATCTTTTTTTAATACAATTCCGGTCGAGATCTGCGTCTCCAAATTTTCCCCGGCTTTTGACTTTGATGAAGATACTTTGGTATGCGATGAGACCTGAATCCACAAGTTCATCATATACATCTTCAGGTAGTGTGTCCATCAGACAAGTTAAACCGGAGCAAGGAGGTCTGTGAAGTACTCACCAAGCGCAGTACCATCTTTGAGTGTTTGAGATCACCAGGTCATGGCAGAAGGCGGAGAAAATAGGGGGCAAGATGAACAGATAGCAGTGTGGAAGTGAACGTAACAGAAATCAGAGAAAATGCATACGGGAAGATAAACCACAAAAGATTCAAAACGGCGGCAATGATTGAGGTATAAAGACAAAAGCGCAGATTGAAGCAAAAAGCGTAAAGATAGAGAATCGGAGAATTGGGACAGATGAATATCAATCAAGGGAGTGCGACAAGTTTTGCATAATAAATGTGTCAGTGACAGACGAACAAGCAATATTAGAGAAACGATGTGGAGACAAGGGAGGATGAACAATGGGCGTGAAAATGACGAACGGGCGGAACCTCATCAGCAACGTTCAGCCACAGGGACTCGCTCTCACTCACCGTCACGGATAACATCTAAAATGTTTACAAGGATGCTGATCGTCTCTTCTGGAGGATCCGTCGGGAATATTTCAAACAGGGGAGTAGACGGCGATAGCTCCTTTCTCTCTTTCACAGCCTGGGCCGCCGATGGTCCGAGCGTCTCGCCATCTGGGAGTTCAACTTGATATAGGGCGAGTCGGTCAGCATTTACGCTCTTCAAGCTGTTTTTGCTCTTCTCCAATATAGAGTCCTTCAAGTCGCCAACGGTCTCCGAGCTTTCAATTTTGACACAGAAACAAGAGTCTTGGGATCCGACAATAAAGACGAAAAGGGTCAGCTGTGAGACCATAGTGGGAGACGAGGACAGGAGTCTGAACGGAGCTTCGGCAGCTGGTTCTTTTTTTTTTCGAACCCGAATTTGTAGTCCGCTACGCGTGCGACAAAGGAACAGAGGCGGTCATGTATGTACTAATTATGCTTAGGAATGGGGGGTGCTCGTTGAGTCAGGTTGTCCGTTGACCGTGGGTAGTGTTAGAGTGTAATGTAGGGTGCTCTTTTTAGGGGCGGTTCCGACTGCTTTGGGGTGGCCTTTTCGTTCCATATCGTGCGCGGCTGGCGGTTGCGTCCGCAATCACATCAGGAAACCTGCCATAAACTTGTTTTGACTTGTACAAACTTGTACAAGCTTGTACAAGTGGAAAAGCTCACAAGCTCACAAGTAACCTAGAATTGGCCACAAGTGCATTTACCAACTTATGGTCACAAGTTGACAAGTACAACAAATAGGACAAAAAGCTGTACAAATGACTGAAATGTGAAAAGTGGGTACTACAGCCTGTTCCACTTGTATACTTGTCTACTTGTACAAGTTGACAAGTAAACAAGCTAATGGATGTTTTGCTGATGCACGGTCCTGCCGGACCGCGATGCCGGAGCCAGAGGGTATTGTCGAGAGAAGATAAGACCTGATAGCGCAAAAACAAGTCAATACCACACTAGCACGGCAGAGTTCGAACCTACCTCCTAAAGATGAACAGATTTCTTGTCTGTTACTGTAGCCACCAAGTTATGGCGTCTTGTACACAGTACACCAATTGAAAGGGATAATACCTCAGTAATTGAAATCCGAGATTAAGAAGTGTGTGAGGCCGTTAGACCATCGTATGTGGCACCATTGCCCATCTAAAATCCTCATCCCAGTCGTATTCACGAAATCGCGTCCTCGTTAACCGAACGCAGCTTTTCTCCTCGACCACTGCCGATGCGGAGAGCAGAAGCACCCTCAACGCGCCGGTCGGTTTTCATCTTCCTAACTTTCTCGCTTGTCTTATGCATAAACACGGTCGGGAACACGATCACCCGGTCGAGCGCGACGGGCAGACCGCGGTGCCTGCCGCGCAGCATGACGATGCAGATAACTGGCTTTGAGAACGTGCTCATTGCGCCGGAGAGCGTGTAGTTTCTCTGTTAGTAAAGGAGAAATGACCGAAAAAGAAAAAGAGAAGACAGGGCGGAAATTTTGAGAACTCATCAAGGAAGGATGGAAGATAGGGACTCGACTGATGGTGCGCCCAGGGAGAGTCCAACGGTTCCATAGGCAGAGACAATGTCAAAGACTGTCAGATGATGAGCGCATAAGCAAGGTATGCAGCGAAGACACAACACGATGTACAGACGGCAAAAATCGTGAACCAAGATACGTTGTCTGGATTCCTCAGCTGACCGCGCTGTTCACCCCGCCGCATCAACCGGTAATACGTTCTTGATTTTCTATAGCCTTACGTACCTCGGCGATACAAATGATGAACAGGGCAAGAGCCAGCCACCACATATCTGTCAAGCAATAAAGTCTCGTTTTTACAGATTTACACCACCTCGGAAGGACAAAGTTTGGCGTACCGAACGAAAGTTGACGGCGTGTGTGTCGTCCAAGACAGTGGCCCCAGATTGCGACGCGCGAATAGGTCGTGGGGTAATCGGCCTCGTTCCCAATGTCATCATCCTCGTCCACAAATATTCCTAGAGAGCGTTCTTCGTAAACGTTCGTCGAGCGCACGCTGCTCCCTCAATCCCATTTTGGCCTACGTCGCGGTGACAGTGACGCAGCGGCACGCACCTCATCGGGATCGGGTAGGGTGCTTTGTACATCATCATAAAGTAAGGCACCCTGATTTTCTTATCACGAAGTTCAACAGAGGGGTGTTGAAATGCGGTATTGGTGCATTGCTGGGGGGAGCGCCGAAACGGCGATGGCCTGGAAGCCCGAGTAAGAAGCGTTGGCCGACTGGTACCGCCTCGAAGACTGGTATTCTGATGTTCAGGAGGAGGAAGAAGAACCAGTCTGTGAAGCTAGGCACGAAATCGTAAGCTTGATGTGTGAGACGACGTACGTAAGTAAAACGCTTGCTTTAATATGACTAGAACGGCCAGGAGAAACCACGTTCATCGCGAGGGGAAAAGGTCGATGAAGCAGCATCGCAGGTGATCGAGTAGGAAATGGAGGGCCTCTCTCCCTTTGGACCCCTTTGGAGTCAACTGGTAGTTAATCCATCTGCGTTGAAACGACGTAACGTCAACTACGGCAAGTGCAGAAATAATGGTTTGGAGACCAACATGCAAAGCCTCAAACTGCTTGTGCAGGATCATGATTCTTTAGCCAATTGATCGATAAAACAACCTACACGTACAATACAGGCTGCACAACAGGTTGAGAGCTCGATAAGAAACAGCACACGGGAGCACTCACAAAGCCAGGACTTCCAGCGAGCGCCAATTAGACCATGAATATAAGTAAATGGTATGGTGTTTCAAGTTGGAAGGGCACAGGTTGTGGTCTACCAGCGAAAAGCCGGTGTTCGTCCATCCACCAACAACCTGGAAAGCAGTATCCCTGCA
Source organism: Russula dissimulans (assembly GCA_022376545.1). Lineage (NCBI taxonomy): Eukaryota > Fungi > Basidiomycota > Agaricomycetes > Russulales > Russulaceae > Russula > Russula dissimulans. Next base: position 352,476 of record WTXJ01000027.1, on the reverse strand, counting down.
CGGCGGGTCAACTCAACTCTATATTTGATACCAGATTATTTCAGTTGCCTGAACATACCAGATCGGGCTTATGGATCGGTGTTGGTTTGGAGGCAGGAAGTTTTCTTTCCATCTCGACATGGACATGTAGGGTGCAAGGACTGCAAATGGTATCAATAGCGTGAAGATATGATACTGATCAAGCATTTCATGAACACCCGTTCTGAATGAAAAGATGGGAATATACGAACTACAGAAACGATCCAAAGCAGAACCGTGAGAGCGCGGTACTCTATACCCCCTAGCCCTTTGTAGTCATCGTCCGACAGTCCTATGAAGCACGAATTGTGGCCAACACGCGCATGAAAACGGAGGCATGGGACAGGACGTGCGCCGGGAAGGACTTCGCCCTGGTCCAAAACGAATAACACCGGCAATAGTGGGGTCGTGAGGGTACGGTGAAGATCTCGCTTCAGGGATGGAAAGAAATGGTGCCAGTTCAGTGGGTCATCAAAGCTCCCGAAATGATCATCTCGGTGTTCGGGATTGATGGTCTGCACCGTTCCGTACCGCGACAGACCCGTGGACTAGATTTAGCCAAACCTATCGAAGAACAATTCCAGGTAGAGTCCCCGACGCGGTTTAGAACGTTGTTCGGCCTGGGTCTAGTGTAAGGAGATGGCAGGGTTTATAGGCGATTCGTGAGGCACATCATGTCAGCCATGTTCCACATCACGACGTGGAATCGAACTATCATGAGACGAAACCTGCCGGAGAAGCATCCCTTATAAGCCAGCAGAGGAAATAGACAGGGTTTGTGTGTCGATGTGACGGATCACTCGGTGGGATGGCGAGGCGTTATGAACACTTCGGTCGTCGGCCACGTACCCAGTTGACTGTTAGATAGATTGGGTGCACGTTGGAATAACACCCCGCGTATTAGTACGCTTAAACTCCGATCTGACTACCCAATCCAGGTGCCTGGTGAAGTATTGCTTGCGCACGTAGACTGTCACGTGAGAGATGAAGACCTGACATCGTTCGTGACAGTTCGAAAAAAAACCGATTATAAAAAGTAGGGCGTACTGGACTTCCAACGAGAGAGATGAAGACGAGGATGACTTGTTGCCATGATGTGAGTGCGCTCAAGTCCACAGTTACAAGTCCAGTACCGTCATACCGCTGACGCAGATGAAGAGCGCATCGATGTATTTGACGTTGAATGCTCCGCTCGACGCAGAGAGTACGCCTTCCGCAATAATCTGCACAAGCGTGCTAACCAGAAATGTTAATCAAGACTTGGAACCGCAAGGAGAGTGCTCACAAGAGGGCAAGATGAATCCGAAAGAAATTAAGGTGCCGCCCGAGTGCAGTACTCTGTTTATTTTCGGCCATAGGTGAAACGTTCCAGGATACGATGAAGTTGGGAGTATGATGGAGTTGCAAGGAGCATGGCATAATTCATATTCACTGCATGGAAAAAGCACGGGCTGAGAGCAGCTCATTTCCTCCGAACTTGCCATTCGGAAGTGCGGCATCTACCGGCCCGCATCAGGATTTCTGCACCAGCTCGGTCGAGCTCGACCGAGTAAACTAGTAAAAAAAGGCCAAAAAGGCCAAAAGGAACCTGCATTTTTGTTGAAAGCTCAGTTTCAGTAATTTCAACAAAAGTATTTAAGTTTAAAAAAGCTAATGCAGGTTACAAAAAAGTGTTAAAGTCTCAAAAGCCTGTAAGTCGACTGCCAGTCTCAATTATTACTCTGGTGCTTGCTGCACAACATAAATATCCAAGACACAAGAAGCAAGGATGTAAGCATAATCACTCAATGCCTGCTGGATGATGAACAGGTCTAAGACACAAGGAAATAGGAGGAAGGGCTTGCCATGAGGAAACTGGCGATCGGCCTCTGGGGGTTGCCTAGGCTGCTGCATGACAGGCAGATGGCATTGGAAACTGCCTTCAGCCTTCAGCCACAGCCTCGGGTTGGCCCACTATGCTTTTGACTTGTACATACTTTTGTAGGTAGCTTGTGAGTTTTTTTTAGCTTTCTAGCTTATTGTTACCATAGTGCGTTCTGCAAAAGTGCACTTTTTGGCTTTTCCCCTTTCTTACTCATACAAGTCGAAAAGCAAAAAAGGTTTTGCCAATTTTGCTGATGCGTGTCCGAGCACCAGCTACAAGGTCACTGCCATTTGACTTTTTCCCCCAACAGTTCTCGACCACAAGTACTATTACCCATCGCTGACCTTACTATAATGATCTTGCCACGAGATGGGGCCGAACACCGCATGGGGAAAAAATAAGTCGAACACCAGCAAGATTTAAACCTGCGCTTCCAAGAAGCAGATTTCTCGTCTGCCTTCTCGGGAAACAGATTTCACGTCTGTTCCCACACCTCTCAGCCATGGGTATCTCTTGCATAGTAGAGAGGCTCGGGGTATATAGTATGACGAACAATACATCTTGTGTTCCCGATCCTCTTTATGTCATTGCCAAGCACCAATAGAAGGGTACTAAACGTCAACGTCAAGACAGTTGTAGTTACAACACACTCATATCATTCTGGCCCAACTCATAAAAGTTTCTGCTTCTTCGCATTTGGAGGCATCGTGTCCTCTTCGTCCACTTCCATTGAGTCTTGTCGATCTCGAGATCCCGAGGGCTTTCTCTTGTCGGCATCCCATATGTTGTCATCGTCCAAGAGCAATTGAGAAGAAGGATTGCAGCATTCAACCAATGATGGCCGTCGCCTGGGAGTATACGCGCTCAGCTTCCTCGCAATCCCCCTCAGGGGCATTTCATCTTTCCCCAACTTGTTAAGAATCCACAGAAGGACGTGCCCGCATGACCATCGGTCGGCCTTGATCGGACTGTACATCACTTTCCTTTTCATCTTGATCTCGGGTGCGATCCAACCCTTCGTTCCACAACGGTCATCAACCTCCTCGTCTTCGTCCTTTACTTGAATAGCGATATCGAAGTCAATGATTTTCAAACAGAAGTTACGACCTAAAAGAAGGTTGTCCGGCTTGATATCCCTGTGAGCGATGCAGAGCTTGTGGAGATACGCGAGACCCTTGATGAGGTCCAAGCAGACTTGAACGACCTCGCTTTTAAGCACTTCAGGAGCATACTCGACAGTATCTGCAACGCTCTGCAATTTCGGTAGAATGGCCCACTCGTTTGACTGCCCTTGAAACGAATCGATCAACCAGATAATATGATCGGACTTTGGCTTGGCGACGTTGAGAAGTTTGAGGATCTCAACCTCGTTTGATTTCTCGCGAGTTTTCTTTGCGATAAGTTTGTTAACCGGGCCCAATGACCAATACACAGTATGAATGTGAGATGGCGTCTGTGGACGAGCGTCAATGAGGCATATGATGAACAGGAAAGGGTTTTCCGCACCTGATAAAACTGCTCCCATCGGCCACCAGAGTCATCCACAATGACTCTTGGTTCCGCCTCGTAGCCATGTGCTCTGAGCTCTGCGTAGTCTGCCGCATGTTCGTCGTCACCTGTACGATCACGCTGATCGGCCTCTTCATAGTCCGTAAACTTGTCGGTGTCCATGTCGGGGGAAGAAAATGATTCCAATCGGTGAGCGGAGATCGCCCTTTTGAGCTCGCTAGTCTTCATTATCGTGTCCTTGCGGTATTCATCCTCTTGCCCCATGTGAATGAGGTTGTACAACTGGCGCACGAAGTCGATGCGGTCAATCGATTGATACAATGAAATTTGCTTTTCCTTGTAATAAACCTACGACGATTGAGCCTGCGATCTTCCTGACAGAGGAAGACAACATACTGTAGGATGGTCCTGCTTCTGATATAGAGTATAGCGCATCGCCACACCATCTCGCGAAATAAGAACGGCGCAGAGAACAAAATTCTTAGCGCCGCGGAACGCCTCCAAGAAGGTATTCGCGAAACGAACGATGGCGGCCCCCTCCAAAAGTAACCTGACCATACGCCATGATGTATATCGTGAGGAACCAACCTCCACAAGCAGTCGTGGAAGACCGAACTTGGAGACAACAAAGTTGATACGTGGATCGCGCACGCGGAGTTGATCTTCACAGTGAATGTCTACGCGTTGCATGATAAAGGGGAAATGCGTTTTTTCATCGCTGTAGAAACAACGCTAAATTACAATCAACAAGGCCAAGTGAGCACGTACAGTTGAATATTGGTTGTCTCGTTCGTTAGAGCTGGCTGAAGTGGAGAAAGAAGGGGCATGAAGAAGAGGAAGTCTGTCAGATTTCCCTTTAATTCGAAACGACAAGGCATAGAACCGAGCCACAAGTTTTCCCAGTCGAAGGATGCCACGAGTAAGATATGTTTCACCTCGCCTTCCCCGGCATAGCGCCCCGCATTCGTTTCTTCGCACCTAAAATGTGTAGCCAAACATGAACGGTCTTTTGTGTTAACCTGGGTCCAAGCACCTTCCTACGCAGAACCCTCAGAACCGAAGATGTGAGAGAGATCCTGAGGAAACAGCGCACATTAAGGTCTAGACCTGGCTTGCTGTCTAGCATCTGCCCAAACTTTTTAACGTGGTCTGGGTCATCGTCCCAACTGTAACTGTATCTTTTTTTAATACAATTCCGGTCGAGATCTGCGTCTCCGAAATTTCCCCGGCTTTTGACTTTGATGAAGATACTTTGGTATGCGATGAGACCTGAATCCACAAGTCCATCATATACATCTTCAGGTAGTGTGTCCATCAGACAAGTTAAACCGGAGCAAGGAGGTCTGTGAAGTACTCACCAAGCGCAGTACCATCTTTGAGTGTTTGAGATCACCAGGTCATGGCAGAAGGCGGAGAAAATAGGGGGCAAGATGAACAGATAGCAGTGTGGAAGTGAACGTAACAGAAATCAGAGAAAATGCATACGGGAAGATAAACCACAAAAGATTCGAAACGGTGGCAATAATCGAGTTATAAAGACAAAAGCGCAGATTGAAGCAAAAAGCGTAAAAATAGAGAATCGGAGAATTGGGACAGATGAATATCAATCAAGGGAGTGCGACAAGTTTTGCATAATAAATGTGTCAGTGACAAACGAACAGGAAATAGTAGAGAAACGATGTGGAGACAAGGGAGGATGAACAATAGGCGTGAAAGTGACGATCGGGCGGGACCTCATCAGCAACGTTCAGCCACAGGGACTCGCCCTCACTCACCGTCACGGATAACATCTAAAATGTTTACAAGGATGCTGATCGTCTCTTCTGGAGGATCCGTCGGGAATATTTCAAACAGGGGAGTAGACGGCGATAGCTCCTTTCTCTCTTTCACAGCCTGGGCCGCCAATGCTCCGAGCGTCTCGCCATCTGGGAGTTCAACTTGATATAGGGCGAGTCGGTCAGCATTTACGCTCTTCAAGCTGTTTTTGCACTTCTCCAATATAGAGTCCTTCAAGTCGCCAACGGTCTCCGAGCTTTCAATTTTGACACAGAAACAAGAGTCTTGGGATCCGATAATAAAGACGAAAAGGGTCAGCTGTGAGACCATAGTGGGAGACGAGGACAGGAGTCTGAACGGAGCTTCGGCAGCTGGTTCTTTTTTTTTTCGAATCCGAATTTGTAGTCCGCTACGCGTGCGACAAAGGAACAGAGGCGGTCACGTATGTACTAATTATGCTTAGGAATGGGGGGTGCTGGCGTTGGGTCAGGTTGTCCGTTGACCGTAGGTAGTGTTAGAGTGTAATGTAGGGTGCTCTTTTTAGGGTGGGGTGGCCTTTTCGTTCCATATCGTGCGCGGCTGGCGGTTGCGTCCGCAATCACGGTTCTGCCGGACCGCAATTCCGGAGCCAGAGGGTATTGTCGAGAGAAGATAAGTCGAGAGAAGATAAGACCTGATAGCACAAAAACAAGTCAATACCACACTAGCGCGGCAGATTTCGAACCTACCTTATAAAGATGAACAGATTTCTTGTCTGTTACTTTAGCCACCAAGTTATGGCGTCTTGTACACAGTACACCGATTGAAAGGATTAATACCTCAGTAATTGAAATCCGAGATTAAGAAGTGTGTGAGGCCGTTAGACCATCGTATGTGGCACCATTGCCGATCGAAAATCCTCATCCCAGTCGTATTCACGAAATCGCGTCCTCGTTAACCGAACGCAGCTTTTCTCCTCGACCACTGCCGATGCGGAGAGCAGAAGCACCCTCAACGCGCCGGTCGGTCTTCATCTTCCTAACTTTCTCGCTTGTCTTATGCATAAACACGGTCGGGAACACGACCACCCGGTCGAGCGCGACGGGCAGACCGCGGGCCTGCCGCGCAGCATGACGATGCAGATAGCTGGCTTTGAGAACGTGCTCATTGCGCCGGAGAGCGTGTAGTTTCTCTGTTAGTAAAGGAGAAATGACCGAAAAAGAAAAAGAGAAGACAGGGCGGAAATTTTGAGAACTCATCAAGGAAGGATGGAAGATAGGGACTCGACTGATGGTGCGCCCAGGGAGAGTCCAACGGTTCCATAGGCAGAGACAATTTCGAAGACAGTCAGATAACGAGCGCGTAAGCAAGGTGTGGAGCGAAGACGCGACACGATGTACAGACGGCAAAAATCGTGAACCAAGATACGTTGTCTGGATTCCTCAGCTGACCGCGCTGTTCACCCCGCCGCATCAACCGGTAATACGTTCTCGATTTTCTATAGCCTTACGTACCTCGGCGATACAAATGATGAACAGGGCAAGAGCCAGCCACCACATATCTGTCAAGCAATAAAGTCTCGTTTTTACAGATTTACACCACCTCGGAAGGACAAAGTTTGGCGTACCGAACGAAAGTTGACGGCGCGTGTGTCGTCCAAGACAGTGGCCCCAGATTGCGACGCGCGGATAGGTCGTGGGGTAATCGGCCTCGTTCTTAATGTCATCATTCTCGTCCACAAATATTCCTAGAGAGCATTCTTCGTAAACGTTCGTCGAGCGCATGCTGCTCCCTCAATCATTATTCGGCCTACGTCGCGGTGACAGCGACGCAGCGGCACGCACCTCATCCCGATCGGGTAGGGCCTTCTGTACATCATCACGAAGTTCAACAGAGCGGTGATGGGATGCGGTATTGGTGGCACCTGCTGCATTGCTGGGGCGAGCGCCGAAACGGCGATGGCCTGGAAGCCCAAGTAAGAAGCGTTGGCCGACTGGTACCGCCTCGAAGACTGATATTCCGATGTTCAAGGGGAGGAAGAAGAACCAGTCTGTGAAGCTAGGCACGAAATTGTGAGCTTGATGTGTGAGACGATATAGGTAAGTAAAGCACTTGCTTTAATATGATTAGAACGGTGAGGAGAAACTACGTTCATCGTGAGGGGAAAAGGTAGATGAAGCAGCGTCGCCGGTGATCGAGTAGGAAATGGAGGGCCTCTCTCCCTTTGGACCCCTTTGGAGTCAACTGGTAGTTAATCCATCTGCGTTGAAACGACGTAACGTCAACTAAGGCAAGCGCAGAAATAATGGTTTGGAGACGGATTCTTTTAGCCAATTCATCGATAAAACAACCTACACGTACAATACAGGCTGCACAACGGGTTGAGAACTCGATAGGAAACAGCACACGGGAGCACTCACAAAGCCAGGATTTCCAGCGAGCGCCAATCAGACCATGAATATAAGTAAAGGGTACGGTGTTTCAAGTTGGAAGGGCACAGGTTTTGGTCTACCAGCGAAAAGCCGGTGTTCGCCCATCCACCAACAACCTGGAAAGCGGTATACCTGCGCGGCGGGTCAACTCAACTCTATATTTGATACCAGATTATTTCAGCTGCCTGAACATACCAGATCGGGCTTATGACTCGGTGTTTTTGGTTTGGAGGCAGGAAGTTTTCTTTCCATTTCGACGTGGACATGTAGGGTGCAAGGACTGCAAATGGTATCAATAGCGTGAAGATATGATACTGATCAAGCATTTCATGAACGCCCGTTCTGAATGAAAAGATGGGAATATACGAACTACAGAAACGATCCAAAGCAGAACCGTGAGAGCGCGGTACTCTATATCCCCTAGCCCATCGTAGTCACCGTCCGACAGTCCTATGAAGCACGAATTGTGGCCAACACGCGCACGAAAACGGAGGTATGGGACAGGACGCGCGACGGGAAGGACTTCGCCCTGGTCCAAAACGAATAACACCGGCGATAGTGGGGTCGTGAGGGTACGGTGAAGATCTCGCTTCAGGTATGGAAAGGAATGGTGCCAGCTCAGCAGGTCACCAAAGCCCCCGAAATGATCATCTTGGTGTTCGGGATTGATGGCCTGCACCGTTCCGTACCGCGACAGACGTGTGGACAGATTAACCTATCGAAGAACAATTCCAGGTAGAGTCCCCGACGCGGTTTAGAACGTTGTTCGGCCTGGGTCTAGTGTAAGGAGATGGCAGGGGTTATAGGCGATTCGTGAGGCACATCATGTCAGTCATGTTCCATATCACGACGCGGAATCAAACTATCACGAGACGAAACCTGCCAGAGCAGCATCACTTCCAAGCCAGCAGAGGGAATAGGCAGGGTTTGTGTGTCGATGTGACGGATCACTCGGTGGGATGGCGAGGCGTTATGAACACTTCGGTCGTCGGCCGCGTACCCAGTCGACTGTTGGATAGGTTGGGTGCGCGTTTGAATAGCACACCGCGTATCAGTACGCTCAAACTCCGATCTGACTGCCCAATCCAGGTGCCTGGTGAAGTATTGCTTGCGCACGTAGACTGTCACGTGAGAGATGAAGACCTGACATCGTTCGTGACAGTTCGAAAAAAAACCGATTATAAAAAGTAGGGCGTACTGGACTTCCAACGAGAGAGATGAAGACGAGGATGACTTGTTGCCATGATGTGAGTGCGCTCAAGTCCACAGTTACAAGTCCAGTACCGTCATACCGCCGACACAGATGAAGAGCGCATCGATGTATTTGACGTTGAATGCTCCGCTCGACGCAGAGAGTACGCCTTCCGCAATAATCGGCGCAAGCGTGTTAACCAGAAATGTTAATCAAGACTTGGAACCGCAAGGAGAGTGCTCACAAGAGGGCAAGATGAATCCGAAAGAAATTAAGGCGCCGCCCGAGTGCAGTACTCCGTTTATTTTCGGCCATAGGTGAGAAGTTCCACGATACGAGGGAGTGGGCAATATGATGGAGTTGCAAGGAGCGTGGCATAATTCATATTCACTGCATGGAAAAAGCACACACAAGTGCGGCTCATTTCCTCCGAACTTGCCACTCGGAAGTGCGGCATCTACCGGCCCGTGTCCGACCACCAGCTACGAGGTCACTTCCATTTGGCTTTTTTCCCCAACAGTTCTCGACCACAAGTACTATTACCCATCGCTGACCTTACTATAATGATCTTGCCACGAGATGGGGCCGAACACCGCATGGGGAAAAAATAAGTCGAACACCAGCAGAATTTGAACCTGCGCTTCCAAGAAGCAGATTTCTCGTCTGCCTTCTGGGGAAACAGATTTCACGTCTGTTCCCACACCTCTCAGCCATGGGTATCTCTTGCATAGTAAAGAGGCTCGGGGTATATAGTATGACGAACAATACATCTTGTGTTCCCGATCCTCTTTATGTCATTGCCAAGCACCAATAGAAGGGTGCTAAACGTCAACGTCAAGACAGTTGTAGTTACAACACACTCATATCATTCTGGCCCAACTCATAAAAGTTTCTGCTTCTTCGCATTTGGAGGCATCGTGTCCTCTTCGTCCACTTCCATTGAGTCTTGTCGATCTCGAGATCCCGAGGGCTTTCTCTTGTCGGCATCCCATATGTTGTTATCGTCCAAGAGCAATTGAGAAGAAGGATTGCAGCATTCAACCAATGATGGCCGTCGCTTGGGAGTATACGCGTTCAGCTTCCTCGCAATCGCCCTCAGGGGCATTTCATCTTTCCCCAACTTGTTAAGAATCCACAGAAGGACGTGCCCGCATGACCATCGGTCGGCCTTGATCGGACTGTACATCACTTTCCTTTTCATCTCGATCTCGGGTGCGACCCAACCCATCGTTCCGCAACGGTCATCAACCTCCTCATCTTCGTCCTTTACTTGAATAGCGATATCAAAGCCAATGATCTTCAAACAGAAGTCACGATCTAAAAGAAGGTTGTCCGGCTTGATATCCCTGTGAGCGATGCAGAGCTTGTGGAGATACGCGAGACCCTTGATGAGGTCCAAGCAGACTTGAACGACCTCGCTTTCAAGCATTTCAGGAGCAGACTCGACAGTATCTGCAACGCTCTGCAATTTCGGTAGAATGGCCCACTCCTTAGACTGCCCTTGAAACGAATCGATCAACCAGATAATATGATCGGACTTTGGCTGGGCGACATTGAGAAGTTTGAGGATCTCAACCTCGTTTGATTTCTCGCGAGTTTTCTTTGCGATAAGTTTGTTAATCGGGTCCGGTGGCCGATACACAGTATGAATGTGAGATGGCGTCTGGGGACGAGCGTCAATGAGGCATATGATGAACAGGAAAGGGTTTTCCGCACCTGATAAAACTGCTCCCGTCGGCCACCAGAGTCATCCACAATGACTCTTGGTTCCGCCTCGTAGCCATGTGCTCTGAGCTCTGCATAGTCTGCCGCATGTTCGTCGTCACCTGTGCGATCACGCTGATCGGCCTCTTCATAGTCCGTAAACTTGTCGGTGTCCATGTCGGGGGAAGAAAATGATTTCAATCGGTGAACGAAGATCGCCCTTTTGAGCTCGCTAGTCTTCTTTATCGTGTCCTTGCAGTGTTCATCCTCTCGCTCCATGTGAATGAGGTTGTACAACTGGCGCACGAAGTCGATGCGGTCAATCGACTTATTCAATGAAAGTCGCTTTTCCTTGTAACAAACCTACGATGATTGAGCCTGCGATCTGGCTGACAGAGAAATATATAACATACTCTAGGATGGTCCTGCTCCTGATATAGAGTATAGCGGATCACCTCACCATTCGACAAAATAATGACGGCGCAGAGAACAAAATTCTTGGCGCGGCGGAACGCCTCCAAGAAGGTATTCGCGAAACGAACGATGGCGGCCCCCTCCAAAAGTAACCTGACTAGACGCCATGATGTATATCGTGAGGAGTCAACCTCCACAAGCAGTCGTGGAAGACCGAACTTGGAGACAACAAAGTTGATACGTGGATCGGGCACGCGGAGTTGATCTTTACAGTCATCAATGTCTACGCGTTGCATGATAAAGGGGAAATGAGGGTTTTCATCGCTGTAGAAACAACGCTAAATTACAATCAACAAGGCCAAGTGAGCACGTACAGTTGAATGGCCGTCTTGTTCGTTAGAGCTGGCTGAAGTGGAGAAAGAAAAGGGATGAAGAAGAGGAAGTCTGCCAGGTTTCCCTTTAATTCGAAAGACATAGAGCTTTGCCACAACTTTTCCCAGTCGAAGGATGCCACGAGTAAGATATGTTTCACCTCACCTTCCCCAGCATAGCGCCCCGCATTCGTTTCCTCGCACCTATAATGTGTAGCCAAACACGAGCGGTCTGTTGCATTAACCTGGACCCGAACACCGCCCTACACAGAACCCTCAGAACCGAAGATCAGAGAGAGATCCTAAGGAAACAGCGCACATTAAGGTCTAGACCTGGCTTGCTGTCTAGCATCTCCCCAAACCTTTTCACGTGGTCTGGGCCATCGTCCCAACTGGAGTTGTATTTTTTATATATACAATTCCGGTCGAGATCTGCGTCTCCAAATTTCCCCCGGCTTTTGATTTTGATGAAGATACTTTGGTATGCTATGAGACCTGAATCCACAAGTTTATCATATATAGCTTCAGGTAGTGTGTCCGTCAGACAAGTTAAACCGGAATAAGGAGGTGTATGAAGTACTCACCAAGCGCAGTACCATCTTTGAGTGTTTTAGATCACCAGGTCATGGCAGAAGGCGGAGAAAATAGGGGGCAAGACGAACAGATAGCAGTGTGGAAATAAAGACAAAAGCGCAGATTGAAGCAAAAAGCGTAAAGATAGCAGAATCGGAGAGTTGGGACAGATGAATATCAATCAAGGGAGTGCGGCAAGTTTGCATAATAGATGCGTCAGTGACAGACGAACAGGCAATAGTAGAGAAACGATGTGGAGACAAGGGAGGATGAACAATGGGCGTGAAAGTGACGATCGCGCGGAACCTCATCAGCAACGTTCAGCCACAGGGACTCGCTCTTACTCACCGTCACGAATGACATCTGAAATTCTTACAAGGATGCTGATCGTCTCTTCTGGAGGATGAGTCGGGAATATTTCGAACAGGGGAGTAGACGGCGATAGCTCCTTTCTCTCTTTCACAGCCTGGGCCGCCAATGCTCCGAGCGTCTCGCCATCTGGGAGTTCAACTTGATATAGGACGAGTCGGTCAGCATTTACACTCTTCAAGCTGTTTTTGCCCTCCTCCAATATAGAGTCCTTCAGGTCGCCAACGGTCTCCGAGTTTTCAATTTTGACATGGAAACAAGAGTCTTGGGATCCGATAATAAAGACGAAAAGGGTCAGCTGTGAGACCATAGTGGGAGACGAGGACAGGAGTATGAATGGAGCTTCGGAAGCTGGTTCTTTTTTTTTTCGAACCCGAATTTGTAGTCCGCTACGCGTGCGACAAAGGAACAGAGGCGGTCACGTATGTACTAATTATGCTTAGGAATGGGGGGTGCTGGCGTTGGGTCGGGTTGTCCGTTGACCGTGGGTAGTGTTAGAGTGTAATGTAGGGTGCTCTTTTTAGGGGCGGTTCCGACTGCTTTGGGGTGGGGTGGCCTTTTCGTTCCATATCGTGCGCGGCTGGCGGTTGCGTCCGCAATGACGGTCCTGCCGGTCCGCAATTCCGGAGCCAGATGATTGTCGAGAGGTCGAGAGAAGATAAGACCTGGTAGCGCAAAAACAAGTCAATACCACACTAGCACGGCAGAGTTCGAACCTACCTCCTAAAGATGAACAGATTTCTTGTCTGTTACTTTAGCCACCAAGTTATGGCGTCTTGTACACAGTATACCAATTGAAAGGAATAATACCTCAGTAATTGAAATCCGAGATTAAGAAGTGTGTGAGGCCGTTAGACCATCGTATGTGGCACCATTGCCCATCGAAAATCCCCATCCCAGTCGTATTCACTAAATCGCGTCCTCGTTAACCGAACGCAGCTTTTCTCCTCGACCACTGCCGATGCGGAGAGCAGAAACACCCTCAACGCGCTGGTCGGTCTTCATCTTTCTAACTTTCTCGCTCGTCTTATGCATATACACGGTCGGGAACATGATCACCCGGTCGAGCGCGACGGGCAGACCGCGGTGCCTGCCGCGCAGCACGACGATGCAGATGACCGCCTTGGAGAATGTGCGCATTGCGCCAGAGAGCGAGTAGTTTCTCTGTTAGTAAAGGCGAAATGACCGAAAAAGAAAAGAGAAGACAGGGCGGTAAAAATGAGACCCCATCAAGGAAGGATGGAAGATGGGGACTCGACTGATGGTGCGCCCAGGGAGAGTTCAACGGTTCCATAGGCAGAGACAATTTCGAAGACTGTCAGATGATGAGCGCATAAGCAAGGTGTGGAGCGAAGACGCGACACGATGTACAGACGGCAAACATCGTGCACCAAGATACGCTGTCTGGATTCCTCAGCTGCCCGCGCTGTCAACCCCACCGCATCAGTCAGTAATACGTTCTCGACTTCCTATAGCCTTGCGCACCTCGGCGATACAAACGATGAACATGGCAAGAGCCAGCCACCACATATCTGTCAAGTGATAAAGCCTCGTTTTTACCGATGTACACCACCTTGGAAGGATAAACGTTTGGCGTACCGAACGAAAGTTGACGGCGCGTGTGGCATCCAAGATAGCGGCCCCAGATCGCGACGCGTGAATCGGTCGCGGAGTAATCAGCCTCATTCTCAATGTCATCGTCCTCGTCCACGACTATCCCTAGAGAGCGTTTTTCGTAAACGTTCGTCGAGCTAACGCTGTTCCCCCAACCCCATTTCAGCCCACGTCGCGGTGACAGTGACGCAGCGGCACGCACCTCATCGCGATTGGGTAGGGCGGTAGGTACATCACCACAAAGTAGAGCACCCTGATTTTTTTGTCACTGGTATTGACGACACCTAGTGCACTGCTGGGGCGAGCGCCGAAACGGCGATGGCCTGGAAGCCCGCAAATAGTACCGAGACCACCTGTACGAGCCCGAGCAAGAAGCGTTGGCCGACGGGTACCGTGTCGAAGACTGGTATCAAAGGAGGAAGAAGAACCAGTCTGTGAAGCTAGGCATGAAATTGTAAGCTTGACGTGTGAGACGACGCAGGTAAGTAAAACGCTTGCTTTAATATGATTAGAACGGTGAGGAGAATCCATGTTTGCGGCGATGGGAAAAGGTAGATGAAGCAGCGTCGCCGGTGATCGAGTAGGAACTGGAGGGCCTCTTTCCCTTTGGCTTTGGAGTCAACTGGTAGTTAATCCATCTACGTTGTAATGGCATAACGTCAACTAAGGCAAGGGCAGAAATAATGGTTTGGAGACTGACATGCAATGCCTTAAACTGCTTGTGCAGGATTCTTTTAGCCAATTCATCGATAAAACAATCTACACGTGCAATACAGGCTGGACAACAGGTTGAGAACTCGATAGGAAACAGAACATGGGAGCACTCACAAAGCCAGGACTTCCAGCGAGCGCCAACCAGACGATGAATATAAGTAAAGGGCATGCTGTTTGGAAGGGCACCAGGTTTTGGTCCACCAGCGAAAAGCCGGTGTTCGCCCATCCACCAACAACCTGGAAAACGGTATACCTGCGCGGCGGGTCAACTCAACTCTATTATTGATACCCGATTGTTTCAGCTGCCTGAACATTCCAGATCGGGCTTATAACTCCGTGTTGGTTTGGAGGCAAGAAGTTTTCTTTCCATTTCAACGTGGACCTGTAGGGTGCAAGTACTGCAAATGGTATCGATAGCGTGAAGATATGATACTGATCAAGCATTTCATGAGCACCCGTTTGGAATGAAAAGATGGGAATATACGAACTGCAAAAACGATCCAAAGCAGAACCGTGAGAGCGTGGTACTCTACACCACCTAGCTTTTCGTACTCATTGTCTGATGATCCAATAAAGCGCGAATTGTGGCCAACACGCGCATGAAGACGAAGGTATGGGACAGGACGTGCGCCAGGCGGGACCTCGCCCTGATCCGAAACGAAGAACACCGGCGATAGTGGGGTCGTGAGGGTGCGGTGAAGATCTCGCTTCAGGGATGGAAAGGAATGGTGCCAGTTCAGCGGGTCATCAAGGCTCCCGAAATGATCATCTTGGCTTCGGAATTGATGGTCTGCACCGTTCTGTACCGCGACAGACCCGTGGACTAGATTTAGCCAAACCTATCGAAGAACAATTCCAGGTAGAGTCCCTGACGTGGTGTAGAACGTTGTTCGGCCTGGGTCTGATGTAAGGAGATGGCAGGTGTTGTGGGCGATTCGTGAGGCATATCATGTCAGTCGTGTTCCACATCACGACGCGGAATCGAACTATCACGAGACGAAACCCGCCGGAGCAGCACCCCTTATGAGCCAGCAGAGGAAATAGGCAGGGGTTGCGAGTCGATGCGACGGATCACTGGGTGGATGACGAGGATTTATAGACACTTTGGTCGTCGGCCGCATACCCAGCTGACTGTTGAATAGATTGGGTGCGCGTTCGAATAGCGTCCGCATATTAGTACGCTCAAATTCCGCTCTGACTGCCCAATCTAAGTGCCTTGTGAAGTATTGCTTGCGCACGTAGACTGTCACGAGAGAGATGGGAGACCTGACATATCGTTCGTGACAGTTCGAAAAAAAAAACGATTATAGTAAGGAGGGCGTACTGGACTTCCAACGAGAGAGATGAAGACGAGGATGACTTGTTGCCATGGTGTGAGTGCGCTCAAGTCTACAGTTACAAGTCCGGTGTCACACCGCTAACGCAGATGAAGAGCACATCGATGACATTGAATGCTCCGCTTGACGCAAAGAGTACGCCCGCCGCAATAATCGGCACGAGCGTGCTGGCCAGAAATGTTAATTAAGACTTGGCAAGCTGAATCCGAAAGAAATTTACGTGCCACCTGAGTGCATGACTTCGTTTATTTTCGGCCATAGTTGAGAAATTCCACGATACGAGGGAGTTGGTGATATGATGACGGATTTGCAAGGAGTGTGGCGTAATTCATATCCACCACAGGGAAAAAGCACACACGAGCGCAACTTGTCATCGGAAACCCGGCATCTACCGGCCCGTGTCCGAGCAGCATCTACGAGTATTTGGCTTTTTCCCCAACAGTTCTCGACCATAAGTACTAGTATCTATCGCTGACTTTGATAAATAAAAAAAGTATCATTTTGATGAGCTTCCACGCTTGCAGTATATGTACATCCGAGATGATACCCCGCGTACTAGATGACCCCTCCGAGTCCGCGTATCTCGACACACCCGTTCCCAATACTACACCCGGACGGTGTGGCGTAGCCGACGCAATGCGCAGATGATGACGGCCTCCCACAGGGTGCGTACTCGTACGCCTGGAAAAGCGGCGTGCGACGACATAACTCCTTGGCGCAACGCAACACCGTGACACCGGCCCACGGAAGTAAACTGGAGAAATGCCCTGAGAGTCGCACATGCCTTGCGGCCCGAGCCTGGAAAGCCCGATTCCGTCCTACTTTCGCAATTATGAAATGACCTCAGTCCCTTCGAGAACGTGGCGTCGCTGAGGAAATGTAAGCCTTTTCTCTTCTGCGTTTCTCGTCGGTGGTGTTCGTGTTACTTAGTGCCATGGGAACCTCGTGCATTTAACTGTTTATATCGAGCTTCTGGAATTAACGAAGGTCGATATCATGTGGTGTTTTAAGGCCGGTTATCGCGGACTCCCGCGTGAATCGGCCAAGAACAAGGACTCAAACGAAGTTCTGAAAGGAAGACCCGTCAAGTTTTCGGAGAGTGGATACCCCCGCAACCCCATGCGCAAGCTCAACAATTACCTGACTTCCACCATGTGTGAGCCGCAGAAAGGGTGTCCTTCATGAGAAGATGTGTGGGGGATGACAAAAATCGAATCGAAGCAGGCAAAGCGCGTGTGATATTTTCCCTCAGGTGCTGAACGTCAGGGTGACATCGCGGATTCTCAGCTGTACGCTACGTTCAGCGGTCCATTCAAAACGTACTTGCTCGAGGGTTTCCTCGAGAGACATCACAGCTAACAGCGACGGTGAGACGTCAGTCAACGACAATCAGAACAAAGGTCAATAAGGGCAAAAAAAAAAAAAAACTCACCCGCGTCACCAACGTTGAAATTGAGAGACTTGAACGGTTCTGAACCCCCGTGCCCCTGGCGAGGCGGAGCGCCGGGGTTGAAAAAACTCACGAAGCTACTTCCGACTTTCCAGACGAGCACCGCCCCTTCCTCCAAAGAAACCGTCACCAGCCGTCGGCCGTCCGGCGAAAAACTACACGCCACAAGCGCCTGCTTGTGACACTCCAGGACGTACAAGCGCGTGGCCGTCTTCAGGTCGTACATGACGATCGCCCCCTCGCCAGTCCCCACGGCCAGGCGCTGGCTCGCCATGTGAAAGTCAATGCTGGGGAAGCTGCGAAGAGTAAGCAAAATTTATTTAGTAAACTCCGGCCCTGGGACTCGCGAGCGGACACGCTCACGTCTTTACGACGTGTCCGAGAATCTCCGTCGCCGCATCTTGAACGGCATCTCGGTTCGACGTGGAATTGGGGTCCAGGGACTTCACCACCGCTTCCACGAGCTTGGGAAGATTGGGGTGGATGACAAGAGGTTTCTGGGAAAGCAACCAATTAGAAGTTAATCGGTGAATGGAATATTTGCCGACTTTGCGTATCAGGAAAGCCACGAGCTGCATCACGGACTTCCGATGTTCTAAACTCTGCGGGTGCAAAATATCGAGCGAAAGTGTTGTCATGAAAATGCCCGTATTATTGGTGACGATGTGAAGGATTGCTTGTCGAGCTTGGGGCCCAACGTTTTGAGCGGATATGCTCTCTTTCTTCGTGCTCGTTGCAAGATTGAAGAGACTTCGTAACATCTCCATGGAGTCAATGTAATGCTGCCATACGCTGAACCCGCGAGAACACAGGTCAATTGCCAGTGCTTTGCAGGACAAATCATTCTCATGAAGGTATATCATCACGGACTTCGATATGATATTCAGAGCGCTTCATGGAATATTCTATCAGAACACTCTCATGACTAGAGTACGGGAAAATGGTAACCTTGTGGAAAGCAAACTGTATTGACCAGCGGCTATGAAACCGCACAGAAGCAGGGCCTTTGAGGAAACGGCGGTCCTTCTTTCCGAGTCCGGAAGAAGAAAGGGTACTGGAGAGTTTTCCAGAATTCAGCCGTCATTACCGGACGCAGCAGAATGCCAAAACTTTACGAGAGTGCTGCCACCGGTCCACCAAGGATGTCGTCTCCTCGTCCGTCAGGCCAGCAACACCAGCGTCAAAAAGGGTTCTCGCTGCTAACCGCAGCTCGCCTGTTAAAAGTCACCGGAAAGTTAAATTGAAGGAGAACATGAATGATAACATAATGCCGCATACTTGAGACGTCGAACCACCATCTCGCAAGGGAAGAAAGGCTGGGAGGCACATACCCTCTGCCCACTGTGTGGGAAAGAGCTGTGGCATAGAACGCGATAACCGTATTGACGTGATCGGCCTTATCTGAAGGCGGATTTAGCAGCGAAGATCTATATGCAACATATGACTCACTCTCAAGGTGTGTGAAAGCACGCAAACAGGCTATTAAGGCTAGCGCCCTGGAGGCAGACACTTCACCGGAGATGCACCAGGGGCTCTGTGGATTTCCCGACATCATCACGGACGTTGCGTAATTTCTGTGTCACGGAAGTCAGGGTGGAGCCCTTGCGTCGAGACGGATGAAAATGATGAACAACCTATGGAAACCAACGAACGCCTGAGTGGCCGCGAGACCCAATCGGTCTCTGCAGATGGCATCGATATCAGGATTGAGGCCGGGTGTGAGAAGGACCTGCAAAAGAGAACGCAGAACTTCCGCGCTCCGCTCTCGAGCCCTATTATCTCCCCCGGCTGTGGATTTGGAGATGGATACAGCGCGTGTTAGAAACGACCCTAGATTCACCAATATTGTGGAAGCTGGGTTTTCGTGCGTCAATTTTTCGAGATTTGTGTGAGAGTGAGAGAGATCATACATGCATCGAGCGAAGAGACCCCAAGCGAGGTTGGTACATTTACATCTGAGGGTAAATCGCGAGGCGACCTGCCCATGGAAGTAAGCGTGGGTACAACATACACAACACAATGTGACAGACAGTTCTGTCCAACTGCCCTGACTGAGCAGTTCGTTCGCTTTCTCGATGTCCATCGATCGCCAGAACTCAAGTGTCTTGACATCCCACAACCGAGCACGATCGTCAGCATAGAGGAGAAGAAGGTTATTTCCGCCGGTGTATATCCTTTTGAGCGGCGCTGGAGAACCAGGGACGATGTAAAGGCTGACGGCATCATATGGAAGTGTTATCTAAATCATGACCGGAGAATTCTCACCAACTATAATCATCTAGTGCGAAGACAGCAATTGTGCCATCAACAGATACGCAGAGTAAGCACCCCCCTAGAGGACCACCTTTATCATTTCTTAAAAGTAGAACACTCTGGAGCGGGGCGATGAACAGAACTGATCGCGCTAAAGTTTTCATTGATCTGGATGGGTGATCATCAAGCATCAGAATTTGATTTGATACTCCGGCCTTACTCTAATGACCATATCGCGACGGAGCCGTCGTCGGCACCGCCAACGATAAGCCTTTCTCCCGTTCGGTCATGCTGGACAATGTGTAACCCAGTGATGCAACCATTTAGCGGAATATCGGAGATGTCCCCAGGCGCGGGATCCGAATTTAGCTGTACCAGATTGGTAAACGATGACCGCCCAATGGTCCCGTCACCTTAGCGTCATTGTGGTCAACGATGAGTCAAGAAGAAGGGACATTGGAGACACCATACTGTAGCCCAAGATGATATGCGTAAGCTCAAGTGGGAGCAGACATGTGATGCGTCTGTTGTCATCAGCGTTGTTCACTTTGCATGATTTCCACAGCATCGTTTGCGCCCATTCTTTCCGATTCTCCCCAGAAGAATATAGCTCAACATGGCGCCGCCCACTGCTGCTGATCCCCGTAGAGAGCACGATTGTGGGGGACAACGCACGGAGAGCCTGAGGTGTGTGAATAGAAACGGTGCTAACGACGTGCGATCTATTGAGAACCGCTCAGCGGAATCAACACACGTTGCAGACACTGGTTCCTTACTGTAATAATATCTCTGAACCTCGACCTTCTAGTAGTCGGTCGTTATTCGGGTCCACCAATCTTAGCCTGGATACTTGCATTCGATCCTACTTAACGTGATAAATAGAACGCAAGGACTCACAGAAATAAGTGTGCTCACAGGGTAAATGGTGCAATAGGTGTCCCGGCCAAACCACGTAATGTCCTTTAGCTGTTCGTGGGCCGTTCCTAATCGATTGATGACAAGGCGTTGCGAGCCAGACTCGAAACCCTGGAGACGCGTTACGACTCTACGTGCGCGGGCGGCCTGAATATCACTCACATAAAGTTCAGAGTCGGACCACGCGGCACCCCTAATCCAATCCCTCGTAAAAAGGAGTCGTAAGCCTTTCAATAATCTTTGATTAGGTTTTAGTTCTCCGACGTCAAAGGAGTCCTCCAGAGAGACTCTACACGCTTCTCCGCGATGATCGGGGGATACAGAATTTTCTTGGGAATGTGCATTTGCTTTAAACGGATTAAATGAAGTCAGCGCTGCGCCGCCACTGTCTCCAGAAAAGTCCGATTGCAGCTGGATAACAGTCGGCACAAGGACCATGCGCTGCACGATCAGGTGATTTGATGAATTCACATGGAAGAATCTCGGTGCATCTAGACTGTCGTTGGCGTTTCCCCCAACAGTGGTCATCTCGGATACTTACCGTCTCCGCCAGAGCAGAAACCGATTCCCGCACTCGGACCTTCAACCAGCCATTCCGCGGCTTTCTCGAGGTTCATATCATCGTCGCCGCGATCAACATTGTCCCGCAATTCAAAGACACTTACACGAGACGGCTGTTGCTGGCCGCTAAGTCCGTCGCTATCTACAGACAAGTCCGGAGTAAAGCCTTCGTCGATGGTCGCAGAGGTAACTATAATAGCGGACTTTGTGATACAAGGTCAGCAGCAAAAAATGCTTATTTTAATCATTCGTACCTCTCCGGTCTCATGAACGAACAATTTCCTCCAAGTCCAAGCTGCCTCTGAGGGCTCTACTTCTTTGGCACCCTCTGGGGGCACCGCGGGGAGTTGAGGAATTTGTAATGACAATACACACGATCCGTCATTAACAGAGCATACAGAGAGATCACTGCACAATGAATTGAACAAAAAAATGAAAAGGAAAGAAAAAAAAAACGTACCCTTGGGATTGTAGACATATTAGATGCCGGCCATTTGCGAGCGCGTGCAAACCCACAACCGCATTTCCTGGGCCGGAGCGAGGCGGAAAGACGTGGGAGTCAAGAGAGAATCGATATAAGGTTAAAGGCGGGGATGGAAGGGCACTGCGTGGAGTAGGGGAAGGCGGAGACGGGATAGATGGAGTCGGGGAGTGTGTCGCACTTAATAGCGACCTGGGTTCGCCTCGTCCTCGTCGAATTGAACCGGAAGGCGATGATGGCCCCCTCGATGGCACAGGATGCTTCTCAGTGGCGGCTTTCCTGTCAAAGGAGAGCGGTAACCTTTCTGTCGAGGCTGAATCCTTGACGCTCCCCTTCAGAAGCTCCTTAAGCCTTTCAGGTTCCTCATCAAAATCTACATAATTCTTTGGGGCCTGCGCTTGCTCGTCGGAGATGGCAGATACAACGCGGGCGCGAGGGGTGAGGGAAAATGGGGTAAGGGAGGGAGTTCTTGGGCGCGAGCGAGGAAGGCTGGAAAAATGGACAGGTGTCGGGCTGGACGGCCTTGACAACAGGGGTTTCTCGATACTGATCGGAACAGAGGTACCATGACGGCTTTGGCGTAGGAGATAGAGAGATCCATCTTCACAGCCGAGCGCTACGCCTTCCAGGGCGTCAGAGGAACTACCACGTGGGGAGGAGGGGAACGCAAAGGCGGATCTTGGCCAGTAGGGCGTGAGGCAAGACACATTTGCGACAGCAGATGCCTGGTCGATGAGGATGTTGGCACAGGAAGCAGCATCAGATGTTCCATCTGCTGAATTACTCGCAGGGAGTGTAAAGGGAAGAACGAGAGGGACTGAATTCATAGATTGCAAAATGAAGACGGGGGCGAACCCGCAACTTGCAATGAAACCAGTCAATTGGAGTGTTTCAACTCGTGCGGAGCGCGGACCGTGAGAAGTGATCAATCAAGGGTAAGAGGATCAAGTATGAATTGCACGCGTTCAATTGACTTGCCCACTCTAGTTGGAAACCATCACAAAGCTCGGATAAGAGGTGTGAACGAAGAGTTTTTGAGTTGGGTTGGCAACTACAAGGGGTTTGGTGCCAGAGGTGCGGGGTGCGGTGATCAAAACTACGCCAGATCACGTGTTGTTGGTCGTGACCAGTCAGTTAGACTCTAACGAACCTGAACCTGAATTTTCACTCCGCATTCCGCACGCGGGGCAGTGTCGCAACGGTAGGAGGCTGTCTCGGTTTGACTTGTGGCGACCGAGCTGTGCCTATCTGATTTACAGCACTCCTCATTACAGATACATGTCCGAGGTGCAGACCCAGAGACCGAGTTCAGAGGAGTTCGATGCTCTCATCGAGCTATTAGCAACCGTTGACGATAGTGACAACTCTAACTTTCACATCGCTCCAGAGGGATCTGCATCTACTGGGCTTAGAGATGCCAGCGGAAAGCTGGACTTTGCCAAAATCCGATTATCGTTTTCACAACGACGGGCTAAGAGTGACGACAGTTATGTCCCATCTTCAGAACCACTTCATAATGAGCCGCAGCCCGAAATGAAGCTACCTCAAGTGAGTATGGATCTTATCGCAACGGAATTTGTTTATGTTGTCTGCCCTAGATTGTGGTGGAAGAACCGACAGCTTCGTCAGAGGGCACGCATTTACCCGACCCGTTACCACAGCGAAGGGACACCGAGTCCAGTGAAATCAAAGAAGTTCCAAAGGTTTATTCATTGCATCTGTTGTGAGATGGCCTCGGAGATTAACAAAGCCCCGCAAGGACAGCGGCGTTGATCATCCGCAATCTGTTCCCCTCGCGGACGTCAGTCTGGTGTTCTTCCTGTTATTACACTTATGGGTTCTTACTGTTGATCAAAGCAGGCTTCTAGCGACTCTATAGTACTCCATCTAGAGGATGCCCTCTCCGGGGCCCAGGAAGAAGTTTCACAACTTCGGCGCCAAGTTCTCGAGCTCCAAAGTCAGGTTGCTACTCTATTCAAATCAAATCTCCCACAAGGTGGACCTTAGATCATCTGTCCATACGGCCGTCGTTGACTGGTCTATCTTTTGAAGTGCGACATGAGGGCGACACCCATGAGTACCTCGCCAATTCGGAGAAGCTCGCGATCTCGACCCCAAGTGACGTACAAGATGTGAGTTTCCTATCCGGGACTTGATTTTATTTTCAGATCGAATCCATCACAAATAGGCTTTTGCGACGGGGACAACGGTGCCAATAGTTCCAACCAATGCGGATCTTTCTGACGTGGAACGCGCAATGCAATTTTTGATCCGGACCGATGAATTGGTGTGGCGGCGTTCTCGGTACCCAAACGGTCCCAGGGCGCCGGTATTTTCACAGCGCAATGTCGACGCCCTAACCGAGCGTCTCACCTTATGGGAAAACATCGTCAGGGCGCCAGCCCCCTCATAATCGGTGTCACTGTCGTTCACTTGTGCGTAATGACACCTCTTCTCTTCCATTATACGCGTAATACGTCATTTTTGCCGATATCTGAGTTCTATCTGCAGCCCAGAATCCACGCTTTGAGCCCCAACAGCGTTTGTGCTGCAGACCCCTGAGCTCCTTAGGGCTATCATGCTCAGGATTTTGAGTTCGTTCCCCTTTATGTCGTTCACGACGAATAGGCCCGTCTGGATAACCCTTCCCACCCTTCTCGTTCCCGTGATTGCTTGCCCAGAGGGGTAAGATGACTGTTCCCCAAGATACGTTCCAATGCTCCAGCGCTGCGGTAAGACATGACAATAGAGCTATGTTATTCGCCCTTCATTTTTTGTGCGGACCTAGAGATAATTCGGTGGCCCCATATATGAGGGGCGCTGTGGCCCCGACCGACATGAATTCCACTGTGGCGCTATTTTGTCGTCGACTCCCCCTCAGCTGACATTATATCCCACTTCTCCACTACTCCGTCAATGAACACCTCCGCAATACTTCAACGTCTGGGTTCAGATGTTTCCCAGAACCTATACTCAATCAATGACCTTGCCCTTGACGAGGACTGCGAGATTTTCTTGCAGCTAGGTAGGTGGAGACAGTTGGGTTTCCATGCCGAAAGACAAATCTCTGCAGGGCTCTTGGGTTTCCTTGCCAGCTTTATATGGTTCATGAATAGCAAATGGAGTTGGGAGGAAGTGTTTACCGCGCTTAATGGCGTGCTGTCAGTCCTTTGTGAAGGTGAGTAGGGCCGCCGACATGTACATGTTAGCTCGTCTCACCCGAAACCACTTTAGGCTTTCTACCCAATTACTCGTAGCACGCGTCGCATCTCCCCCAGTCTGTACATATACAATCCTTGACTGCGTCCCGCTCATCCATTGTCATGCCGTAACACCCGCCGCTAGTGTTCGGGTCGGGTTGACGTGCGATTGTGCCGCACATCCATAAAGGGCAGTCGGCGGAAGGTTCAGCATGGTCATTTGTCAGCCAGCGCCCAGAAACGCCACCCCGCGGCGGTGACCCTGCAAATGGCAATAAGACCCAAAGCCCCCCAGTGAGAACTGAATTGAAAGGCTAGGAGATGGTTCGTTCCGATCTATACTCGTTTATTGTTCTTCCATCCCTGCTGCGCCTGGTGGCGGTGCAGGCGTGTTCAACAAGTTTCCGCAGTCTCAATTAACTTACGTATAATCACCCATACGCAGTTCGCAAGACACATTTCTGTCGCTGGGTTGAACGCCTTCAGGCAGAAATGTCTTTAGATGAACCCTATCCACTGGCTAATGAGATGCGATCCAAGCCGGGAAAGGTCGCGCCAGCGCTTGCTGAAATGCGTGGCGTCACGGTGTGACATTGTGACGCGACACCTGCGTAGTTGCGGTGCAAAAGTGCAGAACAGACATTGAGTTAACCGACAACAGCACGCGGCTGGAGGAGGCTGAGCAAATGCCCCTCCCCTGACCGTCACATTCGGACATGATTGTGAGCTCTTAAAACCGGCTCAGGACTTTGTTTCCCCCAAGGCTTTCTGACATGGCTCCGCTCAGCGATTTGTCCTCGCCACCTCCATTCCCACCTTTTCCACCACCCTTGCCTGGTGATAAGCCTGGGCTGTGCGGCCTTACTGGCGACCAGTGGCACGTACTATTGATCTTTTTGGTTTTAAGTGAGTCCGCATATTCCGGAGGCGTGGGGCCGGTGCTCACATCCCGTCTTTGTCCCTTGCGCTCCACAGTTTTACTGGTCCTTCCTATTGCGTTGATCGTCTCTTGGCATAAATCGAAGGACCCGTGTTTTCTATGGCTCGAGGCGCAGCAGCGTGCCGAGATGGCTAGGACGGGTATGTTCCTTTCTGTCGTGCACGCGACGACCCGTTGTTCATCTAGCGCAAATAACGTAGGGTTGCGCGAAAAGCTACTCAAACCCCTTCTCACGGAGAACGACATTCGTCTCATCGCTCTTGACCCTGGTAATACTCCGCGCCGTTAACCCACCACCGTCGACTTTATCTGTCGCACTCTCACCCTCCCTCTACGATGACGATCTGATGTATTACGAGATGCGCGACTGTCATACCTAACTAGATTATATGGTAATTTTATATAGATTAATGATGGATTCCGTCCCGTGAATTACTGGGCTGGGGAATTACGATTATACCAACAATTTTCTGATGGCTGCGGAAGCTTCTGTGATGCAAATTTGACATATATCATCGATATCATTCTTTGTGCCGGCCAAGACCCTTGCCTCGATAGTGGAATGTGCTTTCGTTTGTGTCTGTCAGGGCCTTGCTGATGAAGGACAGCAGCAGCACCGAATTGCAGTACAATCAGCACAGCTCGAATCGAACGTATATCAAATTCTCCGCTCCATCCCATATTCGAACTTGAAGAAACTCAACTTTTTACTGCTGGCAAATGAACCAAGTCGACGAACGCCGGAGAAACGGTGCCACTTCACGGGGCTTGCTACTGGCCATCCGACCGAACGGCATCAGGTTGGCGACTTCGTAGTTAATTACCTGGCACATTCAAGACTTCTCAGCAGCATAATACCCCAAGCTCCTAAGTACCGCCACAGAGAAAGCGGTGCCCGAGCTATTAATGTGCGTGCGATTTGCTGTTCCAAGGGCTAATCAGCCCCATGTTAATGCAGTGAACCAGTGCATCGGCTGTGCAGAGAAGGAGGCCCCACCCGTTCTCAGTTCTCACGACTGTCATCATCTCTAGTCGGTCGACCCGACTATCGTACTATGTTCCAGTTAACGGTTCTCCGATCAAGCTGCAGATCCCAAGGACGCTTCCTATTTTCCTCCTCCCACCCCCAGCTCCGAGTCGTCCCTTCCTGATTCCAGATACGCCCACTAACTTGAACCCGGTTCAGAGTTACTACTAGTCGTGACGGCGAGAACGCAAGAGGGGCTAGACTTCCGAGTCACAGGTCCTCCGAGGCTCGTTTCAAGTTCCAAGTTCCAACCCATCCACCGTACGCAACGCACGGGCCACCATCTCGTCGTGTCGTGACAGTTTGCGTCGCCGTGGTGACTTATCGGGAGTCCCGTTCAAGTTATCGTTCCGAGACCATTCAAGTCCGAGTCGTTGCCTTGTGCGCTTCCGAGTCCCTTTCCCCGCAATCCGTGCCAGTGGCGAGCCCCCGGGTATTGTCACGGTGCATTGCGGGGCCGCCACCCCGACCTCCACGGAGTGTAGTGATCGATCGACAAGCTAAGCCGTGATGACCCCGGAAAGAGTAAAAGGAAACTGGTCGGTGTTGCGGATCTCGGGGATCAAAACAGGTGCGCGTATCTCGTACTCGCTTCGTCGCTTCATCGTGGCGCTGGCTGTCGGAATGATTGTCAGTCACCATCTGTGAAGCGCGTGGGCCAAAATTCCGTTCCCACCGCGCTCCCCCCCCCAGCTCCGAATCACACGGCGAACAGCGCGGGGTTTTTTGCCATGTCATCGTCATCACGTCTTTCGTAACGGGCAAGTCGGTGGTCCCCGAGCGAGAAGCCATTTTGCTTCACCCTTTCAAAGGTACAGTACGCCCGTATAGCTACTATAACGCTGACATTCGATGCGAACTTGAAGCAGATGCTGTGGTTGCACCTATCTTTTTACTTGATAACTGCATCCGTGGATCGATTTCGGGCGGTTGGTCGGATGACCGATGATCGGCCAGCGGTACTGCTTCCAATCGTTCGTAGATTCAGGGTGTCAGAGGTGTTTCACAGGTCTTAGTACTCAGGCTGCACCCTGGAATGACGACAGCGGACATCTTTCAATGTTCTGATAGACATTTTCGGCGGGCAACGGGGTAATCAGTAATATATGGCTCTAAACCCTAGATGATCTCTGGACTAGGGCCATATGTTGTTGATTACTCAGAACTGGTGCCCCAAGCGAGTGACGCCCTTATCTCGAAAATGCGGCAAAGGTTGCAAATATGATCCGACTTGGTTGTACCGCAGAATGAACCAAACTCCGTGTATAGTGATAGTCAATATACACGTTGTACTAGTAGTTGAGCATATCTATAGCCCTTTCCAGGAATCTTCCCCACATTGATATTAGTGAGCTAACTACGTCCGAATCCAGTCAGGCCGACGTACAATCAGATGTAATAAACGGAAGGCTGTGACTCTCTCCTCAATAAATTCTTCTGCCAAGTTCCATCGTGTTCCACCTGGATTGTCGTACGCCAGCCTGGTCATGCGACCTTTGTGATAGATTCTTAAAATAGATAGCAAAAAGACGAAAGGACGGAGAGATTATGCAATAAACGATCGTACAGTCCAAATGTCATTAAGTATGTCCGAATTCGGGGTCCATGGAGCACGGGGTCGCGTAAGGAATGGTGACGTAGTGGACCCAAGAGACATTTACAAACATGCGTCGCACCCACAACGAGAGGGAAGAGATGACGAGTAACCTTCGGATGCCGCCTCTTGGATTTTCAGGGAGCGTCCAGAGGGAGTTCGATAGGACACGCCGCATTGGTAACCGTCGTTGCAGTAGAATGAGTGGTGGGAAGACCGGCGATCCTCATGTCAATATTGAGGCGAAATTGGAGACCTGATTGTGTGTAAGTCGTCGAATGGAAAAAAAATAATATGAAGAGGACGGACCTGGACGGACCCCAGTGGTGTATAGACCCGCGTTTTCGCAAGCGTTGTGCGTGTTGTTCCCTACGAGAGGGTCAGCCCAGTCATTAAGATTAAGACAAGAAAAGGTTTAGTTGACTCACACACAGAATCGCTGTCATTAGTCGCCGAATATGAGAAGATAAGAGGCATTTGAAAATTTGTGAACTTCTTTGCAGGGAACGTGGTGCGGTTCATCCGACCCGTCGCGATAACACGGAATGTGTCGAGGTCGTACACCTGTGCATCCAAGCGATTGAAAACAAGCGGTAGGAAATTTGAAGTTGTGTCGACCTGGAGCGCTATTTCCGCCGGGAATGAGAAGTTGGCGGGCGAGCGGCTAAATTCGGTCGGGATTGAGTCGTTAAACGAGCCTGTCGCGGCCGATAGAGGGTTCGATCCATTGATGGCAAAGTCAGGTACGCGCGGGATGACAAAGGCCAGGACAAGCCCGATGCTGCAAACGAGAACGAGACGGATTTTGTATGAATCACATCGCACACAGAAAGCGCGTGGAGAAAACGGGGACGTACGCTGAGCAGACGGCGAAGGCGATGAACACGACCGTGCGGCGAGTGAACCATTTGCTACCGCACAGGCCGTACTGTCCGCGATTGAACGCCTTCCACTTTTGCGCGCGATCTTCCGACTTTTTCTCCTTCCGCCCACGCTTCGTCATGCCCTTGAGCTCGTCCTTCCCCCACTCGGCGCCGAGCGCAGGCACGGTCACCAATTCGACAGGTGCCTTGGCGCCGGCTTCTTCGTCCACTTTGGCCGTACGGGGTGATGGGAGCTGCTGATAGCTGTCACGCGGGATAAGATATGAGCAAAGTCCGACGATGAGGAGCGCATCACGTACGTGGGCTCGTTGTGACCGAGGCCAAATGCATTGCTGTAGCGAGGACCTGCGTTGTTGAAGTCGGCATAGACGTCCCAGCCGCCCTCGTTGGGCCGTTCCACCTCATCGTATCCGCCCTTGACTGGCTCCTCACGTCCTGCATCAAAGTACGACATCCTGTTATAGCCCGCATTGTTGACACGAGCAGGCTGTGCTGCGCCCCTTGGAAGGTTTCCTGCGCCCGTAGGGTCGAAGAAGGACGAGGAGGAATCACGGCGAGCTCGTTGGTCGGATGTGGCTGGTTGAGCGGCGTAGTCTCTGTTTAGAGCGTCTACAGAGGACCTGCGATCACCGTAGAAAGACGATACCGCGGACTTGCGATCGTAATCCATGGTGGACGATGGGAAGTGGAGGAAACGTCGGCGTCGTTGGCGACACCGGCGAGGATTGGATGATCTGAGGCGTGGTTAGCCACGTGGTCTCTTACTTTCACACGCTCGAGCTTTGCTTCTTTCTTTCGATGCCCGAGGACCGATGATACTTTTGATCCTCTATACTAACATGTACTCCGTACAACAGATGCAAGTCGTATACCTTCAAAGGCGCATGGAACTGACGAAACCGGAAAGAAAGATATTGCAAACTCCTGCCTCCCCTTCAAACATCATCACGGCCTTCGTCATGCTCGTCACCTCCTATATAGCGTGTGTGTTTCAGCAGCCGTCTAGAATTGTGCCTTTGATTTGCTTTCTTGTAATACGGGCGCTGTCTGGTACCCATCTTTCTCCTTGGTTACTACTGAAGAGGTGACGAGTGTGGAATCTAAGAAACCTGTCAGTCACTTCGAATGCGAACGTGTAGAACATCACTCACCCGAATCGCTTGTCAGGATTTTCTTCGATTTCGACGAGCTGGGTAAAAGTGCACGCAGGACCTTGGTGACCCTGCCTGATGTAGGCGTGAGGGGACCCGATGGTGAGGTGGTGGACTTCCGGCAACAACACATGAGGATGGGTAAGTTGGTTTACTACACCACAGCTGGCAGGTGGGTGATGTTATCTTGGCGATATCCCACCAGTCACTTTTTATGTTATTCAGAGTTCAGATCTCGACCTGGCTATGTCCTAGCTTACTTCATGCCGACACAGCCCCCTTATGATATGAATGATCCGAGGTGACAGAACGCAGACCGCAGCACCCTCACTATCAGCGCTGCTTCCTTTACGAGCGAAACCCAGTGATGAGTCATACACCATTGGGCGTCAAAACAAGGCAACCTTGGGGTTCAATTTTGAAGTGCACCGTAAGGAAAGGGATATAATAGTGTTCGCGTTGGCGTGCCACCATTTGGAAATGTATCGTGGCGTGTATTTAGTATCACGACCAGAGTGGGTAGGAGTACAAATACATGGGGCGATCTGACACCGCAGCAGTCACATATGAGACAGCTCCACAGCTTACTACTGTAGGCTACGTGTGAATCGTCCTTCCCTCCTTCCCTTCTCGAACACAGCACGGAAAAACGTGAATGCGTATGGCACTCCTATGCTATGTAAGGAGCGTCGCGCGGTGAGACCACCAGCGTTTGAGTTTTGCGTGTCTGATGTTGACTTTCTTGTGATGCAGCCTTATCGGGGCTGTCGACACTAGTGACACCGTAATGAGTCACCAACTCGCTTTCAATGGACTTTCCTGCCCCGCGCTTGCAACCTGCCAGCGGTGCACCATTTGTTCATCATGCTTCGCGGCACAACGTTGTAGGGCTAGGTCTTAACATCTCAGCAGAGGCGGTCGCTCGACGACCCCCACTCGGAACGGAATCGGAAAGTGAGGCCCAGTGAGGCACAGCTACAATTCATGCGAACCCGACAGCCCCAAATTACAATCAAAGTGTGGCTGAGTAGTGAGTGCTTCCTCGGGTGCCGCACCCGAAGTAGCACCGAATTGATGTAGGGGGATTCGTATACGAGGTTGCAAAGCATGCTGCAAGGCATTCATTTCACATCCGGCGGTCCCTTTGCCCTCTTCTGTCATATGGATCTAGACCGCCTTCCAACATGCCGTATCCAGTCGAGTCACTGCCATGCTCACATTACTGATAAATACCGCATTGCTTTAAGGGCTTACAGAAACCTCAAGGTATAACTTCAACGCCGCCCTCACTCTCATCTTACAACCTCGAAAAATGTCGTCTGTTTCGGGTCCGATGACTTCAACCGCGTCCTTGCTTACCACCGACACAACGTCGTCTTCCTTCTACCCCTCAAAAAAGACGAAGCGGCCGCAGTCAAAGAAAGACTATGCCGCGGCGCTGTTCACACTGCAGAGCAAGTACGGCCTCCCCCAGGCATCCGGAGTCGCCGTCCCCCTTCCACTCTCTTCCAAGAAGTCCCCTGCCTCATCTACCACAGCCTCCTCGTCTACCACCGTCGAGAAGGCAAAGAAGAGGACCTCATCCCCGCTCTCCTTGCTCCGAGCGAAATATCGCCAAGCGGGTCGGATAGCACCTTCCCCCTCCTAGACCATCCTCCACTCTGCTAGAGGGCGAAGAACTATGCATGAGCATGAGACGGGACAGTACTAGGGATTTTCAGTCTCAACCGCGACGGCGTCGGATATTCCGATGGGGATGCGTGGCGGCGACTGGTGAAGGCGAGGGGAGGAACCCGGGCTTTATATAGTGACTCCACCGTTATCTGGGTTGACATCCGATACTCTGTTTCCGCCGCGGACACTGGCATTGTATTACTGTACTCTATAATAGAGCATGTGATGCTTTTCGAATTGGATGTGTTTTATTCCCTGTGAGGTTGGTGCCAGTTGGGGCGGCCAGTACTGGTCGATGTAAGCCGAAAGGCCACGCATAGCTTGTTGGCTGATTCACTTCTTAAGAGCCACGTGCTTTCTACGACCCGAATTTCCAATTATAACTTTACTCCCTCTCAACTCACTTCTGACATAACATGTGAAATAGTACGAGAGGACCGTACGTGATGTATTGTGAGAACGATTCACCACGTTGCGTGAGCTCCCCGGAGATATAACTCCATCTACAACACACTCTCGCTCCCCTACCGTTTTCATCCTTCCGGCTATGTCTGACGACCCCATCACCCCGCAAACCACATGGTCCCAGTACGGCGCCCAAATCTACATGGCGGGTGCAAACCCCATCATTGGCTCGTATGATCATCGCCTCATCGAAGAGAAAGCCCGGGAAGCGATGAAGGATAATCGCAGTGCGTGTCCCCACGCTGCCGATGCGCGACCTATAAATTGAGGAGTCGGTTAGGTGCGTATATGTATACGTTCGGCAGCGCTGGGACTGGCAGCACCTACCGCAACAACATCGAGGCGCTAGAGCAATGGCGCATCGTTCCCCGTATGCTTCGCAACGCTACCCATCGCAATCTTGATGTAAGCGCCGCGGCCGCCACCGCTTCCGAGTCCCAGCCGCGGAACTCACGGGTCTCTCTCAGACCACCCTCTTTGGCGTGAAGCTGCCCTCACCCGTAATCGTAGCTCCCGTTGGAGTGCAGGGCATCCTACACAAAGATGGTGAGCTCGCGACTGCGAGTGCAGCGGCAAGCGTTGGCGTGCCATTCATCCTATCCACCGCAAGCACGCGTTCCATCGAGGCCGTAGCCAAGGCCAACGACGGCGGGCACCGCTGGTACCAGCTATATTGGTACGTGTCTCAAGTCTCAAATCGCCCCCTCTCACGTTCACCACGGTCCGCAGGCCACGAGCGAACGAAGTGACCCTCTCGCTCCTGCGACGCGCCAAGACGGCGGGCTTCACCGCGCTCGTCGTCACGCTGGACACCTTCCTGCTCGGCTGGCGCCCGCACGACCTCGACACCGCGTACCTCCCCTTCGTCGCGGGCTTCGGCGTGCAGGTCGGCACGTCCGACCCGGTCTTCATGCGGCGGATGGGCGGGCGGGCGCCGCGGCCGGCGGACGAGGGGCCCCCGGCGTCGTTCCCGCTTGACCTGCCCGCGTTCCGCGTGCGCCTGGCTGCGGGCGACGCGCGGGCGCGCGAGGCGTTCGAGCTTGGCATGGGGTGGCTGCGCGAGGCCAACTCGGGCACGTTCCGCGCGTGGGACGACCTCGCGTTCTTGCGCAGGAACTGGGACGGTCCCATCGTGCTCAAGGGGGTCCAGACGGTCCAGGACGCCCATGCGGCGATGGACGCGCGTATGGATGGCATCGTCGTGTCGAATCATGGTACGTGCGTTTCGATTTTCCAGTGGCCCCGCGCCCTACTATACTACAAACGCTCCTCGAGCCCTTGTGTCATCATCTCGGTTACTCGTCTCATCATGGGACTCTCCATTCTTTTTTTTTTTTTCGTAGGCGGACGACAGATAGATGGTGCCATTGGTTCGTTCAGCGCCCTCGAGAAAATTACCGCGTCATCGAGGGTGCGCCGCGCCCAAGAGCAAGGCCAGTTCACCGTCCTCTTCGACTCGGGTATCCGCACGGGAAGCGATGTCATCAAGGCCATCGCGATGGGTGCACAGGGCGTCCTTGGTGAGCATGAGGCTTTCCAGGTAATTATCGATGACTGACACGCGCGACATTCTTATTGGTAGTGGGGCGCCCAGTCATGTATGGACTTGCCCTAGGCGGCAAGCAGGGCGTCGAGGAGGTACTCCGCGGGCTCCTAGCGGATACCGAAATCACGCTTGGACTCAGTGGATACAAGAGCATCGATGAGATCTGGGGTAAGAGGGAAGCGGTGCTCGAGAAGGCGGACACCCCACCTGGACGTGCCAAGTTGTGACTGGGAGCTGATGACGAGTGTTGATGTGGCACCGCATCTGTCATCTGTGTGCCAATCGGCGCAACAGATACATAAAATGATAGCCAATACAGTATAGGAAAGTGCCTTTGCACTCGATTTCATACAACGTCTTGTGTATTACTTTATCAAAGTTGACCAGGAATCACTCGTCGGCGGCCGGTTGCCTTTGAAGACCTCATCGTGATGTACACCTTTCGGTGTTCTCGGTCAGACTAACCAAAGGAGGACAAGAATCCGATTCGACCCCCTTTCACAATTCTTCCACATCCTCGTTTCCACTTTCTTCTGTATGACAGCAACAATGCCCAGTCGTGAGAATAAATGGCACGTTTGATGTTGTGATCAGCACAAGTGACTGAGAAAAAGCCCGTGATAGTAGGGGACCACTTTACCGCACGACCAGAGGTGCCAGTGGTGGTGGCGACATTGGCCCGTAATAGCCTCATACCGATCGAATCTCAGGCTCTGGCTGAGATATATATCACCCCACTGCATAACGCGCCGTGCTCCCTGCGCCGCCGGGAAAATTGAGAAGTTAAGAGAGAACACCACATCAGCATTTCTGCATAAAACTTTTTTTCACTTATACCAGCTTGGTCGAGGAAAAAAGGTAAAAAAAGGTTAAAAAAAAGTAGAAAAGGCGAAAAGGAACCTGCAGTTCAAAAAAAAGTTGATTGGCAAACTAATTTTCAGGGTACAATAAAAACCCTCTTTTTTTAACAAAAGTTCACAAGTCAAAAAGTTTTTGCCTATTTTCCTGATGCACACCATCACTGCATGCGCTCCTCAGGTAGCTACAAAGAAACAGAACCCGAATAAAATAGACCCAAGAGGCGTGCGGGGAGGCTGAGGCTGTCAAAGGTTCAATCGGTCACCGCCCTGATCATGATCATGAGGAGAGGCGTCGGCATCGAAACAATCTTTATATTTTCTAATAAAAATTGAAACACTCGCAGCTTCACGAACAGCCTGAGGGCCGAGGCCCGGCGGGCGAGCGTCACGCATCGTCGCCGCTCCAGTAAGTAGAATATATTGCGCGTGTGTTGGCAATTCCCCGGCCGGTCCTGGTCCCGTAGACTCGGAGCTTGAAAACGAGGAGGGTGAAAGTGCGTGTTTTAGATTTGCTGTCCCACTGGCGGCACTCGAACTCGTTGACGACATCACCTTCTCATGGCAATGGCGTCGTGAGCACCTAATTTCTCACTTTTGACCACCGCCAGGTTTGGTGTTTCGCGCTTACTGTTAGCTACCTCTGGGTTCAGTTGCCTCGTCACAGTAACATTCATTAGCATTTCTGCATAAACCTTATACCAGCTCGGTCGAGCTCGACCGAGGTAAAAAGGTAAAAAAGGTAGAAAAGGCGAAAAGGAACCTACAATCCAAAAAAAGTTGATTGGCAAAATAATTTTCAGGAGGAGAGAGGTAGAATTAAACCCTCTTTTTAACAAAAGTTCACACGAAAAGGTTTTGCCATTTTCCTGATGATGAAAGTTGTAAGGTTTGCAGTCAAACTTATACCAGCCTGCTTGAGCTTGAACCAGTGGGAATAAGGTGAAAAAGGAACCAACATTTTGTCAAAAGTCAACCTAAAGAAAGTAAATAAGTATAAAAGTCTTGATTCACACTGCATTATTCAGTACTAGAATGTACATGATTGTTATAAAACTCGCATGCTGGAAAAACAGGCTCCCGAGTCGATGATATCATAGCCACCCTTGCCAATGGATCCGAGTCCAGCCGGTGGTCCCTCGCACCGTGGTTACTCCAGACTCCTGCCGCGCAATGGCCTTTGCCAGCAGCACACATAAACTCTGCGGTCAGAGCCTTCTATAACCCAGATCTCTCCCACTGGCACTGGCATCTCTCCTTCACGCCGTCACCGCCGTCATCACGCCAAATGCGTCAGTAGTACCCCTATCTCACACAGCAGCTCTTACCCACGTTCGGGCGCGACCACTATAACTAGGTCTCATTATTCGCGACGATTCTGCGACCGTGGGTAAGTACATCGGGGAATACATCGCCAAAAGGTAAGCGGGAAGAAAGAAAGTGGTGTTTCGTTCTGACGCCCGTCGGACATGAACAGGATAAACGACTTTGGACCGACTCCGGAGAAGCCGTTCGTGCTCGGTCTACCCACAGGTTCCTCACCAATTCCCACGTACAAATACCTCATTCGCCTCGTCAAGGATGGTAAACTTTCGTGCGTGGGGTTCCTCCACAACGCTTGGGCACTTATCGCGCGTTGAGAATCTGACCAGAGCGAGGCGTTGCGCAGATTTAGAAACGTCGTGACGTTCAACATGGACGAGTATGTGGGGCTGCCAGACGATCACCCCGAGTCCTACCACACATTCATGTTCCGCGAGTTCTTTTCGCATGGTGGGAGTGTTCCGTTACCCTTATATGCCATGCGCTCCCATTCCTTCGCGAGGTCGGGGGCGGGGGGGCATAAGAGTGTCGGAGTTGCTGACGGACATTGCCCCGACGCGCAGTGGACATCGACCCCCAAAACGTGAACATCCTCGACGGGAACGCGCCGGACCTGGTCCGCGAGTGCAACCGGTACGAGGAAAAGATCGAGACCGTCGGCGGCATCGAGCTCTTCCTCGGGGGCATCGGCGAGGACGGGCACATCGCGTTCAACGAGCCCGGATCGTCGCTCTCGTCGCGCACGCGCATCAAGACGCTCGCGTACGATACGATCCTCGCCAACGCGCGCTTCTTTAGAAACGACGTCGCCGCCGTGCCCCGCACGGCGCTCACGGTCGGCGTGCGGACCGTCCTTGATGCGCGCGAGGTCGTCGTGGTCGTCACTGGCCAGCGCAAAGCGCTCGCGCTGAGCATGGCGATCGAACACGGGGTGAACCATTTGTGGACGTTGTCGGCGTTGCAGATGCATCCCTTGGCGCTGATCGTCGTAGATGAGGATGCGACGGCTGGTACGGGAGACAACCACTTGTTTGTGCAGTGCGAGGGCTGTGCTGATGATCGTGGCGCAGAGCTTCGCGTCAAAACTGTGAAATATTTTAAATCTATCGAGCGCGTTCAGGAAGAAGTCGAAGCTGCGCGAGAAAAAACCCAAAGCGGGGATGAGCGGGTAGGAAGATAGATTGAGCGTACAGCAGTGGTAATCCCCTCGCTTTTCCGCCTGGGCTCAATGTGTCCATGTCGGTGACTTTTCTTGTGGAAAGCTGTGTAGAGGCCAAATGTAATAATACTGACGATTATTTTGGGTTGATCTTGAATCCGCCAGGAGATGCTGTGCCAGCTCACAAACTGCGTTTCTAGTGAGCCTGCCGCACGGACTACACGAGGTTATGATTAAGAACGTGTTGGTCGACATAGAGACTGCGCAGTCGTTGAAACCACGGTCTTTCTGTTTCTGTTTGAATTGAAAATACACAACGTCCATGATGGATGCTGAACGATCGATGCAAGTCAAGAAACGAGACGGTCGTTGAGATCAACGGACTGGTAGCCAATTTGCATGTGGGTGGGACGTGTAGTTAGTGGGAGGAGGATAAGGATGAGGTGGTTCTTAATCAAGGCATGTCTGAGGGGCATGCGCTGGGCATGAGACAAATTACGTGACTCGGATTCGCCAGCCTGTGTTCGGCACCATCGTCGCTTTTTTGTGTGATTTTTTTTTTCGATTGGAGAGAGGATACAATAACCAGACACTGATGTGAACGGCAGGTAATGGACAAAAGTCGGCGTGGAATAAATGAACTTTGAGAAGCGAGCGGGATGGCACATAGTCGGGGGCGCATGGACACCGCGTGCCTTTGAGCGGGCGCCCTTCTGAGAGACACCATCTTATTTTATGTTATTTTTTTTTTCTCGTATGAATCGATCGACGGACTCGGTTCTCTACTGCTCCCGAGTCGCGGTGTTTCAGTAAATGTGCAGAAATGGCATGCCAGTGGTCGTGGGCCGCACTCCACAAATCATCGACAAGACATTATCGGACGTTTGGGAGCCTCATGGGCCAGCTGCGAGCCATGCCATCGGGATGGCGGATGTGCCAATCAAGGTTTGGGATATCAAGGGGTGCCAGGCCATATTAAACGAACGGCGTGTCCACCAAACACTGCTGTCACATGAAAACAAAAGGCGTGGCCGCCTTGCCTCTTCACTCATCACCGTAGCCTGTCTCTCGCATAGGTGCCAATCACTCATGACGTCGACCTGGTCGTCGGTCGGTCGGATTTATCAATCGGTGGCCCCTGACAGTCTTCCGACGCAAACAGCTCAGTTGACGGCGGCAGTGCGGGCACTTGTGGTCGCACTTTTCCGAGTCTTCCAGCACGACCTTCATCTTCGGTGCTAACTCCGCGAACCTGCTAGTGATCTGGTTAGTTTTGGTTGTGCTTTTCCTGATGTACGTAAAATGGCGGTGCTCAGTCTTTCCCGACCGACCCCCTTTCGACGGAAAAGCGAGCTCCTCGTTTCGTGGTGCGGTGCCCATCGCACGTTCTCGGGCTCGCTGCATGATCGCGGAGGACGCTGACAGCCAACAGACTCTCGGTTTAGTTTTACGTGCTTCCCAGCCTTCGACATTCCGTTTCGCTCAGCGGGGTTCGTGCTGGACCTTTTCACACTGTGTTGCCGCGTGTTCGATGGCTGCCAATGGAACGCGCCGCATGAACTTGTGAAATCATGCATGTCCAAGGCGCAGCACCGGGACGCGGACGATCCCCAAGGATAGATCTCGAAGCCGCAGGTGTGCGTCTATTCCCGCAACTCAGATATACTCACCACTCCAATCCTCGTGAGTCCGGCACGCCAGTGCGCTGTAAACATCAGTATAGGATATGTGATTTGGCACTGGTACAGCAGTCGCCTCTCGATTGAACTAGACCGCGAGTCAGACTTCCTGCTGTCCTTTGTGCCAATGTCATTCACTACAAAACCAAGAGGTACTTATGCTGCTTCAGGGACCAGTTGTCGGCCCCCAGTTTCCCCCAGTTCCCGTCTCTGCTTCTTCGGCCCTCGTTTTCATCAGTTCTCACATAATATTACTTATATACCCACGTTCTGCGTACCATGTCACCTCTGGCATCACCGCTCGCATCGTCGTCATCGTCACCGTCAGCTTCTGAGAGCTCAAATGTGGGAACCGAACCCACGAAGCAGGTTGCGTCACAGCTCGCGTGGCAAGCTGCCGTCTACCTCGTTGTCGTCCTAGGTACGTTATCCAAACCCATGCCCACCTTCAAGTTCCTCCCCTTATCTCCCTTCTCTTTACCCAACAGTCATCGTCTCCGTCATCGTTGGTACCATCCTATTCATCTGGAACCACCCTTGGCTATCATCTACTGGCACTCGCCGGCACGCAGCAAAAATAGAACGAGTGCGACTTGAATCGGCATTTCAGCTTCCCTCAGGTGTGTACAGTCATTGATTATGTCATTTGGCCATCCCCGCGCAGTCCAGCTCATCATTCTGTTCTGACCCCACCGTGTGTCCTTGATGCGCGTGTTCGTTCGTTCGTTCTCTCGTTTCGGCCCGTCCGTCCGTCACCGTCGGCACTGTACGCTTTCGCCCGCCGCGCAGCATCGATGCTCGTCGAAAGGATGCTTCGATACTTCTTCCAGACGCTCTTGCCCGCGTTCAGACGGGCCACCGCCTCATCGCTGGCCGGTGGTGCCGCTGGACTGCGAGGCCAGCCAGCCCTAGCTCTCCCGCTCTTCCGAGTCATGCCCCCGGGGTTCCGGGAACCCCAGCTGGCTGCCCCGCGCCCTGCGATCCCACGCGATACCAGCTCGTTCCGCGTCCCGTCGAACCCATACTCGGGTTCCGACCCGGCGGCTTCTCTCCTGCTGCAAGCTTCGCCCACTCCGAGTCCGAGTCCGAGCCGTCCCGTCTCCCTGGCCCTGGCTCGCTGGGCTTTGGGCCGTAGCCTTTTCGTCACCCTCTATCTATTTGGTGTCCTCGTTGTAGTGTTGATTGAGCATCCATCTGTGCATGCATTCTATGGGATTGTATTTACGACTATTTTCTTCGTGCCCTGTAGGCAAAGATCCCTCGGGCAGCGGCTCGGCACCATCTCATGACACCCGTGTACCACAACTACCCTTTTCCAGTACGATAGCCAAAACTTATCCTGAATCGGAATGCTATAGATTGTTGATCCTGTCGGTATGTGCGCCACTGGGTGCCGAGACCTACTGTACTGGGATGGGATATAGCGTGAACTCTCTGGCTGAGGCGATGTCGTTGAGTCAGCTTTATTGTCTCTCGCCGTATACGAACGACGATGCCGGATGTCCAACGAACCCCAACCCCATCCCTGCCCGCACGGCAGAGTCGTGATTGTGGTGGCTTTGAGAACTCTGCTCTGTGATGATCCGAGGTCACCATTGTTGCAAGTGAAACTACTGTATACCCAAGACCTAGAAGCGAAGTGTCAGGTCCCTGGTCGGCCGTCTGGGTAGGGCAAAAAGGCCCATGTGGAGAGATCAACTGCTAGGTTCCCCACTCCCGAGTTGTTGGGATGCATCCATTCGAATCTATGAGTGAAAATTTGTGATTGGTGCCTGTGCAAATTAACGTTAACATTTCAAATAGAAAGACTTTTGGGTGTCCTCGGAGGTCAGGAGGATGAACGGCGCTGTAAGGGTGTTGTAGGGGTTGCTGTAGTTTCGAGTCACGTTGGGCCAATCGTCGTCGAGTCGGAACTTGAATATTCTTTTGCGTGGCCGGCAACCCTGGCCTGGCCTAGTGCACAACGACTGTCCTATGTATTCGTATTCACGAACACGAACTGGCATGTGCAACCCCCGCACCTGCAGTGATGCGCCACAAGTCATTTATGATCGATATTTTTGTTTTCCTCAAACACTACGGCACTTTCAAGTGCACTGCCAGAAGGACACGTTCATGCTCACACACGACGAAAAGCCGTGTCATATTGTGATGCTTGGATTGTAACTTAGTACACTCTCGAACTTGCAAGCCATGGCCCGTGGGAATATCAGGAACCCCCAAAGCAAAGAAGCCCGAAGAAGGCTCGCACGACGAGCACTACAGCGCTCAGGTGCCAAGTGCCAATGGAAACTTTAAACCCCAAACCCAAATTACCCCGTGGGGTGGGTCAAAGGAGCATGACGACAAGGCGCCGTGAGGGCTGTCATGGACGTATGGACTCGTATGTTGGATGACCAACTCTAAGAGTTAACTCGTTGATTAATTCCACACCTTGTCGTCCGCCTCGCCATTCGCGTCAGAATTTAGCCCATGTGTCAATGGTGCCCGTACCCCCCCCCATCGGCATGCTCACCTCCGCATCCCGCATTTGCAATTTGCACCGCCACACCACCGGCCAGATGACACTCTAGCACAGCCAGCACGTCCTGCCTGAAAGTTTACCCACAACGGATGCGCTTTGGCTGTCATCCCATGACGGGAATGATGACGACGAACATGCCACTGTCGGAGCCGACAATAGGCATAGCAAGTGA
Organism: Russula dissimulans; assembly: GCA_022376545.1. NCBI lineage: Eukaryota > Fungi > Basidiomycota > Agaricomycetes > Russulales > Russulaceae > Russula > Russula dissimulans. Next base: position 310,755 of record WTXJ01000027.1, on the reverse strand, counting down.
CTGCGCCCCTCGCAGAGTGGGGGTCTAGATGCCAGTGAGCGGCGTGCCGGGTCGAGTGATGGACTGGAGTAGGTATTGCGTTGCAGTGGTAGAGTCCAGGCGACTAGAGGTGACGCGCCGCCGCCGCCGCCCATATGGGCAGGAGTGCTAGACCAGCGTGGTATGGAATAACAGTACAGAAACTTAGGTGCGGGCGGAGAGTCCCCATGCGTCACGTGCAACTCAACATGCCCAAAGTCACATGATTCTGGCTTTCGCTGGCGTGCACGCAATACGACATGCACCATCCCGTTCGCCCTGAAAATACCACGTAGTAGCATTGCTACTCATGACTAACATTCTAAGACTGATTTGACTGGACTATCTCGGAAAGAAACGGCGAGTCGGCCTGACTAGGTCAGCACCCGGAGACGTCAGCGACTCACTGACGTCTCCGGGTGCAGAAGACAGATGGCTCACATCCAACGAATCACGAGGTACGCGCAGAGGTGGGCCCTTCTCTTAAACCGGCTCTCCGGCCACCCGAAGATCGTGTCGTGTCAGAACAGGATCAGACTATTCAAAAGATTGAAGAATTCGACGACCGCATCAACCACGCCTTAGCGCCAGGGTCCAATCTCGTACTGTAGATAAATTTTTGTTTGTGGATGATATACATCCCTGTGAGGTCGTGGTATTTCTTTCGTCATCTCATTGTGTGTACTGACACGATCAAACAAGGTTCGCAAGATGGAAGCGAGAGGGCTTTCAACAATTTAACCAAGACTTTTCATGTTCAGAGGCCTCCTCGATCGGGTCTGCGCGGGCAAGCATATTTTCCTTGAATCGCTCTTCATCAGCGCGGGATGGATACTGTGGGCGGCAAAACTCGAGCGCCACGGACGGGACGAAAATGGGAAGGAGGTGCCGCTGGACACGGACGTACTCAAAGTTGACGGTTTAGTCATGTGAGTGCTTGCTGCTTCCGTCTGTCTTGGCAAAGATTTCATCCCGGTTGATATTCTGGTGTCATGCGTTCCGTACGATTGCGTAGTTACGCCTCGGTTCTCAGGGGCGGTGTCTATTCTCTCAGAGAAGTGGGAGCGTTTCGAAAATTAGAAACGAGCAATTGCTACTTACTGTCGTTTTTGGTAATGCTGATAAATCAAAAAATTACGTCAGTTCGAGGGTCAAAAATCGGGATTGCGATTTCTCGACAATGAGTGGTCCAAATTTCATGAAAGTTGTCGGGATTTGATCGCGTGAATCAGCGGTATCTAGTGTAATAGGACCGCCGTAAAAGTTTTATGTTTTTCATTTTTCGAAATTTTGATCTGTCGGCGACAGCGTAATCAATCGCACATTGTTTCTCTTTCAACTGCCACCACTTCCTGATGGCTTCAGGATGTGTGCTATCACCTGAGATCCAGAAAATGGTCATCCAACTGTCAGCGATCCTCACCCATGACCAAATTGCGACCTGTACTGGGGTCTCGATCTCTGCCATTCACAGGATCCTCAACTATTTTCACAAGTATGAAACGATCAAAACAAGCGAGGATGAGGAGGTGAAAAGAAGAGGAAGAAGCGGGCAGCGGATTTGAGGGATGTCAATATACAGGTATGTTATCATGTTCATTGTTTCATTCTGGCACTCATAGCATTACTAGTATCTTATTGATTGTATTACCCGCTACCCTGTATTCATCTTGATGAGCTCCAAGAACTGTTGGCTGGAGAATGCAGAGCCACCCTGGCGCAGCCACATGCCACGCCTGCTTCTTATGGTGTAAGGTGAGCTGTGTCGTTGATCGCGAAAACGGCGGATCTGGGGGGTATTGACCGACGCCGACGCGATCCCCCATGTCAACCCTCTCACTGCCTCTTGCCTCACTCACTCGTTATCTCCTCGTCCCCGTGCCCATCTCCCTTTCATCGCCTTTGTCCTCAACCGCACGCCACGGTCTCCTCGCCGCCCATCCGCCTTTGTTCTCGACTCCGCGACACGGCGCCCACGACACCCACTTGCCCATCGAAAGGCCTCGCATCAGCCTCGCCGCCGCACTTGTGCCTTCGCGCCGGCATGCTGGGCCACCCCTACTAGACTCGTCTCTTCGCGTTTCGGTTTCGTGCTCGGGTATCGTGTTCTCCTGCTTTCGTCCCCTTCCCCTTACTGATCTCACTGGTACCTTTGATTAGAATTGGATAGCCTTAGATTATGATGGTACTCCTTACTTACCAAACTACTCCTAAAAGCTTCGTTACAGTACAACGATTCGAAAAACCTACTTACTGTAAAGGCTCTGGCTCTGGCTCTCGAATGCAACTTTCTCGCTCGCGTTTCCTCCTCTCGAATCTCTCTGTGTACTCATCCTGTGGCCGGCTGCCTCCTCTTTCAATCCGAATTCAACGCTGAACGCGAGCTACCGGGCCTGTCAGCACCTCGGCTTCGTGCTTGCTCTCTCATCAGCCCTGTCTCCCCCATCTTTCACTACCTCAAAGTCCCTCCCGAACTTGCGGATTCCCTTCGCATCTGCTTCGATGGCCACTCGTCTCACCAACCCGCATCACCTATAGCCGCATTCCCTGAAATTGGACCCTGGCTGCCAGTGATCAACCTGGATCAGCACACATACCGTAGCATCAAATTTTCATCCCTTGGCGAGTTACTCGAGTGCAAGAATGTCGGGTTTGCAAGCTTCGATTCATTTAAAGTTCAGTAGATAGTCACAATGGATAACTCACAATCGTGCGATGTCAGAGTGTGTGTATCCACTCATAAGAACACCTTCAATCACAGTGAACCAAAAAGTGAGAGTTTAAACGGCAGTGTAATTATACACGATACCACTGGTGCACGCGATTATTTTGCACCTGTTTTTGTCTCATTTGACCGAGTGGACATTGAGAAATCACCTTTCCAATGGATGTGTCGGCACTCCACCCGATTCCGAAACTACCATGAAAATAAAAACTCGGAATTACAAAAGCGGTCTATATACACAAGATACCGCTGATTCACGCGATCAAATCCCGACGACTTTCATGTAATTTGGTCCACTCATTGTCGAGAAATCGCAATCCCGATTTTTGACCCTCGGAGATGACATAATTTTTTGATTTATCAGCCCTACCGAAAACGACAGTAATGCTCATACTGCGGCTTCTGCTAACACCCAACATATTAGTCAATTCTCCCGCTGGCCTCTGCTTATTTTGCTCTTGCCCTTGCTTTCGTTTCCTTATTCTCAAGTTCGGGTGAACTTGGGCTGCCACTTGCGGGAAGGGACCTACTAATCGGTGCTGAGCCTTGGGCTGCGTCGACCACCATGACACAGGTGGCATCTGTCCCACTGTTTAGCCGACAAGAGGTGGAATGTGAAGCTCGGCTGATGAGACTCGCGTGCCGCTGAGACTGACGAGCATTGCTCTCAGGATACATCTTTCTCTGGGACGTTCCTACCGACGTGAGCTTCTAGCGTACCTCCTCGGGAAGAAGTGCCTGAATTTGCTTGAAATCTTCATCATCATCTGAAAAGTCACCGCAATGGGTTGAAGAGGTACTTGCGCTGGCGGCGCAGGGGGGAGGTGAGGTAATGTAGCACCGCCACCGTCTGTCCAGGCGGAATTGTCCGGAGACCGTAAGCGACGCTGGTGCTGACGGCCTTCCCAAGCTCATACTCTACGACTGACATTACATCTGTGACATAACTAACAACTCGTTCAGGGTCGATTGACCGTGCCACGTCTCGCTCCCTGACATTAAGGAGACGGTTCTACATAAAGCCGGACCCGTGACCTGATTCTTGGATGCCATCAGATCGGAATGCATCAGGGAAAACCTCCCCGCCGGCTAGCGAGTGCTAGCGAGTGCTAGCGAGTGATAATTGATGAAATTTTGAAATGAATCACGTCCTTCTATTGGCTCTATCTCAGATTATCTCGGGAGGTTTTTCCTGATGACGATGAGTGATTTGTCCGGCTCCTCACGCAAACTTCCGACCGCGTCCCCGCCATGTACACGGTAAATGCCCGCTACATCCCTCGCCCGATCCCTACTGATAAAAATTTTCAGAGCACGCCTTTGAAAAAAGTCCATAGGAGTGACGATCCTGCTCACTTCCCTCTCTTCTTGCACTCCGGACAATTTTTGTCATCTAAGTCGGGTTGGACCGAGTATGTGCCTCATGCCCAAGTTGCCATTTTGCCTGGTCTAACGTCCATTTAGTCATTCATGATACACGCCATCCTTAGTGCGTAATAAAAGATATCCTTCTGCGATGGATGCAGTGACTTCAAAATTGGCACTTTTGCTGTTCTCGAGAGCACCCACAATGAAGGAAATTTGGGAGACCAGGATTTTGATAACAGGCATCCTACTCGGTTTTATTGTTATGTTTACCGTTCGCTATATCAAGAGTCCGTGGAGAAGGTTGCCTCCCGGCCCTCGACGTTTTCCGGTCATTGGGAATGCTCTTCAATTGATGGATAAATCTTGGCTGATTTCTAGGAATTGTAAGGAACGCTTTGGTGAGTCACCCACTCATCGTCTACCCAAGGTGGTGCTAAAGTGGGACAATGGTATCACAGGAGAGATCATATATCTTGATGCGGCCGGACAGCCTACTGTCATTCTCAACGGTCTCAAAACTGCTTTTGATCTCCTCGACCACCGTGCAAGCATCTATTCGGATCGTCCACGACTCGTTATGGCACACGAAATTCTGAGCAATGGCCTAATGGTCTCGTTGATGAATTATGGGGAGCGGTACGTCCTATCAATGAAATTAGGCCATCCCAAAAGCCCACGTTTCATTTAGTTGGCGTCGCATTCGTCGTGCCGCGCACGAAGCGCTCACCAAGAGGGCATTGCAGCGCTATCGTCATATTCAGACGAAGGAGGCTACTATCTTGGTTTCGTCGCTTCTAGCGTCATCTGCCAGCACCCTACATCCAGAAAAGCATTTTCGACGTTTTGCTGCCTCTACAATCATGTCTATCCTTTACGACCATCCGACGATTGTGTCAGAGCATGATCCGACTATCGAAAGAATTGAGGAATTCAACAACCGTCTCACCCGGGCTGCAGTACCGGGATCCAATCTCGTGAATTTATTCCCTTGGATGTTGCACATTCCTGAGAGGTCTCGGATTTCCTTTCGTGTTCTCATGGTGTATACTGACACAGTCAAAAAGGTTCGCAAACTGGAAGCGAGAAGGCTTACGACATTTTAGAGAAGACTATGACATGTTCCGAGGCCTTCTCAACCGTGTGCGGGCTGACCTTGTGGGTACTCGTCTTAACTGTGGGATTTAGAGACCGTGAAACAGACAACACAGGACGAAGGAGGAAACCGACCAAGTTTCAGCGCATTCCTGATACAAAATACTGAGCATAATCGTCTCAGCGAACCTGAAATGGTGTTCCTTGCTGGAACGTTGTAGTGAGTGTAGATCGTTAGTCTTATCTGACACATGGAGATACGAGACATTATAGTGGCGCGGGCGCCGAGACGACAGCTACTGCGCTTTCTTGGTGGGCGCTGGCTATGATTGCCTTCCCAGTAGTGCAGCGCAAAGCACAAGCTGAACTGGATGCAGTAGTCGGCCGCAACCGTCTTCCTACCTTCGCAGACGCTCCTCAACTTCCCTATTTGAACGCAGTCATCAAAGAAGTCCTTCGCTGGTGTCCTTCCGTACCACTTGGGGTACCTCATGTGGCGACCCAAGATGATTGGTACGAAGGAATGTTCATTCCGAAAGGCACCGTATGTATACCCAACGCGTGGAGTTGTAATCACGACCGGGACGTATTTGGCGAAGACGCCGATGAATTCCGGCCCGAGCGACATTTGGACAAGCAGGGGGAGTTGCTGTCTGGCCGCCTGAAAACGCTGGCAGATCAGGCGGGACATGTCATGTTTGGGTTTGGGAGACGGATCTGCGTGGGCAAGGACCTCGCTCTTGAATCGCTCTTCATCACCACGGCGCGGATGCTATGGGCGGTAAAACTCGAGCACTGCGGGCGGGATGAGAATGGGAAGGAAGTGCCGCTGCATACGGACACATTTGTGGATGCAGGTCTAGTTGCGTGAGTTCCCGCTGCTTTAAAGCCGAGGTTTCATCCTGGTTGTTGATATTCTGAGATCATGCAGTCACCCTGTTCCATACGATTGCGCAGTAACGCCTCGGTTCTCGGAGGCAGTGTCCATTCTTGCAGAGGAACAGGAGCGTTTCGAGAATTAGAAAGGAGAAACTCCTACTTAATGCTCTTTACTCATTATTCCTCTGCCCCACTTTCAAGTCAGTGAAAGCAGAGCAAGTGGGAATTGCCTGCTGTTCATTTAGAACGCAGGTTGCACGTGAAGCTCGCCTGGAGAGTCTCGCGTGGGCTGAGGAAGACGAACACTGCGAGCAGGACGCTACCGATGCGAGCTTCTAGCACATTTGAGTACTAGTTGTTGTGAGTTGATAGCCTGCGATGTCCACAGCGTCGGCGGCGTATCCGAGTCCGACATGACATGGACTTTTGCCCTTCCATGATGATTCAACGGTGTCAATACCAGTGGCAGAGATGGTCGGTGATATCGAGGCGAGCCTGTGTGAGGCTTAATTCTTGGTGTATATCGTATTTACTGTACTGGCCGCATGAGATACGTCGGCTTCATCCCCCCGCGCATGAATACCCGCTTTAGTCTGCCACCTCGCCCATGAGCTAATAATGTTTCCGTTGTGAATACATGCCGGCTCAGTCTGAGAGAATAAGAGCCTGAGATTTGACCCATTTGATTGTCTAACCTGTTGTGAATACATGCCAGCTAGATACAAATGAGCAAACGCGAGCGTATAGTAAAAGGATAGGGTACTAACCTCAGTCTGAGAGCATAGGAGACTGAGGTCATCATACAGTGAACGTTGTACATGTATACCGCATAATGTTCAAATACTAATGTAGAATCACAAGATAGAAATGATCGACATGGATGCATCAGGAAAATGGGCAAAAGCTTTTTGACTTGTTAAAAAATGAGGGTTTTATTGTACCTCTGTCCTCCTGAAAATTAGTTTGCAAATCAACTTTTTTGGATTGTAGGTTCCTTTTCGCCTTTTCTACCTTTTTTTCCTCTGTCGAGCTTGATCGAGCTGGTAAAAGTGAAAAAAAGTTTTATGCAGACATGCCGCTGTGGAAAATATTCCTACATACTGACAAAATGGTGATGTTATTGCCCAGTCGAGCAGCGTGGCGGCTGCATGTCCAATTTCTGTGTCGGAAAGGTTACGGCGGAGGCTGGTGCTTTGGCAATTTGTCACATGACAGGTCTAGGTTGTATCACGTGCCTGATGTAGTGTCCCACTGGCATGACTGCGCCTTCCTTGGCCGCTCGCGACAACAGGTGCACTGAAGTCACTTATTGAACCTTATATTGTCCGGTGACATATGTACCTGCTTCAAATTCAAGACAACGTCCAGGGCCACAGAGACTCCGAGTCCCCAGAGTCATTAGGAAACTGAAGCAGCTGATGCTCACTCATGACACACGGACTAGTGATATCAAAAAAGTCCTGATATGCGACCACAGTTACCGGAAACTTCCTTATGACGAGAAGCAAATGAGGCCACGTATGGTGCATGATCGCTTTAATTTACAACTAGGGCAATTCCAGTACCCGAAAAGCCTGTCAGCCGAATATGATAGAACCTGCAATTCTGCAGTTACCGAGACTATAGAATCAACTTCCTTGAGAACGTTAACACGTCACAAAAACCGGGCCAAACAAAGTCTATAAGAGCCACGATTCCTCTCTTCTTTCGACCTAGAATCTTGTCATCTTCGCCGGGTTGAGCTGGGTATGAGCCTCATGCCCAAGTTGCCATTCTTAGCCCCCTCTAACGTTCCTGTAGCCCTTCATGGTACACACCATCCTAGCCACCGTGGTGATGTGCATATTTTGGTTTCACGAGTCCCTTGACGCCTCTGCGAATGAGTTTTCAGTGCGAACAGAAGGAGATCCGTCTGCGATGCATGCAGTAACTCCTGAATTGGTATTTTCACGGTTCCTACGAGTATCCACCGTGAAGAAATTTTGGGAGACGAGGACTTTGACAGCAAGCCTCTTATTCGGTGTAATCGCCATCTTTACCGTCCGCTTCATCAAAAGTCCTTGGAGAAAGTTGCCCCCTGGTCCTCTACGTTTACCAATCATTGGGAATGCTCTTCAATTCATGGATAGATCTTGGCTCATGTCGAGGAACTGCAAGGAACGCTTTGGTGAGTGGCGAATCGTCGACCTAAGGTGACGGCTGAGGCTCGTCTATCGGATTACAGGAGAGATTATGTACCTTGACGTAGCTGGACAGCCTACGGTCGTTCTCAACAGTATGAAAACCGCTTTTGATATTCTCGACCACCGTGCAAGCAACTATTCGGATCGTCCCCGACTCGTCATGGCGCAGGAAATTCTTTGCAATGGCCTGTTGTTCTCGTTGATGAATTATGGGGAGCGGTGCGTACTATCGATTTGATTAGGCTGTACCAATTGGTTGAATTTCCATATAGTTGGCGTCGCATCCGTCGCGCTGCGCACGAAGCGCTTACCAAGAGAGCATTGCAAAGCTATCGTCCAATTCAAACGAAGGAGGCTACTATCTTGGTTTCGTCGCTCCTAGCATCATCTGCCAGCCCCCAGCCAGAAAAGCACTTTCAACGTTTTACCGCCTCTACAATCATGTCTATTCTTTATGATCATCCGACGATTGTGTCAGAACATGATCCGACTGTCGAAATGATTGATGAATACATCAATCGTTTCGGCCGTGCGGTGGCCCTGGGAGCCAATCTTGTAGATATATTCCCTTGGATGATACACATCCCTGACAGGTCTTGGCCTCTCTTGGTAATTGTATATCGTGTATACTGACATGAAATCATGCAAGATTCGCAAAATGGAAGCGAGATGGTAAGAGACAATTTGATCAAGATTATGCGATGTTCAGCGGCCTTCTCAATCGTGTCCGAGTTGACCTTGTATGTATTTTTTTCTTTTTGAGGCACTTGGAACCCAGCTGACAGATGGCATAGACTAATGGTGTGAACCGACCGAGTTTCTGCGCATCTCTGATACAAGATTCCGAACGCAATCGTCTTAGCGAACCTGAAATGTCGTTCCTTTCTGGAGTTTTATAGTAGGTGTTAACAACACACCCAGTCCGATATTTAAAGTTGCGAACCATCGTAGTTCTGCAGGCACTGAGACCACAGCTACCACGCTTACCTGGTGGACGCTTACTATGATTGCCTTCCCAGAAGTGCAGCGCAAAGCACAAGCCGAATTAGATGCTGTGGTTGGCCGTAATCGCCTCCCTACATTTGCAGATGCTCCTCATCTTCCATATTTGGGCGCAATCATCAAAGAAGTCCTTCGCTGGCGTCCTGCAGTGCCACTTGGGGTACCTCACGCGGCGACGGAAGATGACTGGTACGAAGACAAGTTCATTCCGAAAGGCACTATATGCGTACCCAATGCCTGGCATTGTAATCACGACCGATCAGTATTTGGAGAAGATGCCGATGAATTCCGGCCCGAGCGACATTTGGATGAAGAAGGGGAACTGCTGTCTGGCCGCCTGAAGGTAGATCAGGCAGGACATATCACATTTGGGCTTGGGCGACGGATCTGCGTGGGCAAGGACCTCGCTCTTGAATCGCTCTTCATCACCACGGCGCGGATACTATGGGCGGTAAAACTGGAGCACAGGAAGGACGAAAATGGGAGGGACATTCCGCTGGACACGGACACACTGGTGGATGCAGGCATAGTTGTGTGAGTAACCCCTGTTTTAAAGCCGAGGTTTCATCGTGGTTGTTGATATTCTGAAATTATGCAGCCACCCTGTCCAATACGATTGCGTAGTAACGCCTCGGTTCTCGGAGGCGGTGTCTATTCTTGCAGAGGAACGGGAGCATTTCGAGAATTAGAAACGAGAAATTGCTACTTAGTGCTCATACTGTTGCTTCTTCCTCTCTGCTCACAGTTTCTGCAACCGGCTCGGGGTCGAGAGCCCCAGTAAGAGGTCAGGGGAACCGGTCCGAATCTTCTGGAACGTTTTGAGTATCTCTTTCTTCGAATACCTTTTACGCGATTCCAACGACTGTGCGTATAACCTACTTCTGGGCTCCCTAAGAGCCCAAGTTCAGTGTTCGTTTACTCTGTACTTCGCCAGTCGAAATACCAACTGTTCTTCTCTGCCCACTTGGCTTGGAGCAAGTGTGTAATGTGAAGCCTCTGTCCCTTGTATATTAAAACCTCGCGCGGTAGTTGTGCTCAGGCTTACTTGGCTCTTTACCCTCGCTTTTGTTCATCTGTCTCACTCCAAGGTCCGAGTGAATCCGGGCTGCTACTTCATGTAGTTCGTGGGAGCGACCTAATTGCCGCTGAGCTTCGGGCAGTGTCGACCCCGGCACAAGTGGGATCTGTCGCGCAGTGTATTTGGAACGCGGGTGGTATATGGGATTCACATTGCAAGCAGGACGCATAGTAACTTGGCTGGCATGTTTCTCCAGACGTTCTGCACGCTTCTAGCGAGTTTGTCACCTGACTGGGCGAAAATCGCACTGGGAAGTGGGAATTTCAACAGTGTTCAAATGTAATGTAAAAACATATCGAGAGTAGCCCACAGTTTCCACCAAGAGAATCCCACGGAGTGTTCTCACCCGAGACAATGCAACGAACGCCGAGCCCAATTGAAATTCCAAGCGGACAGGAAATTACGTTCGTGGTTGAGATGATAGGAACGCCTCGAGGAAAGTGGGGGGGCGTGGAGCAGTTCTCCACAAAGTCGTGTCATGGTATGATTCGATGGACACGAGGATTGCGAGAGGGAACACGTGCCACCTATATCCCAAATGATGCCCTCAACGTCTCCCGTTGTTGCATTTACGAAACCATAAGACTGTGAGAGGTTCCGCGTAAGTATTACTTCTTCCTTGCTGCTTACAACAAATTGCGCTTCAAGTCCGTCAACTTGATCGGAGGGTGGTCTATGTCAGGGCCGTCATCGTCATGTTTTGCCTGAATTCGTGCACAGGGATTGTTTAGTGCGAGGAGTTCACATGTAAGTTGATATGTTACACTGCCGCTTTGGTAGAATAAAGGGACAGAGCGTCAGACAGAGAATGAAGATAATGGGCCAGCGTGACGGACGGGGGTCTTTTATTTGTACTTGTTTTTCACGATGGCGCTTATTAATAACGCTCCCGCTCCGAACTTTTCAACGTGCTCCGAGGGGATCGGCTCGCATCAACATCGCATCCACCAGGTTACGGCTCCACAGATTCAAGTCAGCCTGAGACAAGAGACATTATGAAAATGACAATTTCATCTACGATGTGTCCATGCCACGGCTGTGAATCTCCTGCACCCCAAGGACCAACGAAGAGGTTCTGAGTACCATCATACTAACATCGCACTCTAACAGCTAGGAATGTTTTAATGTGGTCCTCGACCCCTCATGAAGCACAAACCCATAGATTAGATCCATGCTTGACGATTCGGAGCCTGAGTGCTTAGAGTAAGTATGATTCCCGGCTTGAAAGAAGATTAATTTTCTCGTCCTGTAATGGGTGGTTATGATTACTTCAAGCACCTTGGACACCTGTGCTATCTCACCTTCTGCGCGCGCGTTACGGGCCGTCGCAACAATCAGACTCAGGCGTCCACCGTAGACGAGGCGCTCTGGATCGTCACCCTAGGCCCGACTGCGCTCGGTAGATTCGGAACTGCGGACGGCGGGGTGCCGCATAGCCCCCTGCTGATCTGGACGCTCGCACGCCCTTCCGTATCCGGTTCTGGTATCCGAGATAACAGACTTTATGGGCGGCCAGGTCTCCATCAATCAACGTCGTGCCGGGGACGCCACGAAAAGGCGTGAGACTGGCACGTTGCGAATTGTCCGCGTACGGCACGTTGAACAATATCACAACTTGACACGCCTTGTCAACGACCAACTCCTGCACGTGGACGCGAAGCTCGTAATGGCCCGTACTTGTGCAATGTTTGCGGCAAATCCTTTGCACAGCGACAGGGCGTTGAGCGACATCGCCGAGAGACACGACGCCCGGTCGTGTAATCATTACGGTACACTCAGACGGGGTAGACCTTACGTGTTCAAGAAGCATATTCAGGAGCGCCATCCCGATGTCGACTCGGACGTCACCCTGCCTGCAGGAGGCTATAGGAGGTGGTCGCAGGCACCCAGGACCCAAGTGTCACGCCTCCCACCCCTGAACGAGACCGAGATCGAAAGACACATCGACCAGATCTTCTTACGCCACTACATCAAGTGGTGAAACATTCTCCGATTTCTCCTATGTCCGGTCCGGCCACCTGTGAATCACGATCCGCAGCCCGAGTCTGCAAAACTAACTATGTAAAAATGAAAACGCAAACGTTACGGTAACGAAGCAGGACCATTTCAGATGCCTAATCCTTGTGCTGCCAGTGCGTATTCAGGAAAGCGTGTCCAATTAGCTAGAAAAGCACCCAGACATGTTTTTTCATACCATCCGGACAAATTTGGTTGGTACGTGCCTACATGACATGTCCATTCCACACATTTGACTTCTGAACATCCAACAGTTCTCTCAGGTTTTGTCTGCAGAGGCGGACACTCTGCTGCCGACGCCGATGTTCCCCTTCCCCCACATATAACTACCCCTGTCCCCATTCGAACGTACGCACCCGTCGTCAGACGCCATGCCAGGCACTGGCCCTGACCCAGCTACGGATTTTAAAATCAATTACCTAACCTACAGTGCGCTAGGATCATATCCCATCCCACCCATTAGACATAGCTTGGCTACAAGGACGTGTGGGACGGGTGAAATGCATGGGCAAGCATCATAATGGCACGTGGACATTCTTGTTGTGCAGGAGTAGGACTTGTAGCTCGTAACTTGAGAATTTTTAGAATAACCCTCGAAAGGCTGGCAACGGGATACTAATGGGTGAAGACCTGCATCAGTCTAGGGGCTGGCTGACAGTCGTTACACAAGCCATCACATCTCCTTCGATCGGCTGCGTTGCTGCCTCTGCCTCACCATCGCCCACTGACGGTGACACATCCACATCCATTCTTTCGTCGTCCCTTTCCACCGCCGACGTTTGTAGCTCGTTGAAACCGGCTAACGCGACCAACACATCTGACTCGTCTTTCTTTCATCCCTTTCGATAGATACCGTGCATCTTCTCATACTTTGCCACCTCGTCCTCGAGTCGAGACTTCTTTTTCGTCTTTCGTTCTTCTTCGCTATCTTCGCTGTCTCTCCGCCGCGCAAGTGGCTTAACCTCGGCTTCCATCCTCTCGATTTCCGTTTGTCGTGCAGAACTATATACCGTGTCGAAATGTAGTTAAAGAATAGTCAATGTAACCCGCACGTACCCGCCGGCAGCCCTCTCTCTTTGATGTGCTTCCCGTATTTTCGATAGGTCTTCGCTCTTAGGCTCGACAATAGGTGCATCCTACATGAAATTGGTATTGTGACATCGAATCGAATCGACTATCTCCGATTAAGAGCTCACCGGTTCACGTTTTGCTTCCCCGCGGACGACCTTCACAGGTCTCGATGAGAAATCTGGCTCATATGTCGATAATACATTGTGACCACTGAATAGGAATACGGGCTGAGAGGAAAGTTGTGGTGTCACAGTACAGTACCGGAACACTTACAAGCCGATGGAAGAACATGTTCTTGAAGCTTGGACAGTGTTGTGGCACGTAAGTTTCAAGTTCAATCCCGACGCGACGGATGTCGCGTGACGGCACAAATCACGGATGTGTGACAGTGCCCGTCACGCGTTTGCCTGCGTCGTGGTTGACCCTGCCAACGCACCTCCAACACCGCTCCCAACTGTGAGGCGAGGTGGGAGTGGCGTGCGAGGGAGTAGATGTAGAATAAATAGAGCGACTTCATTTCATTCAACGCCAACAAACACTAGTAGTACTCTCTCGAGAAGATAACAAATGGGCAAATCACGTGAGTCACATGGACAACCAGCGGCTGTTTTAATTCTGACAGCTTCGTCACAGTACCTCGCAGTCCTCAATCCCGTATACGCACTGAAACTATAAAAGCCAAACTTTCATCTTACCAGGCATGGGAAATACATCGCGTGCTTGTCTCGAATTCAAGTCTCCCTGTTGGCCTTCTGCAAGCGCAATAAATTAGATCACCAGGCTGAACGTGGGGGCAATGCATCGACTAGCACTAAGTGTTATTAAACTAGGGAGCCGACAATCTCGGAGTCAACTTACGAGGTGAGTGGCTACACCTGGGACATCGTCGGTAGCTTGATTCTCGCAGACCCAAACTTGTCATTTTTCAAAAGCACCGAGGCCAGCGGGAACTCCCCTATGAGTTGGACAAGAAGCAAATAGGAGCACGTACGGCACAATCGCCTTAAGAGCCAACGAACAATCCACGAATTAGGGCTATTCGATACCCGACAAGGTTGCGAGCCGAAAGAATGTTGTCTGATCGGACCTGCCGTTCGCCCATTACTCTAGACAAGGTGAATGGACATGTCACGCAAACGAAATCTATAAAAGTGATATTCTCTTACCACTCCGGGCAGACTCTACCATCCACTGCGTCAGGTGCGTCGGGTTGCTTCATCATCGCCCATGACCGGTTGGTATTGTTGTCCTGCCCTAACGTTCGTTTAGTCTTTCATGGGACATACCATTCTAGCCACCGTCGTGAAGTGCATATTTGGGTTTCATGTGGTGTTAGACACCTGGGCGTATGAAGTTTCAGCGCGCACCGAAGGAGATCTTTCCGCGATCGATCTACTGACTCCTAATTGGTGACTTCACGGCTCTCTAGGGCACTGGCTGTGAAGAAAACTGGGAGACCAGGCCCTTGACAGTAGCCATTTTACTCGGTTTAATCGTCATCTTCACCGTTCGCTATACTAGGAGTCCATGGAGAAAGGTGCCTCCCAGTCCTCGGCGTTTACCGATCATTGGGAATGCCCTTCACCTGGTGGATAAATCTTGGTTGTTTTCGAGGGATTGTAAGGAGCGATTTGGTGAGCCCTTGATCATCTACCCAAAAGGATGCTAAAATGGATCATTAAATTGTAGGAGAGATCATGTATCTTGATGCAGCTGGACAGCCTACTGTGGTTCTCAACAGCCTCAAAAGTGCTTTCAATCTACTCGACCGCCGTGCAAGCAACTATTCAGATCGTCCCCGATTTATTATGGCACAGGAAATCCTTAACAACGGTCTCGTATTTGTGTTTCTGAATTATGGGGATCGGTTAGTACTATTGTGGTTCTTGAGATCAAGTAATACCAAACTTGAGCGCTCACACTGGCATATAGGTGGCGTCGCATGCGTCGTGCTGCGCACGAAGCCCTTACCAAGAGGACACTGCAAAGCTATCGTCCTATTCAGGCCAAGGAGGCTACTATCTTGGTTTCATCGCTCCTTGCATCATCTGGCAGTCTCCGTCCAGATAAGCATTTTCAGCGTTTTGCGGCATCTACAATCATGTCCATTGTTTACGACTACCCAACAATCGTATCAGACCACGACCAAGCCATTGAAAGAATTGAACAATACACCGTCCGTGTCAGCAACGCAGCGACACCGGGGTCCAATCTCGTAGATATCCTCCCTTGGATGATACACATCCCAGAGAGGTCTTGGATTTTCAGTTTTGGTCGTCATTCGAGTATACTGATACACAATCAACTAGGTTCGCGAAATGGAAGCGAGATGGTCAGCGACAATTTAATGAATACTATGCGATGTTCCGAGGCCTTCTCAATCGCGTCCGAGCCGACCTTGTACGTCTTTTCCGAAGCATTTAGGGCTCAACTAATAAATACCACAGGCTAATGGTGTAAACCGACCAAGTTTCTGCGCATCTCTGATAGAAAATGCCGAACGCGACCGTCTTAGTGAACCTGAAATGACATTCCTCGCTGGACTCTTGTAGTGAGTGTGCATGTTTGCTCTTATCCGACACTTTTGGAGATATGACTTTTTCGTAGTTCGGCTGGTGCTGAGACGACAGCAACCACGCTTTCCTGGTGGGCTCTTGCTATGATTGCATTCCCAGAAGCGCAGCGCCGAGCACAAGCCGAACTAGATGCTGTAGTCGGTCGCGACCGCCTCCCCACAATTGCCGATGCTCCCCGTCTACCATACCTGGGCGCAGTCATCAGAGAAGTCCTTCGTTGGCGTCCTGCCCTACCGCTCGGGGTACCTCACGCTGCGACCAATGACGACTGGTACGAAGGCATGTTCATTCCGAAAGGTACTATATGTATACCAAACGCGTGGAACTGCAACCACGACCGGGACGTATTCGGCCCAGATGCGGACGAATTCCGAGTAGAACGACACCTCGACGAACGCGGAGAATTGTTATCTGGCCCCTTGGAAACAAGCCAGGCAGGACATGTCACGTTCGGGTTTGGACGACGGATCTGTGTGGGTAAGGACCTGGCACTTGAATCGCTCTTCATTACCACTGCACGGATACTGTGGGCGGCAAACCTCGAGCGAGGGCGGGACGAAGATGGGATGGAAGTTCAGCTGGACACGGACACTCTCGTGGATGTAGGCTTAGTCGTGTGAGTACCTGCTGGGATGAGACTGGTCGATACTCATTCCGACATGATGCAGGCGCCCTGCTTCATATGATTGCGTGGTCACACCTCGGTTCCCAGGGGTAGTGCCGATTCTTGCAGACGAACGGGAGGGTTTCGAGAATTAGTCATGAGCGTCGCTATTCGATGCTCGAAGGCTTGTCCGAGTCATTTGTATTGGATGCCAAGACGTGCGTGACAATGATCAAGTTGGGTGGATGGCGCGCTCCAAATCTGGGGCTATGCAGATTGAGGCATTGTCCGGTATGTGAGTATCGTTCTTTGAAGTTGTGTCCCTCCGGCTCCATTCCAGCGCCCGATAAGCTTGTGAGCCGAATGAATGTCATATGACTGAACATACAATCCTGCCGTTCCTCTAGAATAAAGATTCCCTGAACAAGTGGATATGTCACCAGATGAAGTTTATAACGATGTTGGATGCGCAGCTGCCACAGCTACACCAACGCCGAAGACGTGTGCGAATAGCCCTGCCGTTTGTTACTTAGCTGGGCGCTACCGTCGCTTTTCCTTTTTCCGGCGTGATTTCTCTCTTGATATGCAAAGGACAAACTTGGGTGCTTTTCTTCTCCTCAGTCTCTTTGACCGCAGACTGAGTCCGCGTGCGCAATACGACGTTCCCTCTCATCTTGGCTCCAGGTGCGTCGGTCGGGTCTACTGTAGAACCTCATGCCCACCGGCAGGTCGCAGTTCTTAACAATCATAAACTTGTCTTTCATGGCACACATCCTCACCACCGTGCCTGTGTCTTTCGTTGCGTTGAAAACCCTGGCACTGCGGTTGTTCTTGCTTCTGTAGTGGGTCCGAACCGCGCGAGTGAGTTCGAGGAAAAGAAAGGGAGGTTAAACAATGACGTACATGGACAAGAGCGAGATCGAGGACAGAACGTGAAGAGTTCAGGAAGGGTTTAGAGATCTCCTAACGTGTGACGGCACGTTGGCTCGGTCTAACTTCGAAGAGTCGAAATAGAGAAATCGAGGTGAAAAGAGCAGAAGAGAGTTTGAGTTTTTAAAGGCGAGTCAATGCGAGACTCCTTCATCTTGTTCATCGGACTAGTAGTAGTACTCTAGTACTCCCCTTTACAGTGGATGCTTGATGATCTTAAATACTTGTACAGGTACTAATTGAACAGATACAGAGCCCAAAAAGGCGACTATAGGGCTATAAGGGATGAGGAGGAGAACACAGTGATGGAAGCCAGGCAACGCCAACAATAAAAGCGATCTTGGAGGGACATGGGATGATGGGGGAAAGATCTCGTGAGAACAAATGCTAGGCTACAACGGCGGATCTAAAAATAAAATCCAAAACATATAATAAACGGGCTGGTCATAAGACTTGAAGCTTGAAGATGCAAGGAGAGGAGCGGAGGCGGGGCGTCGTGCATCATGGGCGCTCCCGGCCCGGCGTGCGGCGGCCCGTTTCGCAACACAGACCTTGGACCCATACTTCCTCTTCTTTTACCCTTCCGCTTTCTTTTCTTCCTGTCCCTCCCTCAAAGCCCACTGGAAAATCGTGAATATGGGCTACTACCTGGATTACGTAGATGACATGGGGCCCAAATCGTCGCTGAACCTTGGGCTACACTACCAACGTGGGCCACAGCCGGGTGTGGTGTGGGTCTGCCGCACCGTAATTCAGTTGGGGCCGCCAGGCGGCCTCATGTGGCGCTGGGGGAGATAACACGGCAAGCAGGATGCACAGGTTGTACTGTGCCGCAAGGGAGAGCCACGATCTGCGCTGGCGGAAACAATCATCAGTTTGTCGATAAACAGTTCCATTCGAGAAATTGGTGGACTGAGGAAATGAGGTATCATCCCCTTGATGACCGTCCACCATCACCTACTCACGCCACCCACGTAAGCTTCAAATGAACCCACGGGAGGAGGCGGCACACTGTTTGCTTGGGCGATCCTTATCGATATTCCACGCAAAGTCATCGCGGGACGGCGACAGATCATACCATGCAGGTGAAGGGCACAGTCCTCAAGCACATCTTCAAGTTCCCCAGCCTCCCGGTACAATGCCCCCACATGTGAGCGCGGTAGGCTCAGGAAAGAGTGAGAGGCAGCTCCGGGAGTGAGGGGCATCACTCGTCCCCAGTCTGTTACGTTGATAGTAGGTTCTGCGATGCCTACAGCGTCAGGCGGTATGTCCAACCGTGAGCTCAGTGTTAGCTCTTCTAGGGATCTTCTTAGAATCCGCAATGAGCCCAATACCCAATGAGAATCCGAGGCGCTGAACAGTACCCATCTGCTTGTACATGTGATCGTGCAAACTGCCGCCTCAGCGCTTCAGCCATCGCCGTCGGCTCGGTGCATCAGCAGCCACTCTCCACGGGGCTTGTCATGTGACAACACCCCGTGCCACTCTCCATCCGCCCAGGCCACATAGTCCCGAGGACTCGGATTCAGCAGGCGTACAGAACCCGCAAGGCCATAAACCACCCTTTGGCTCCAAGCTCACGCAAAGCCATCGAGTTACACTATCGGTGTCCAATGGGGCAGCGAGCCCAAACTGGATTTCTCTGCTCCTCTCGCGGCCATGTGGGCTTCAAATCGGCTGTCCGGAGGTGGAGTAGTGCCAACACCCAACCCTCCCGTCCGACTGGCGGAGGAGGTAAATCCCGTTGATCAGGGCCGAAGTGCCCAGCGTGCGAATACGCGAATCATGGTCCAATGGTCGCTTGCCCACCACACCACCATCACATGTTCGTCGACGTCGAACACCGCAGTAAGCTGAGTCAATACAAAATGTGAGGCCAGATTAAATCATTAGAGGCCCTAACAGACACATCTAGACTGTCCGCTCCATCATGATGGATGTCACTTCCCAAACCTTATTGTTGACGTCGCCCCGTGCGAACGGTCCAGGCTGACTCTGATTCTGGCTAAGGAACATCTCCGACCCCAAGGATACCATGACCGGTGAGTCCACCGGGGCGGGGCTTTTATCTCTTTTAAATGGTTGGTTATTTCATGTTCGAATGTCCACATTGTGAACCATGGGGTTGTTTAGCTGCGTTTTCTTGGATACTTAGTGCAAACGGTCTAGTTGGAAGACCTCAGCAAAGTTTGTTACAATATAAAATCGTGTTTCCTTGTAACGGTGTCACCTCGTTAGGTGGCGGGTGGCGTAATTCGACTATTCAGGCTTCTCTTGGGCCACTTCCCTGTTGTGCGGACGCGAAGGGTGTTGTAACAGCGAGCTTTCGCTTCGATTTCCACGCATCTTGCCTCAAAATCTACTCGCTCAGCGAGGTTTGAGGCATCCGCATTGTAGGTTCTGCATGTTTAATGGCCTGGATGTGCCATATGAAGGCGTCTCACCGTGTGCAGCGCCGAGGATGTCTCCTTCGACATCAATCTCTTGGCAAAGTCTATTTCCATGGCCAGATCCTTGGGAGTTGGCCTAGATTCGAGTCATGACAGGTACACTGGGTGGGGGCGATCTTTCTCCCCCCCTCCCCCCGCACCTGCGTTGTACAAAAGGCGCTCGTAGAGCACAGAGCTTGACCATCCTCCAATCTTTCAAGACCCTCTCCTGTCTTCGTTTATTCACACTTAACCCGCTCTCTGCATACCATTGGCATGTATAAGCCCTCAGCATCACCCTCGACATCCTTCTCGTCTTCGCCGCCAGATGCTGCGAGCTCGGTAACAAGACTAGCGCCTGTAAAACAGCTGGCGTCTCACTCCTCCCCCGGTAAGTCCGTTGTCTAGCCGGCTCGCGATACGTTCTCACCCGTGCATCTGTTGTTGTCTCTCTGTATATTTGTTTCCGTTTCTTTCGCTCGCTCGCTCGCTCATCCGTCCGTGCGCTCGTGTCGATAGCATCGACGCTCGTCCGGAAGGTGCCGCACTACTTTTCCACCAAGCTAGTTCCAGCGCTCCGGAACCTCGGACGGCGCATTGCCACCCTGGGATCAGCGGCCGCACCGGCTCCGATTCCTCCGGTTGTCAGGTTCGGAGCCGGCGGACCACCCAGTACCGAATGGTTTCACGTACCCTATCTGCCAGGGCCAGTCCGGCCTCCATTCACCGTAGAGCCAACCATAAGTGGTAGAAATTGCGATTCGTACGATATTACATCGACACCGTTCTGCTGAACGGGGTCCGACCTGCCATCGCCGTCCCCTCGTCCCGGACGGTCTCGTGTCAATCGCCGTAACTCTTTATCCCATTGATCTTTGTCAAGTTTTTTGACGAGGAACATCCACCTATGCACTGCCCCTTCGTCTCTAATCTATTCTTTGTGCTTTGGTCGGCCATCGACGTACGAGCAAACCTTGATTCATAGACTGTGTTCGGCACGTTTTTGGACTAGTAGTTGTCCCTTAAAAGTATGCATCACGCCCACTCTGCGAGCTAGTTCTAGTTTATCAAATTGTACTATACGGATCCTTATGTTGAGATAATATAGGTTCTCGTTTGAAATTGTCTCACAATCCGAAGGATGCCAGCGTTGTATCGGTTTTTACCGTTGAATTTACTGTACGCGATAGCTATCATGGGAAAAGTGGACCTAGTGATGCAATCCAACCGGGTACTCCTAGTACTCAGCTCCCGCCATATCCTGATTACAGCTGTTTGCAGAATGGTTGGCCAAACGCGGATTTGGTAACATCGGTAAAAATTTCACAAACTTGTTTACTAGTCAGCTTTTTTAAGTACTAGTATAAAAGTAAAAAAGCGAACAATCTGTGGCACAAATTTGATCACTTTTAGCACCTTTTGTACTTATTTACTTTTTATGAACAGATGGAAACGCGGGCTTTTGGTCAATTCCAGGTTCTTTGTGCACTTTCTGGCTTTTCCACTCGTACTAGCTCGTACGAGCTCATACGAGCCCAAAACAGTTGGTGGTAGTTTTACTGATGAACCAACATGTGAACTTTGTGTAGATACCATCACTTCACATCACCAATTTTCTATATTATAAGTCATGTTGGCTTTTCACATGCTCCTTAGTATAAAACCAACGATTCACAAAGCTGCTTCCCAAGCGGAAGATGGCTTTACACAAAGTTTCCCTCGTACTTCATCGCGACTGTGGGGGAGTGGCAGACTTGGTGCCACCAGAGGCCAGAGAGGAAGACCACAGTAATGTGGAACACCCTGAGCCTTCAGAGTTGCCAAAGGCGAGTCCAGCCTAATTTTTGGACCACCCCTTCGTGGGGCAATTCTCCTTTCGTTCTCATAGCTTCATGTGATTCTTATTTGATTTTACTGTAAGAGTACGAGCTTTGGGCAGTGCGAGAAACCAGATGCGAGCACCCCGAAGTGAGCCCGACTCGGAGATCCAAATAGCACAGATGAAAATATCTTGTATAACTTACAAAAGATGTCTCAGAGATTTGGAGATAGCTTACTGATGAAGTATGAAATAAGTACTGTACGTTTAGCATAAAAATCACCTCTCTAGGAGCCAGAAATATAGTTCGCGTTCACTCTTGTTTGCCTGCTTTCCCCGGACCGGGCAAGTCCTCACAGGCCTCACACACATCTTGCATGTCAAGTCGAACGCCTGGACTCAACACTCGCGCCCGCGCTCCCATGCACTTATTGCTTAATAACAATTCATCATTTTATACTAGCTGGAATTGGAAACTAGATCATCCTGGCACTGCTAGAGCCAGACTTCCGGAATTGCTGGCATTGCTAGAGTATCTGGTACAATTCTGGGAGTTGTCTGGTATGACTGGCATGACTAGGTCTAGTCACGCCAGTAATCCCAGAGCTAGGAGGCGGTAAAGAAAGTTGTCTAGTGGTGTTCTACTGTTGCCGTGAACTGATCGGGCAGGTCGTTCCGACAGTTATCGGGGATTATATGCCTTACTTCGCTTACACGTAAATTACCTCTCGCTAGCTACTCGCTATCTCGGGAGGTCCTTCCTGATGTAAGCAGAGATGTAGACGAGTGTCCTTTCCACCCCCTTCCACTTTTCCCTCGACGCTCAGAATTTAGAGCGAATGGCTGTTAACAAGAACTTCGAGCCTCTGACCAACACATCATTTCCGGAGTGCGGTGAGGCGTGGAAATGGGTGAGCATCTCTCCACCTTTTTATTATTTTTTCCAACCTTATCGAGTCCCCATCCAAGTCGTACAACAGCCTGGGCCAAAACCCTTGCAGTGTCGCTGCAAGCTTAGAAGCTTTGTGCTTTGGAGGCGGTAAGCTCTCTTCAAGTTGTCCTTGGTTTAACACTTCACATTGCTGATTTTGTGACCGGTATCTCACACTGGCAGAATATGTAATCGACCCATTACAGTCTGGTCATTCGTACAACGGGCCTCTCTATGGAGAGAGTAATTCCTGCCAATGTAACACCGTCGTATATTCTCTTGTCAGTGCCTGCGGTGCATGTCAAGGATCTACCTGGATAACGTACGTGTTCTACTGAACTTACGAGAAAATGATGCCAATGAAATGATGCCAGATGGTCTCAATGGTCGTTTAATTGTTCTGATATATATGCACCTTCAGATAATACGTTGGTGCATTTCCACCTCCCACTGCATGCGATCCTATACACCACCCCCATCTTGTCCTTTGCCTCTTATGACACCCCTCTGACATATCGGTACAGATACCCTAACACGATTCCGTACGGGACGCGTGTGCCTCACTGGGCGTATCTTGACGTGATAGTGTGTTTCGTCTCTGCATGACTTTGGTCCTGAGAATTTCCTCACCCGAAATGGCACAGACCGCTGACACCTGGAATGCCACCTCAGCAGAAGACGCCGGTGGCAAGTTGGCATAGTGAATTTAGAACCTTCCGCAACTCATTCTTCATTCTATTTATATCCAGATTATCCCGAAGTTTCTCCGACAACTGTCTCGCAAACCCAGGCGTCTTCTCCGACATATATCTCAGCAACACGAGCGACATCAACAACACCAGCGGTTTCTCAGAGCCCCCACTTCAATAGGAACAAACTACATGCAAGGCAAATCGTCCCCATCGTCGTAAGCGTCATAGGCGCCGCAATGCTAATTACCATCATCTTCGTGCGCTTCCGGCGTCGGCACAGGCGCGCAGAGGAGCTGCCACCTCCATTAGTAGACAATAAGCCATATATGGCAGAAGCAGGGGATCTACTACTAGATTATGGCCCTTCTATGCCAATTCAGTACTATGTGCGTGCTTTAACTTGTTGGGGCACTTAACTCCTGCTTATTTCAGGCTCATTATTCTGCTATTTGGCGTGAAATTTTTTGTGACTCGTCAGGATCCATCTGACCCGAACACGTTCCCGCAACCTATTATGTTCCGACAAATTCCCGCAGCCCAAACCACACAGAGTGGCGAAAGTGGTGACGGCACCAACTCAGCTGGTACAAATGCCAGTGACAGGACAAGGTACAGCGGCCTACCGCTTGTTTGATACAAATATGACCTTTGCGCATAATGCTGGCCCATGCTGAATCCGAAGGACGTGGGAGAATACGAAGACAGTTAAGCGGAGCACTGAGCGTCGCGCATCAGTGGAATATGTTAGACCGGAAGGTGGGAAGAGGCGAGGGGGAAAAATCAGATGGAGTCATCATTGTTATTCAGGTTCTTTAGCAAGTGCTGAATTGAAGTGTCGAATGTAGTGACGGAAGTCGTGTGGCTGGGGAGTGTCTTGGGTGTATAGATTTTTAGAATATCAGGAGGATCTTGAAAGGCTTCCGGGCGCACTTGGCCGTGATGACAACACTGAGCGAAAGTACGTGAGTTGCGGTACGATTTCGTCCGTTCCGCAAGCCAATGTTCAGCGGCGCAGTATGCACAAAGTACGTTCATTTGTTCGAATGAGAAGGGAGCGAGAGGATCAGCGTATGGATTCCGGGCGATCGGTACTGTAACAAACGCAAAATATCAATAGCAACGGAAGACGACAAATGAGCGACAAACCATCTGTGTTTTGATTCGTGCGTGAAGGGAAAGGAATTTGGTCGTTCCGTTCTCTTTGACGACTCGCGACGCTGCCGCTGTGCAATGTTACGTCTCAGGCTGGACACCGATGGTGTCGAAGGAGTTGGCTGAGCTGAATGAGACATGTGGAGAGATCGGATTCGCCAGTCGTCGCATAGGCTGTTACCGTACACGTCCTGAGTTAGAAATTGACATGGAGCGTGCTGTAAGAGCGGACAGGGGCTGTCACCAGGCCAAGACGTTCGTTTCGCGGAATTGGGCAGTGACCCGATTGCGACGTGCAAATCAAAATCGGACACATTGCTTACGGTACTAGAAGTCGTATGTCGATTGTCGTCTGGAGATTGTGGCCTACATTAGAACGGTTAGCGATTGTTCTGAAAACAATATAAAGAACATACGTCGATCAATCGGAGTTGACGACTGACATTGCAAGGTGCACAACTAGGACAGAAGGATCATGCCAGTTAGTCATAGGCTTGGGTGAGTAGTTAACGCAACGGAGCGACAAGTCAAGAGGGGAGTGAAATGGGGGTAGTGGTTGAGTTTGACATATGTTCACATGGGTCGTACTTAACTTAAGCAATTGAAGGGGGAGGCTGGGATATCGATTATTGTCCCGGATGAAACGTAGCCGTGGATAGCGCATCATTGACTCATCATCAGAGAATGGGCTCCGTGGGCCCGGTTTTCCGGCTGTGGTTTATTCCATTCCCACTATCACGAGCATTCATCAACTTCGACATCACCGAAGCAGTCCCGTTCGTGACCCGAAGCTCGACTGTGCGTTAATATCTAAAGACATGTGTCAGAGGCAGGGAGGCGGGGGCCCAGCCATATGCGAGTGTGAGATTTCCTAGGGCGATTCGAAGCACTACCAACATGAAACCTGAAGCCTGGGGCCTGGATCCTGAAGTTTGAATGTAAGAGGAAGCATAGCATAGAAAACAAGTTCTGAACCTCAGAGTAATTGCGGTCACATCATATACCGGCAAACCTGTCAGAAACATGACTATCTTGTCTCCCGGACAATAATTATTGCGTTCCCAGGGCCGACGATGAGGACAATGCTAGTCGGCTTGATAGCTCAGGCGTATTAGTATCTAAGATTCCGGTTCCCCAGTGGACGTTCAAGCTTGATGATATACTTTGGATTATTCGGGACAGAATACACCACATAATAAGTCACACGTTGCTGAGGGTTGTAAGCCTCCATTAGGCAGGCAAAGTACTGATCCCCATAACATTCAGTTGTTTTGCCGGCCCCTGTGAATAGCTCCCAGTGATTGGACATCAGGAAACCTGCAACTTACTTTTTTGAACTCGTACGAACTCGTACAAACTAGTACGAGTTCGTACAAATTGAAGGGTCGAAAAGCCGAAAAGAAACTTAGACCTCAAAAAAAGCTCGAAAGCTGATGGATATTGTCCTGATGGACGTGGTGGAATATTGATGGAATGGAATCAACTTCGCGTCACGATCACGTGAGGCGACTCCGCTTCTGCTTGGGCGGCTGGCCTTATCACGCTAACTCAAAACTGGGTGGCACCTTTTTCATTGCTACTGGCAATCCCCCGTCCCCAGCAGTCCAAGGGCGACCTTAAGTACAGTACATGATGATGCCTAGGTTGAACTCTGCTTCACAGCAACCACCTACTCGTAACGAGGGTGAGCGGCATGCGCTTCTGTAGGAGCTGTCGTCGTCACATCAGGAAAATATCCATCAACTGTTGAGCTTTGGAACTTTTTGGAAAACAAAAAAAGAAGGTTTCTTTGTGCTTCTTTCCTCCTGAAAATGAATTTGCGGATGAACTTTTTTCGAGGTCTAGGCTCCTTTTCGACTTTTCGACTTTTCGACTCATCCGAACTCGTACTAGTTTGTATGAGTTCGTACAAGTCCAAAAAGTAAGTGGTAGGTTTCCTGATGCGTCGTCATTACGTTCGTGAGATTAGCCTGGGCTGGCAGAGTAGTCAGTCAGCCAACACCGGAAGAGGGGGAACAATTGGTGGCTCAGGTTGAGTGACATGGGGAAGAGGCATTGCGAGCTGGGATCTAGGATAGGCGGAGAGACCACCCTCCGGCGGTAGGGAAAGACGGCCTGCCATGATAATACGACCACCCCCCACTCTATCCTACTACTACCCATAGCCAGCTGCCAAGCTGACTCCCCTCCAACTACCATACATGCCTAAGCACAATATGTATCCCATACATGACCGCCTCTGGCCATTTGGAGCACAGGAATTGCCTAGAATCCAAAAAAAAGTTCATTGGAAAAATGATTTTCAGGAGGAGAGAAGTACAATAAGACCCACAAAAGTTCACAAGTCAAAAAAGGTTTTACCAAATTTCCTGATGTATACTATATTCATCTCCATAACCTCACAACAGCGAAGAGTTCGTGTAAGAGTCCGACTACTGGCAGCTCTTATGAAAAGTTGGCATTCCCCTAGCCTTATATCTCGGCCTCATTATAGAAGGAACTTACCGAAAACGGATAGTTGGCTTCCATCCGCACGGCCATCAAGACTGGCACCAGTGACAACGCTCAAGTATCCAGTTACACCGCCAAGGACGGCGTGTAGATGTCCATCAGATGACAGCGTCAGTGGGGTAATTCTCTGCTCTCCGTGGCTTTGCCAATGCGGCCTTGGCTGTTCGTGCGGGGTTGGGGCAGTGCCACCACCAGTGCTTGTCAACCCTCCATCCGGTTGGTGCCATGGAGGGGGCATATTACACTAATAAGGGCCAATCGGAATGCACGGCATGCGCATGTGCGAATGGTCGCCCAACTGTCGGCCACCACGCATCAGCTGATAACTCTGCCACACGTTCGTCCACGCCGCCGCGGTCGGTGACTCGAGTCACTGCACAAGGGGCTGAGGTCAACTTGACCTCACTGGCGTCGGAGCCGCGTTTCTCACATACAGTACACATCTTAGGCTGTCCAGCCCTCGATCATAACGGAGGTGTCAGTCGCGAACTCTATCTTGACGTCGCCCCGTGCTCAGGCTCCTAGCCTCACCGAGACTATGACTCCGGCTAGAAAACTTATTCGACCCGAAGAATTGGGCTACGATTTCTTTTGTTTTCAAAGCCTTTCCAATGTGCGAATTAATGATCATCTCATGCAGTTTTGCCCCGTTTCCTGGATAATCTTCGATTGGATAGCGATCGAGTGCAACAGGTCTAATTGGCACACTTACCAAGGTTCGTTTCAAAGCTTACATAGATTGGTCGTGCGCAATCGAGGTTCCGTCTAACAGGGCTCCTCGTTTGGTGGCGTTACTTGATCGTGTCTTTTGGGGACACCCCCATGGTGTGGCTGCGAAGAGTACTGTACTAGTCCTGTCACCAACCGGCTTTCGCTTCCATTCCACACTTCAGTTTCTCAAAAGTGCTCACTCAATGACGCTCGAGGAATTCTCATCGTAAATATTTCATTTTTGATGGTCGGGATGAGTCATTTGAAGGCGTGATGCCATACAGCGCGTGCAGCGCCAAGATTGTCCCCTTCAAGTCCAATCCCAGGGTGAAGGAGTCTCTCTCCATGAGCCGGATCCTTGGGAGTTGGTCTAGATCATGACAAGTACACGCTGTGGGGCGATCTCCCTCTACCCCGTTGATTCTACAAAAGGTCCCTACTAGTATGCAACACTGGAATTCGACGACCCTTCAACCCTTCAGGATACCATATCTCCAATCTTCGTTCCATTTAGCGCTTTACCTCCTGTCTGCATACCATGCCATCTCCCTCGACATTTCCCTCGGCATCCTTCTCATCGTCGGCATCGGGAACTGTGAGTCCGGTTACCACAACAGTGGCTGCGGAGCAGTTAGTGTGGTATCTAGGCCTCAGCTTGGTTGTCATACTAGGTACCGTAACACGCCATTCAGCTGCTACACTATCCTACTGCGGCCCTTCCCGGACCTCAATCTCATCTCTGCCTTCCATGTACCCATAGGCACCATCGCCATCGTTGCCGGCATCGTTCTATTTATCTTCAACGATAGCTGGACACCGCTAATCCGCCAGCGCTTGAATGTCGAGTCCGTCGGACCCGATTCGGCACCCTACCTTTTCCCGGGTAAGTCGGTCCATTGCTAGTGTCCGGCCGGGCCGGCGCACGACACGTTCTCACTCACCCGTGTGTGTGTGTGTCTGTCTACCTGCCTATTTCAAATGTGTTCCCGGTTTCGCCCGCCCGCCCGTCGTCCGTCCGTGCGCTTGCACTGCAAAAGCATCGGCGCTCGTCCAAAAGATGCTGAGCTACTTTTTAACAAAGCTCGTACCAGCGTTCCGGAACCTCAGACGGCGCACCGCCACCTCGCTGCCAGTCACTCGCGCAACGCCGCGAGCTCGGCCGGCCCTCCCGCGCTCGAGGCCCGAAGCCGAAGCGCGCGGGGCCCGATGGTTCCGGGTGCCACAACTGACTGCCCCGTACCCCGTAGTACCACGTGATAGGCGTTCGTATCATGTTCCGTCGACTCCGTAAAATAAAAGGGCGTTTGTCTGTCTGCCACTCCCGTCCCGTCTTCACTGTATGGAACTCAACAACTGTAACTTTTCCCCTATGACTTTGTGTCACAAATTTCCAATTTATATTATAGAGAATTTATATGCTGTCGCAATTGTGTAAGAAATACAAGTAGAGGAATTGAAGGAATGGAAAAGGAACGGAGCAGGATGGCTATCGTGCAGAAAGACGTGGTGGGGCAAAACCGATGAGTCACTGGTCCGGGTGGCCTTGGAGCAGGGCGCAACTGGCATGCTCAGGGTCATCGATATGTGCGGCGGTGCCTCGATCAAGGCAAGGGTGCGGCGTCAGATGGCGTAAAGCATCGGTATCGCGATCGTGGTGACAGCTCCAGCTGCAACTACAAGACGTGGGTGATATGCTTCTGACCTATCTTTGTTACCGCACGCGCGCTGTGATGGTGGCCTCGGAGGGGGGGGGGTCCAGTGGAATGGACGTCCACATCGCTGATGCTATTGATGTTGCTGGTGCCAGAACTGAAGCCGGCGTGGTGAAGTGTGTCGGGATCAGGGAGATCGTTGGCGTCGAGGGTGGCAACAATGGTGTTCACAGAGTCAACATGGCGTGCAGTGCCTGTGCACTGGCGTCAAAGTCAGTATTCAAGGTGGCGAGCAGGGCGACTCCCACTGCGATGGCGGGCAGTCAGAAGCTTTGCTGGGATGCTGTGGCTGTGGCTTTTGTGGTTGCTGCAGTCACGATTATCGCTGGCGCAGGTTGCCGTTGCTGTTGATGACTTCGTGGAGGTCCCCTTGCGCAGAAAGGGGTGGTGGATGTGGCTGGTGCAGTTGTAAGGGTTGGGACGGGTGGTCTCGAATGAGGGCATACCAAACTAGTGCTCTAACACGCTCGGTATCGTCATGTTGCGTGTGTCGATAGGTGTGGATGCAAGGGTGCTGAGTTGTGCGAGCATTAGTGCCGCCGTCATGATGACAACTCCTACCGGGGCTTCACGGACATGGGGTCATGGGGCTGCGCAATTGACCAAATACTTTGGGCAGAGAGGGCATTGGGGATTCGGGGTGGTCTGGCGTGAGGGGGACGGCATCGACAGCGCAGGCGATGGAGCAGAAATCTGTATGTGGACGTGCAGATGCGCTCGACTTTGCTACCGTGTCATGAGGTATGCGGGGAAGGGGTGGTGAGCTTGCCATTGACGGGGCTGAGGCTGTGTCTGCATCAAGGGGGTTGTTTGCGCACGGAAAGAGGCTGTGATGGCATCGATCTCAGTGTCATGTCGTGGCATCGATCTCAGTGTCATGTCATGGCATCGATTTCAGTGTCATGGCATCGATTTCAGTGTCACCAACAGACGCTGCTGCTGCCCGATCGACCTCATATTTAAAGTCCGACGGAGACTACAAATCAGCCTGATTCGGACGGCCGTACACTACAAACATCAGCTCTGCTTCGTCCGGTTGATTCCAGTCTTCTCGTCTCCTCCTCCCACTATGGCTGCACAGCTGAAACTCTTCGTCTTTGTTATTGGACTTAACACCTCCTCGTTCTCTGTCACCATCGAAACCTCGCAGACCGTTGACGATTTAAAAGAATCTATCTTTGAGAAGATCAAAAACGACTTGAAGGGTGTAAACGCCTACCGACTCACCCTCTATCATGTCGAACTCCCAGATGACAAGATGCTCGGACAATTGGCGGCCCTTGCTGTGGAAGCGAAAGAGTCACTACCGCCGTCTACTCCCCTCGACGAAATTTTTCCGACGAAACCTCCAGCGAAGACGATTAACATCGTCGTACAAGTTGACAATATCAGTGAGTGAGAGCGAGTCTCCGTGGCTGAACGTTACTGATGAGATTCCACCCGATCTTCGCTTCACCCATTGTGTTCACCCTCCCTGGTCTCGTCGTTTCTGTCACTGACACATTTGTCACGCAAACTCGTCCCACTCCGTCGTTGCTTCCATTTGACCTATCGCCTTGGTCGATATTCGTCTTTCTCAACTCTCCATACCCCAATTGTTGCCGCCGTTTGGAATCCTACGAACTATCTTCCCTCACGCATCTTCATCTCCCCCGATTTCTGTTACATTTACGTCCACGCTAATCTGTCTATCCTGTCCACCCCCTGATCTCAAACGATCAAAGAAGCCATAAATGACGCGCTTGTCCACTCGGATCTCATCCGAGAATATGAGCCTTTTTATATTAAAGTCGGTCGTTGGGGACAATTCCAGCGCGCCGATATCCAACGGAACGATATACGTGAGGGACTTGGGATGTCAGCCCCGGGCTTCGTCACAGAGTTTGAGCGGATGCTAGACGGAAAGCCAGGTCTAGACCCTAATGTACGCTGTTTCCCTGTGATCTCCGTCTCCCCTCTGATTCTGACGGTTTTGTGTAGGGCAGTGCTTGGGCCCAGGTTAATATCAGTAATCCTTCATGGGGGGCTACATATTTGTCCGAGGAAAGGAACCCAGTGCGCTATGTCGGGGAAGGCGAGGTGAAACATGTCTCAATCCTATCGCAAACCTTCGACTGGGAAAATTTGTGGCAAGGGGCTGGAAACCGTCGCTTAAAGGGAGATTTGGCAAATTGCTTGTTCTTCTTCCCTTTTCTTCCTCAACTTCAGCCGGCTCTAACGAATAACACGACGACCACCATTCAAATGTACGTGGTCACTTGGCCTTGTCGATTGTAATTTAACGTTGTCTCTACAGAGATGAAGGAATGCCTTTCCACTTTATCACGCAACGGGAAGACATTCAAGACCCTAGAGAACAACTCCGCAAGTACTATCCTCGCCCCGATTTTCTCATATCAGAGTTCAAGCTTCCTCGACTGCTCGTGGAGATTAATTCCACAAACGTGACATCATGGCCTGAGGATCTTATCCGGTTACTTCTGCAGGGGGCCGCTATCGTTCGTTTCGCGAACGCCTTCTTGGAGGCGTTCCGCGACGCTAAGAATTTTGTTCTCTGTGCCGTCTTTATTTGGGAGAATGGTCATGCGAGTCGCCATACTCTATTTCAGCAACAGGGGCAGGACAGCCGTGCAGTATGTTATGTCTTTCTTTATCACCCAGATCCACAGGCTCAGTCGCCCTAGGTCTATTATATAACAAAGGGTCTTCCGTTAAATACCGCGGTTGGCCGCATCGACTTTGCGCGCCAATTGTACAACCTCATTCACAGGCGGTTAGAGGGTGAAAACGGCACGGACACGCAAACGAAGACTGAGCGGCTCGATAAGGTAATCAATGATCACGACTTGAAGTCATTTCACACCAAGAATCCCACCAACGTTGCCGGCCGGTCCACGGGCACTGGGGGAGCCAATAAGCGTGCTCGCACAGATGGTGGTGGCGGTGCAGGCGGAAGGCGCGAGCGTGCGGCAGACCACGAAGACCTCAGGGTGCATGGTTACGAGGTGGAGACAGGAGTCGTCGTGGACGATCGTGGTGTTTCATGGGAGCCGGTCTATGAGGTGTGGCAACCCTTTCCTACTCATTACGCGCCTTGTTGACGCTCGACCCCAGACGCCATCTCATATTCACACCGTGTATCGGCCATCGGACCCGACGAACAAACTCATCGCAAAGAAAATTCGCCAGGAATCGAACGAGCTTGAGATCTTCAAACTTCTCGACGCCGCCCAGCCCAAGTCCGATCATGTTATCACGTTGGTCGATTCGTTCCAAGGGCAGTCCGCGAAGTGGGCCATTTTACCCAAAATGGAGAGCGTCGCGGATTGTGTCAAGTTTGCTCCTAAAGAACTTGAACGCAACGTTGTTCAAGTGTGCTTGGGCCTCGTCAAGGGTCTCGGGTATCTCCACAAGCTCTGCATCGCCCACAGGGACATCAAGCCGGGCAACCTTCTTGTTGACCACGGCTTTCGCCTGAAAGTCATCGACTTTGACATCGCAATGCGAGTAGAGGACGAGGACGAGGAAGTCGACGACCAGTGCGGAACGAAGGGGTGGATTGCACCCGAGGTCGAGAAGAGGGTGACGTACAGTCCGATCAGGGCTGACCGATGGTCATGCGGGCATGTCCTGCTATACCTTCTTGACAGGTTCAGGAAGGACGATATATCCCTGAGGGCGATCGCGGGGGAGCTACACTCGGACGATCCCAGGCAGCGGCCGTCGTTGGTTAAATCGTGTAGTACTTTCTCTCGACCGTTCTCGGAGGTTGCCGACATCAGGGATACCGACGGGAGAAAGTCCTCACGATCTCGAGAAGTGTCAATGGAAATCGACGGAGAAAATACGATACCTCTGAAGGCGAAGAAGCAGAAACTGGATGTGTTGGGGTTGGGCCAGGTGAGAATAGTGAGCGCCATGACTACAGCTGCTATCGTGAAGTGACGCCTGTGTATTGATGCTTGGTACTTATGACAATGTACATGTAATGTTGATGATATCTCTAAATCACTTTCGAGATGCAAAAATCGCGCGACTTTGAAAGGAATGCAACCCTGAGCATCCTCCGAAATCTTTTGGTCATTGACATGACGCCGGGCCAAGTTGGTATCTCGCTCACCCAGCTGACTCGCCACATCCGCAAGGTCATGGAACTTAACATGGCGACGCGGCTAAGGGTCTACCATTCTTCCACGCCAGCGCCAGCGCCAGTTTCCGGTGTCGGCGCCCTGCAAGATGCGCCGAACGCACCGCGAGACACCATACGGCTTAACAACGATGTGGAATGGCGCACAGTCGATGGTGTCCCGCCCCGTATTATACGCGACAGGGATGACACGGCGACGGGACGACGAGAACGCGAGTTTTGTGCGGGGGGGAAGAGCGTCAGGTGCGGCGGTGTTCGCCGGGCCCGGCGGAGAGAGAATGACGCGAGGATAGTTAAAAGGAAAATGAAAATGAAAAGGAACTATTCTTGTTGGTGTAAATACTGCAAAGGGAAGAAGGGGAGTGAGTGAAGACATACGAGCGGGGAGTACTCATGGATTGTATCGGTATCGGGGTTCAGATGCCTTCGCGTGCGGCGCACGCATGATTATAGTGTGCCTGCTGCGGAGGGTGTGGGGGAGGTCGTCGTATCGCTTGAGGAGGATCATGATCACGTCGGGGGGATACTCGGAAGGACCAGAAGCGCGCTGTGTGCTTGGCCCGTCGATGGTGACTCGGCTGGTTGATATCACGATGGAGGGCGTGCCGGGGAAAGAGGGTGCGGTGATATATCATGCGATGAGGAGATGAGTGAGGGCGAGGTGAGCAAAGACAGCGACGATGCCAGCGGTGGCAAAGATGACGACGAACCGCACAGAAAAAAGGTCACGGGCAAGAGTAATTGAAAAGGTTCTGTTACGGCTAAAAGGTGTGCCAAAAGCGACAGAGTAAGTTTGCTCCACAGACATATTCAGAGACGGTCTACCATTGCCGTAAGAGCACATGGGCGATCTCGGTCTTGAATACGACTGACTCGGAGATGTGAGAAGGTCAGCTGGATTGTCTCATGGAAACCAACTACGCAGAGCTCAAGCGACCATGAAATGTTTTCGAGGGCTCGAACTACTGTCATAGATCTGTAAAGGTCATTACTCGATGGTGCTGGACGTTGAAATCGCCGTTCCATGACGCCCAGCCGGCCTGGAATCACACCACTCCCTGCAATGACATGACATGGTTTCCGTTTAGGCTGTTCTATACGCGCTCGATGCAGTAGTTGTGTGCCGTGTGAGTGAGTTTGAGAAATAGGAGTCAGGGAGGGAGGGGTTGATGCCAAAGTAAGCGAGAGCGGTGGTATTCGACGAAGGGTGTAGCAAACTTGGTGAGTGCAAATGGCGAGAATAAGATGAAGAGTCAAAAGAGCTCTCCGATGCGTGACGGCTCATTGACTCGGCTCAGCGTCGAAGAGTCAAAGTAAAGAGAAATTAAGGCAAAAGAACGAAAGGGAGTTCTGAATTAGAAGCGAGGCTTTCTCGCTTGTTGCTTCAATTCTTGGCTCGTACAGAGAGCATTTGAAGCCCTTTAAATACACGAACGCGTGCTAAATAACGCGAGCGATACCTAAGCAAGGTCGTCTCGGTCCAAAACACGTGTAACGGGGATGGCAGAGCATGAGCGAGGAAAGTAAGGGACGAGATGAAAAGGAGCATACAACTCGGCGAGGCGTTATGCGCCATTGCGAGACCTCCGAACAACTACCGTCAGCGAGAAATAGCATAAGAAAAGCTTGCCTTCAAGGAGCCAAGTCTACAGTTCGGAAACGAGGGGTTGATCCTCAGAGGTGGCCCGGGTCTGATAGCAATACTGAGGGCCAGGTAGAGTAGGTGTTGTAGGCTTAGCTTCGCCCACCGTCGGCTGAGCGAAACTGCAGGGGCTTGGCTGCGTTGGTCTCGCATTTCTTCTCTGTAGAAAAAACCTGGAAGATGTTGTTTGCCTCACTCTCAGACTCATCATCAGACTCTACTCTGAGCAGACAGTCTCCACCACTTGGAACATGTGTGCTTCAGCAACCTCTTCAGTGTCCGCCGATGAACCAAAGTCGGAAAGCTATGTACGAGCACGGCGCCGGCATAGCCGCTGGTCCAGTAGCATGAGAGGTGGGCAGGATCACTATGGGAGCTGGGGTGGTAACGCTTGCGGAGGGGGTGAGGCTAACGATGATACACTGGGGAGTAGTCTTGGCTCAGGAGGTGCAGGCGGTGCTTGAGGTGAGGGAGGATGAGTGGGGAAAGTTTGGACAAACGGAGGCGCAGAGGTCACGGGGTGCCGGCAAACTTGCAGGCGAAAGAGGAAAAGCTTGCTCGGGCGTAGGTGGTGCTGTGTACTTGAACTGACTGGGCAGGAGTACTCAGGGTAAATATTCACATAAGAGATGGACTCAAGGCAGATGAAAATGGATCGACGAACTGAGGCAGGGCCAACTCATAGGTGCGGGCAGAGGTGCACTCAGAACTTGGGCTGTGTTGGGATGTGAGAACACTGAGTCGGAGGTGATGATGTGGGCTATTTCAGGTTGAGAATGCTGAAGAGGATTGAAGGATCGGGTAGGGAACGGTGGTTCATCGCGAGCCAAGACGAGGGGCTGGGCGTGTGGGTGTGGAGGCGGATCGACGTGGGCTGAAGCTGAAGGCTGAAGATGGGGTCTGTAGTGCTAGGCGATTCTGGAGCTGTTGAGGGTGGTTAGAACGTCGCAAGATATCGTATAACAAGGACGGCGTAGTAGGGGAATGGATCGAGACGTCCGGAGTGTGGGTTTCGTTTCGGTTTCGGTTTCAGCAGGCGTCCTTGAGCTGCCCCGGCTCATCCAATTTATAATAAATGGTGGGTAATACATTCATTTTCAATGTTGTTCTCAGTCGCATCCCATGAGCGAATTGAAAGCGAATGAAAAGGTCATGGTCGGACAGAACGGCCCGGATGAACACGAACAACCCCGACAGATCAACCAACTTTCATCCACCTACTTTCATCCAGAGTTAAGGTTGTGCAAAACAAAGCCGATCTCCTAACATCGTCAATTAAGGCCGTGTAAACTACAATCTCTCTTCCTGAGACAAAGCCGCCGCGCAAAATAACTGCAATCCGAAGATCTCTCTTTGGATCTCGCCACACCACACCACACCATCTTCTGCTGGCCCCTTCTACCTCCACAATCACTAGGAATCTTCCATTGCCCCATCCACGTCATTTAACTCTGTCCAGCTGAAGTTTATTAATGAGAGAAAAAGAGATCTCAACAATTTCCCCTTCTGACCTGCTCCGTCCCGTGTAGGCTTCGCTATCACTCTAGCAGGTGGGACACCCTCAGCTGGGGCAATGTACACCGTGTGGCAGATGTCGCTTTGTGCCCAGGTGCACTCCATGACCTCGACAGTGACCATGGCCATGAAATTAAGGATGGACGGCCATGTGAGCAAAACCCGATGCGTCGAGGCTGTGCAAACACCATCACTTCATCATCGTTCCAGCTCTTCGCTTTTGTATCCTCCTTTGCCAGCTCTTCCAGAGTTAAGGCTCGGGGTGTGCAAAACAAAGCAATCTGACCATTTCTCTTGGAATCTTGCCAACCGACCTTCTTCCGAGTTTTTGACAGGAGAGTCAAGACCTTGCAAACAGACCTAATACTGTACGAAAGTGTCTCTTCGACCTCGGCCTTATCACCCCCCGCCTTTGTCGGACTTTCTTCAGGGCCAACGTTGCCCAAGGCAAACTCTATTTGACAATCCTCTCCCACATCTTGCCATCTTTTCACCCCACCTTCTGCCGGCCCACGTTCCCACACATATCATTAACATTCTCCCCATAACAGACTCAACGTACTCAACACCTGATGACAATAGGTGTCACATATCCTCATCGCAATGAAGCCGAGATGTCCAGGAATTAAGTAATCGAATCCCAATAGCCTTCCTACGTTCGTCAGTTCATAGCTAGCCAACAAGGCGGAGCATGATGCGTCGAGCCAGCATGAATGTAGCCCAGGACGCCCTCCAGGCCTGAGATCCATCGCGCCCTATCCTCAAAGTTCAAAGGCTTTCTTGGTAGTAGAGGCGTCACATATGAACTCGGAGGACCTCGGCACTCGATGGTAGGAATTATGTCATCCTAACTAACCTTCAGATCGGTAGTTGCGTGCTCCGCATGGTACAGTACCCCGAATTGTGCCTTATCCGAGTCCTATCCCAACCACTATGGATCGTCACACGGCCTCTTTCCCCCTTGGATCTGGTTGAGTAAATCCAGTACAAAGGACTGTTCACTGGCAATTCCGCGCTGTTACTGTCGCAACTTGACCGTCTCCAAGTCCCTCAGTCCTTGCTCGACCTCTCCAGTTTTCCTTTCTGCCTAACGATTTACGCGCTCTCCCCGTCTCATGTCACCTCCCTCAACATTGCCATTAACATTATTCTCACCATCGTCATCAGCGACGGCAAGTTCGGCCGTGGAGCCTGTGTCTAGGAAGCAGCTACATTAGTCTTCTTCGTTGTTATATTAGGTACCGTGATCAGCTGTGCTGTCCTGCTGCCCGCCTCTCGCTCACCTTTTACTGACAGTCATTGTTGCCATCATCGCCGGTGTCATTCTACTTATCTGGAATGACAAGTGGATGGCGTTGATCCGCCAGTGCCCAGCCATGAAATCTCTTGGGCCCGGGTTGGCACTCATCCATTCTCCGGTGGGTCCTTCACGGTGGACAGATTGGCGCATAACGTGTTCCAACTGTGTCTCTGTCATCTGTCTCTGCGTTTTTCGATTTTGTTCGCCCGCCCGCCCCTCCATCCCTATCCCTACGCCTTCATCAATAGCATCGGCCCTCGTCAGAAATGTGCTGTACTTCTTTTCGACAACGCCCTTGCCAGCATTCCGGAACCTCAGACGTGCCACGGCCGCCTCGCCAGGCAGCGCCTCAGGGCCTCAGAGTTTGAGCAACGCCAGCTGGCCGCCCCGCGTTCTGCAATCTTGCGTGACAGCAGGTCGTTGGTCCCATCAAATCCATGAACCAATCCTACGAACCCGGCCAAGCCCACCAAGCCGGCGGAACCCGGGAAGTAAATCACAATCTATCAGAAAGACGGGTAGGTCCTGTTCTGCCACTCTTTGTGCTCTGGGCACCCCTCAAATGGGTTGCGCTAGAGTCACTGGTGCCATTAGTTAGGACCGGTGCCATATATTTCTCGGAGGCGGAAGGGCGTGAGGTGAAACTTGCCGAGACGATGGCTGAGGCTGCACGCGCAGAGTCTCTTAAGAGCGGGTGGATACGGGCAAGCAGTTTCGAGTCGAGTGAAGAGAAGAAATTCACGTGATGTCCACGTTCGGACTCAGCACGGGGGTCCATCGTCGGGTAAATCGGTCATAGCCTGGGCGATTGCCGCCTTCGGCGGCAATCCCGCTTACCCTGGGTTTTCCGCGCTGGAACCCAAAATGGAACCCTGGGTTTTCTAGTTTGATGTGCTGCTGGGTTGTCTGAGTCTCACAGAACCAAATATCATGTTTTAACCTCTTTATTGACAATTTCATGAAGTACTTCTCAGGCTAATAGATTCATTGTGCATGACAAAGTGTAGAAAGGGACAGTAATAAGGTGTGCACTTTATGTGGCTGAAATGGTAGTGATCTCACCCTTCTGTGTGTACCGAGTCGGGACCAACATGGGCACATCACTAACTGCAGCAAGGGAATAATTGATGGGTGTAATAACAAAAGAGTAGTGCATGAAGATGAAGCCAGTTGCTGCAAGCGCTGCAAATGGGCAAATGGGCCCAGTCCCAGTTTATAAACAATGGAATACTTTTTTTTTTAAACAAACAAAAACAAATCACGGACTAATCAAAGTCAGTTGGGTCTCATGTGTGGACCTTGGTGGGGGCAGTGCACTAGCTAGATGGTTCATGGATGATGGGAATCTAGAGGCTGATGTTGTCACTGGCACACGAGAATGGATGGGTTGGCATCCATTGGACTGCGGTAAGTTCATGAACCGGCTATGTCCCATCGTATGTACTGTTCCCCATCATATCTGATCTGTACAAGTGAGATTGTACCTTGCCAGGGCTTGATGCCCTGATCTATCGCTAGCTGTCTGGTTTGCGCCGCGCCTCTGATTGATTGTAACTACCATCCGTATAAGGCCTTATAGGAATAGCCTCCCCACTCGTAGTATTTATAGCATTGTACCTAGTTACCTGAAGACTCTAACTTGAGTCTTCTGTCTCAATACCAGGTCGTTCTCGCTACAAGTTGAAGTTGGGTGTCCTTCGTCGCCCTTGGTTCGACTTATCGCTCCACTCCCAGAAGACGTATGGGTATATGCTAGCCTTTCTTATCGTGATCTTCGCACTCTTCCTCGTGTTCACTATCGGACTATTGGGTCCCTTGTAGCAGCAGTGACAGATGTGCTTGCTGCTGCTTCAGACATTTTGGTATCGAGAAGGATGAGGAATGCCTGGGGAAGTAGAAGATGAGACAGTTTGTCTGAGCATAATCCAACCCAAGTGCACCTTTGAGTGTCAAGCAAGGAGAATGAGGCAAGCATCAAAGGGACAAAAGGGAAAACAAGTCAGAAATTAGAGGTAGTAGAGACAAGTCCAGTAGGGGTGGCCCAGCACACCTGCGCAGGACCACAAGTGTGGCCGCGAGACAGGGAATATGAGTGGTGAGAGGTTCGCAGTGCGAGATCGAACATGCAGGAACGTATGAGCGTGGCAATGGGCAGTGAAAGGGGTCGACACAGGGGATCACTTGGCGTTGGGCAATACCCCCCAAATCGCCTGTCGTCTCGCTTGTGAAGCCGACTGGTGGGAGCCACTCGCTTGGGGTGGATAAATAGTTGGTATGTCCAGCCACTGGGCTCTTCGCCTTCCCATTTAGCTGATGTTCCTCAGCCATTCCCAGCGCAAGACAGCTATTTGTAGCCGTCGCCACACCGTGATGTATCCCGGTGGCTCTCAGAATCCACAAGAAGGGTTACTGTGTGGATGGTGCCTGCCAAGTGAAGGGGAAGGGTGAGGACGACATCCCTGACTGGCCGCAGCCACAGGGAATCTATACCACACTTGAAATATGCCAGAGGTCCTTGGTGCTTCGATCAGTGTGCAGTTATGTGTAGGGGTCAGAAGAGGCTTGGACTCGAATGTAGAATGTGTAGTGTAGTAGTGCCAGCCTCCATAGAACATTGCAGCATATCACAGGACGGACTTCTGCCCTGTCAAATCCTGAAGACACTGCGGGACATGTATGAGAGGATTTTGGTGCATAGAGAGAAGTACACCAATCTCCCCGTGGAGTACGAGGCCTTTGGGAAAGTGCTGCGGAGGAGGACGACCGTCACGGTCAATGAAGATGGTAGCATGCTTTTCAAGTTGTACGACTTGATTATGCCGACATCCACTCCCAACAGTCTCGTGGTGCTCCAAAATGGACACCAGCACCCTTGCCTCGACTGCTTGCATGATGACCGATGCTCACACCGACCTGGAGGGTCTATGCACTGGCAGCTCAGGCTCCAGTTCCGAGTCGCGCTTTGAAAGGTTTTGGGCTGCAGGTGT
Organism: Russula dissimulans; assembly: GCA_022376545.1. Classification (NCBI taxonomy): domain Eukaryota; kingdom Fungi; phylum Basidiomycota; class Agaricomycetes; order Russulales; family Russulaceae; genus Russula; species Russula dissimulans. Next base: position 269,665 of record WTXJ01000027.1, on the reverse strand, counting down.
TGGCTGCAGGGTTCTCCCGGTCCACCCAGTTTTCGATAGAATCATGTACTGAAGAAATGCAGCCGTTTCGATTGTAGTCGTTATTGTGTTCTCGCGCCCCCTGAGACCTTGGCCCCTGGCCCACCGTTGCTGCTGGCCCGGGGCATGTGATGGTCACGTGCATCACGTGCCCTCAAATCGGTCGTTTTGGTGTAAATTGGTCCAATCAGTGCAAATTGGTCTTAAGACCTAATTGAGAAAACCCAGGGTATGATGAAGTTGCCCATCATCGCGCCGGATTTATTATGTTTAAACGGGAATATGTAGCCTTTGCCCTTTCGAACACTAGGATTGGCCAAATGTTCCTATCCCCGGTGCGTGAACTGCTGCTCCAATCCTGCAGCACTTGCTGCTCCAAGTTCACCCGACTTGTTCATGCGTAGCATTTACTGTGTGTATTCAGTACCTCTTCATTCAAAGTTCACAGACACGTTGACGCTTTGTGCCCCATGACAATTGATATTCGGGCACCTCAGATAACACAAGTGCTGTCTCGAGTCAAGACCTAGGAACTGGGTGGTCCCGTGGTACTCGGGTGTAAACACTCTTCCTCATCCTTCAGTCCCAATGCCTTGGCTCTGGGGGTCTGCGCTTGTTTTTGGCGCTCTATGCATCCCCCATGAGCGGTGCGGGTTCCCTTGGGAATCAGTTATTCGCATATCCATTTTGGGGGCAGAGTTACGTTGCCGTCCTCCTCGTTTTTAATGGCATTTGTCTGTCTGGACTCACCTGTTTGGCACCCGTCGAACGGAAGCGGCATTGCGTAGTCTCAGGTAGTGCTGCCATGGTTCGGCTCAAAACCGCTTGCGAGCTGAGCCAAACCATATTTGAGCGGAGCCAAACCATCAAATGGCTTATGGCTTGGGAGCTGGTCAGGAACAGCTCAAGCTGATTCAGACTTCCGTATATGGTTATGACTTACATGCAGGCTTCGTGAATTGACACGTTCAATGGGTACCCACAGTTTCACACATCCCAGGGGTTTTATACATACATGACATGACACAGAAATGATATCATCGTTTGAAGGGTCTAGCAGATGCAAGGTGCATCCGCGAGTTTGTGAGGAAATTTGAGGCAGGATAGGAAGTCATATGAGCGAGTGTAAAGTCAAACCTGATAGGTCTGGTACCATAGCTCACGTTCAGTGTTGAAGCCAGATTGAGAAAAGAGGTCAACTGATGGTGAAGACAACTCTCGCAGGCACACAGAAATACAGAGGTGAAATGTGATCAGAAGTTATATTTAAGGACCAAAGCCCAAGCCCTAAGTACCTCATGTGAGACCCATTTAGCTATCGTAAGTAAAAGGAGTCAAGTATATGGTAGAGTAGGGTCGTCTCAAAGGTGTCAAGAAGTCAGATAAAAGATATCAAAGGGAAACGAGCGAGTATCAAGGGAACCAGAAAGGTATGAGGCAAACCATCAAAGAGTTAAAGGGAAAATGTCATTGCTGTTGCTGCTGCTGCTCTTGCCATCACATCACGGTCACCGTGACATGGTCGCCATCATATTGTGGTCACTGGCTCATTGTCGCCATGGCCCAACGTCTCAGGTTAGAGGAAGGTTGGGAAGGAGAGTAGCATTGCCATATCGCAAGTGAGAGCCTGAGCATGTCTCCCAGGTATAAACACATGCTGTAGCATGCATACCCTCAATTCAGGCAGCATCATATCACTGTAGAAGAATAGCAGGCGCGTGCCGCCCTCCTTCTTTGCCCACCACGCAGGCGGTGTGATCTCCACCTGATCTCGAGGCCGTCTGTCCATCTGCAGCCACCAGCAACTTTGGGCACATACCCATGGCACCACCAGCTCCCGGTGCTCGATGGGCAAGTCCGGGCTGTTGCACGATGACGAGAGCGACGGGGACGGGACGGATGGGTACGAGAGTGGCTAGGGCGTAATGGTCGTCAGCATGATGATGCAGGGCACAGAGGACAACGGGGTCATGGTCACGGCTGTCGCAAAGCTGCAGGGCGCATGGAGAGCGAGAGGTATGGCGAGTGAGAGGCAGATGATGGCGAGGGTGAGGTGGACAAGGGTGAGGCGAGAGCGGCGTCGTCTACTCGGATGTCGCGTTCAGCAGCGGTCGGTGCACCTGCAAGGGCGGGCATGGGATGGCCACACTCGGCAAGGCATGCACAGGATGGGTGCTGGCGATCAGGGGCACAATGGACGTCGAGGGCGACGAGGCACTGGAGGATGAGCACCGGTATGTGGCTGGAAGTATGAGTCGTGTGCCGATAATCTGATCAGGTTGTCCACGGGGAGACTTACAGTAACTGGCAAACCCCAGACGGTTACAGTTTATGTTTACACTCTGGAGGAAATGAGGTGAGACAAAGGTAAATGTTAAAGACGCACCCGTCGCCTGTGCTAGATCAGCTCTTCCCTGATATCTCGTTGAGCCGTGATATCCGGATGAACTCGCCCTTGGTGTCGATGAGGAGGTTGCGTGGCTGTTCGTTTTCGTGGTGCATGGTCTCGCCATTCGTGTCCTCCTCGCTGTTCACTTTCACAGCGGTGGCTGTCTTCTCACGCCAAGATTTGGTAAGATGCAGATCATCGGGATCGTGGTCTCCGCATCAACCGAATGTGACTGGGTGGGACTCTCAGTCGGACTCAACGTCAGCGAACCTTCTAGATTCTCTGAATGCGGTGCTCGTACGCCTTTCGTCGAAGCGCCAACATCTGTCTTTTCATGCTCGGGCAGGAATCTCCACCACCACCATTTTGACAGGCAGATGTAGTCGCAAGTGGTGAGATGCAGTGGTGTCGGGTCCATTGAAGGTGAACATTGGACACAAGTCAAGTGAGCAGTGCCTTACAACTCCATGTCACCTCTGCCGATGGTAAAAACTACAGATGAAGAACGCACTGACTTGTACTCCTCACACAATGCAATATCATCTGGTACAGGGCCTAAACCTCACAGCTTATCATCAATGAAACAAGAAATGGCCACGTTTAAGGACTTTTCATTGGCGTCGCTACGATGATGCCACCATAAGCTGATGCACCTCCATAATGTTGTCATTGAGGCGAGAGCATCGAGGGGTGGCATCATGTTCCTGCTCGCAGTGCCAATGAGCTTGTCATACATCACCTGTGCCGGATCCATTACCACTTGCATGTCCTCATCAAGTTCATGCTGCTGGAGCCTGGGCAGAGGGTTAGTTAACTCATAGCCCGAAAGGTTGAGGGAGGGGGCAGGGACATCATACAGACATGCACATCCAACGTTGTAGTGTCCGCCCAACAGTCCTCATAGATGAGCTGAACATGCTCGGTCTCGATCTTGCGAGGAGCCAGAGCGATATCGGTGCCCGTGGTAGAAGGATCTTCTCGGACTGCCCTTAAGCTGGCTCAGACTCAGGCTCATGCGGAGTGGATTCGGGGGGAAGAGTGGACTGCTGCTGCACAGGTTGCGGTTGTGGCGCAACCTGCTTGTCAGAAGAGACAACCGCCTCCACCACCTTTTGGGCCTCAGCATTCTCGGGTGTAGACGCAGCTTCCGGCACTGGCGCAGGCTTGGCTGGAACTGCTGAGGGTTCTGATATCAGAGGTGGTGTTGTCCTACGCCGCTTTGATGGTGCTTCGCCCTTGACGGTCTCTTCTTCCCTCTCGCCTCAGTTCGAGGTGTTTGTCTGCAGGCAGTCATGACGTCATTGTTGGAGAGACAGGAGGGGTTCGTGCAGCATGGACTTCACTGTCAACAGTAACTGACTTTGACGCTGTTGCCACCGGGGAGGATGACAACGGCGACGACGTCGTTGAGGATGGAAGATGGGGTGGTAGCGAAGGCACAGGGGTCAGCTTGGCCGCTGCCGCCCCACAAGTGCACTTTTGAACACAAAAATACACATTAGCCTCTCACCGCACTTGCATAGAGAACAGCGACGCACCTTCTTGGACATTTCAGCAAGTATTGATGCAAAATGCGCCCTTGTGCGCAACGGCCTTTAATTTCGGATGACAGTCTGGTATGTCATCATTATTTCGTGTTCTAATATTACATGCTGTACTTCCGCTGTCCGTATTCAATCGCGCCGCGTTCCGAGTTACTTCGGACATACTATACTTGTATCTTTTAGTTCCTTACTTACAATTATGGTACCTTACGAAAATCGGTAAAACTACATACGGTATCTAGTTCGGCGTACGCTTACGAAGCCCGTAGCGAACTTGTATATGTAGCTAAAGCCTGACCGAATCGATCGTTTTGACCCCTTCCGCGAAGTCGTTTGCACGGTAACCTGCGTTTTCATCAAGTATGTGTTCCAACTGTAGGCGTGCCTTCTGTTTGACCTGAATGGCAGCCAGAGCTGCATAGAATGACATTGTCAACTACTGCGGGGTATAGAAAAAAAGATAAAAAGAACATGCATTCTCCCGGCCACGTCTGCATGGTTTCCAGAAGCGCACGATTCACTTGCGCTCACTCAACCTGCACAACTCCAGGAATCTTGACGTCTACGTGTGAAACCGTGTTGAGATAGCTGGAGATCGCGGGATGTGAACGGGCCAAGAAGCAATGGTGACGATGAATGCCAAGGCATGAAAAGGGGGGGTTGTGTGGACATTGTCAGGAGAACAATGAGAACGTAAGAAAGGGACCTGACGCACCAAAAGCAACCGTTTTTTATTTTCCAAGTCAGACCTTTCGTGAACTACGCCTGCAGCTCTTCAATGGAATACGTGAGCGAGTTGATTTAGGCCACGAGCGATATCGACGATGACATGTCTATGCCAGAGACGTAGTGATGAGCCCATCTGCAAAGCAAGTGGAGAGTATGGCAGGATGATCAGGGTCGTGGTCAGTCAACCTTTGGGATGGACAAGAGAAATGCTGGGCGACTCACGTCACACTGGCCGTGTCGCGCTCGGCCTTGGCGCCACTGATGACCTTGAACTCTGCGACATTGTCACGAGCAATGGCGCGGCAAAGTCCAGCTCTTTATTGATGTACATGGATGCAGCTCGTTATGTCAGCGATATCAGCGATGCGGTCGAAACCACCGCTCAAGTCACCCCAAGTTGGTTTGACTTGAGTGATGCTGAACAGGATCGGTTGCATAAGTTCGAGGATATTGAAGGCCATCTCCTTGGCAGAGAAAGTGCGAACTCCATGTGTATCAATGTCCTGAGCGGCCATATTATGAGACCGGTACCACGAGTCCAACTAAAACACGATTCAGCATCGCACATCCAACAACGATGACGAACTTACCCAATAACAGTGCCTACAAGGCAAAGATATTCACCCCAGCTTTCCGAAGAACAGCGGTTAAAGAGTGCTTCAAGGGAGATTTTAAAGTCGAAATTAAGGCCATCGTTGCCAAACAGTCCATGGTTAGGTGATAGTAGAAGGACGACTTGTGTCGGGCTCCGCCTTTACTGCTCCGAGAAGGCGCAGAAGGTTCACAAGCATTATACGGCACGCAAGTTCAGACTCGTCGTCAAGACCATCAATCTCATGATCATTCTCAGAACGGCAGCGAAGGGAATGATATAGTCGAGATCGAGGCCCGATGTCGTGTAGATCTAGTCAACAAGCGCCTCCATGTCCTGCTTAGAGCCTTGATGAAGGGGACGACAGTTAAAGTGGAACCACGGCCGCCGAAGCGCTGGAAGGTTCCCTGGTAGTATTCAATCGTGGTACGGCTGTAGCCGGAGGTGGGAGCAACAACATGAGCACCGCCCGACAAGAGACCTCTGAGAATCTCACCGCGAATGGAGCCCTGCCAACACCGGTGATAAGCGCATTCTCATCCTTGAATGTTGTACTGGATGTTCCGATCTGTGCAAGATACCAAAGGAGACACCAGTCAGATTAGAGTCGTACTCCCACTGGGTACCTATCCGACGCTTGAGGTGAAGAAGCGGAATCTTATCAGTCGACATGGAAGTGATGCCTGAAAGTTGAGGCCGTAAAAACTGTGACGATGAACGACAGGTTCGAGGGATACCAGGCCGCAGGCGGTTGTCGGGAACCTTGTGTAGTGGGAACCTTGTGTAGTGAGCGGACCACGCCGTCATAGAGGGCCTTGATGAGGTTCTTCTGTTCCCGCTGATCCCGGGCCAAGACTTTACAACGTCCCAGAGCTTGACGACATCATCTTGGATCCTCAGAATGTTGACCGAACCCGAAATCTGATCGGCACTACACATCTCTTCAATGTACGCCTTGAGCTTGTGCACATTCTCTCGATTGACTTCAGAGTAGACGATCTCAACCTTCTCAGAGATCTCGGTGTGAGGCGCAGTAGGGAAAGTGACTGATGGACATGAGAACAGGCATACACCGTTGAAAGGCGCACTCACCATCTTTGTACAACGGCAGCTGGCTGACAACACTGTGACAATATTCTAGAAGCTCGTGGCCAAGCTTTTTTTTGCAGTTGCGCACGTTTCAACCTTATTAATAACAGGGACACATCTATTGACCATAAGTCCATAAACTTCTGGAGATCGGGTTGGCACGGTTCATGATAGCAATGCAACAGGTAGTAATCTCACGATCGACAATGCTAAGTCGGCCGAATGTCGTAGAACATGAGAGCATCTTGACGAACCCAGTTCTAGGAGGAGTCGAAGAGACGGCCTTTTAAAGCGTTGAAAACGGGCTGGATGCCATCAATATACGTATCGCCGTGCTCACGTCCGATGCTGTCCCGTCGAGCTTGAAGTCCCACGGGGCTAGCCCTTTCCTTGTCGTAAAGAATCTTGCCTTTACGAGGATCACGTTTCAGGTAACGGGAGTAAAGATTAATCTCCTGTTGCGCGAACTCGTACTGCTCGGCCTGGAACTTGAGGAATTCTTCACTGCACCTCCGGAAGAACTTCCAGCAGAGCAGCTGCCGCTGCCGCCGCCGCCGGTAAGGGCGATGCTTACACGTTGGGCGTACACTTGCGCAGCGGCATCGAACCAAGCCGTTTGGAAGGCTCCATGGTGGTAGCAACGAGCAGCACGGCATCGGCGCATTGAGGACCCAGACTCCACGCCTTAGAGAGGTGGGTTTTCGCACTTGAGATGTTGAAGCCACCAGGCATCTTGCCATCGATGGCATGCGACATGAGACCAGTGGCGTAAGTGGTGTACTTGCCAAGGTCGTCGGAGGGGCCAGATCCAAGGGCAGCACCAAGCGCCTCCAGTGGAAGCTCCTCGCCCTTGTCGGGTGCGGATGAAAAACTCGCCTTGGAGGTCACCCATGATCTCATTCTGAAGAGTCGACTTGCCATTGGAGAGGCCCTCGATGGACTTAGAAAGCAGGAATTCACTAGTTTCTTTTTCAGCTTCTGAGAGACGATTGCCGCAAGGATGTCGACGGCGCAAATCGAGGCGTCCTCAATAGCGGTGGCCAGACCGGCAGCAGCGGTGCGAACAAGGGGAGGAGTAACTACGGTCGGCGCAGCTGTGACTGGAGCGGGCGAAGGAGTTGCGGCCTCAGGAGGTACATCTAGTTCTGAGGTTGCCTCGGGTTTGTCTTCAAATTGATACTATAACTCCTGATCCTTCGAAACACAGAAGAAACGACGAACAAGACCAGTTGGGTTGTCTTTGGCTTCGTACTTTGCTTTAAGGGTGTGGACGGCCATACCAATGTGTTGGGGATGGGTCAATCTCTACGAAGCATTCGAACTTGTATTGCTCGAAGAATAAATCCTGCGTTTCAATGAGAACTGGTATGATAGCAATTCGATGGGGAGGACATGCAAGCTTCGGCCACTGTTTAGGGGCGTCCCAACGTTCTTCATGTCACTTGCGAAGGACCTCCGAGAGACGCGGCGACAATGCGCGGTTGTAAATGGGCTCGGCATAAGCCTTATGGACAGCGAAGGGTGATGCAACCAAGTCGGGGATATAGACGCCGTTGAGAAGTGAGGGGTCCAAAAGATCGGCGTGAATCTTTTTCGAGAGGTCTGTAAAGACACTTAGAGTGTGTGAAGGAGACTCAGGAGAGGAGTGGATGGTTGCTCACATGCACGGAAGGGCATGACCCCAGACCAAGGGTAACACGAGTGGAAGGGGGCATCAATACCAGAGAGAGGGACTGTTGCAAGGCCACTGGCACGCTCAAGCGTAATATAACCCCCAGTCTTCGGCTTCTCAAGAGCGCTCTCGTAGCAGTCATTCACAATGCCCTTTAGCATCTCCTTGACCTTCGCGAGACTAAATGTCTCAGTCAACAGGGGTACACCATCGTATGATGGTAGTCAAGTGAGGCAATACTCACCTTGGTGACGTCAACCTCGTGCTGTAAGCGCGAAGCGTCGTGTCGACGCGCTTGAGTTCGTTCGGCAGAGTCTAGTTCCGAGGGTGGTTGGTCAAATTGAGTTGGGTTGAGTCGTGTCGATCGAGGCACGGGTCGGTGGTCCGCGTTGTCGCCTAAGATACGGCTGTCGTCCGGGTGATTCGAGAACGCGAGCGAGAGGGAAAAGAAGAAAAGGGGAAGGAGAAAAGGACAGATTAGCCCAAGACGAGATGACGGAGACGCGAGTCGGCACGGCGGCGCGGTAAAGCGTTCGAAGTCGTCTAGTCGAGAGAGGCGAAGTCGAGTAAAAGAGGGACGAGAGTCTTGAAGTCGCGCGAAGAAAAGAGAGGTAAGAGAGGGAAATTAATTGGCTGAAAATCGCCTGCCTCAACACGAGGCTCTTCGAAGATTAAATACATGTCCGGTCATCTAAACAGGATCTACTGAGGGGGGCGAGACGCGTGGTATCGTTCTGAGGTGACGAGCGGGTATAAAGTATAAGTGACGCGGTGTGTATGCAATTTGTCGGCGAGGAATGTTGCCGCGTGGGCGTGTCGAGCCTTCGGACGTCGGCTGCTAGTAGTGTTTGTACGGTAGCACAAGGAAGGGAACTAAAAGTAAATGGGAGAGTGACGGGCGTACGCATTTGTTATCTACAGGTCTCCTAGTACGAGCGGGGACGATCCAGGGAAGGCGACGGTCGTCAGTTCGGGATTTCGACGGAGTGGGTCCTAGCGACACTTGAATGTTGGCTTCGATCGGGACGTGTGGTCAGGGACTTGGGCCATGCGGGCGTTTCTTCAGCGCGCGGTCGTTTTGGGGTGGAGAGCGGGAGCAGGGGTCGAGAGGAGGAAGAGGTGGGAGACGGAGGACAAGTCGAACTTGTGACGAAGGCTGACAAATCGATGTGGTGGCGTGTGAGGCGAGGGGCGATGGCAGATTAGATGTCGGGCTCAGATCCGTGTGCGTGGGCGCTCTGGATCGCTCGTTCCGAGGTCAGCCGTTGGCCTCACCTTACAGTGCATCTTGAGATAGTTAAGACATTCGTAAGAGCTTGTAATGCAACAAGCTCGCCCGCGCAGACATATTTTTGACCCTGAAGAGTACATCAGTGACCGAGAAATCAACGCCGCACCTCGACGTTGAAGTTTACGATCTCCAAGAGACAGTCGCTCGCATTTGAGAGTGTCAGCGATCTCGTGAAGGGCTGCAACATCAAACGTGTTGCCAATGCAGCTGGGATTAACAGCACACATGGCATCATTCAAATGGCTTTGTTCATCGCACTCGACGGCACGCTGCGTGTCAGACTACGGTAAAATACAATGTCAATGAAAGAGGAATTGGGCAGAATATTAACGACAGAGACAATGGCAGAGAACTTGCCTAATGAGTGGCCAGCGAAGGCACACATGCACTACATGAAGGTTGTTGATCATGATGTTGAACCGCTTAATGCTCAGTCGCCAGGCCGATGGTCAGCCACTTTCCATTAAAGGCAAACGATACCTAGAACAGAAAATTATCTGGCTTGTATCGGCTCAAGCCGCTCAACATGGCTTGGTTTGGTTCGGCTCACCCAATTTGGTTGAGCCGTTGCTGAGCCGAGCCGAGCCGGACCAAACCGAGCCGTGGCAGCACTACTAGTGCTGCCACGGCTCGGCTCGAAACCGCTTATGAGCCAAGCCAAACCATATTTGAGCCGAGCCAAACCATCAGATGGCTTGTGGCTTGGGAGCCGGTCAGGAACAGCTCAAGCCGATTCAGACTTCCGTATATGGTTATGACTTTCATGCAGGCTTTGAGGTTGACACGTTCAATGGGTACCCACCTGTCCACTTTTTCTGGTGCCTCTATCGATGCTGACTGCTGTGAGGTGAGGCTAGCCGCTCAGGCTGCCCTCGGAACAAACCATTCAGAGTGCCCACCCGCACGCTTCGCCATCGTGTCCTTTTCCCCCACTCCAACCATACGCTGAAGACCTACCATCGCCTGAAGCCGCATCAAATTCCCTGCTCGGCCAGTATCAAATCGTTGCCTTGCTCAACCCCGCCATGCCCCATTTCTTGTCAATGAATCCCTGTTGGACAGTCCCCCTTGTGTCTGCACAGCTGCCCGTGCAGGTGGGCGTGCCAAGTGGGTGGGCTGGCATGTGGGTTGCAGGCAGGCGTGGGCGTGGGCATGTGCACTGTGCACGGGCGGGCATGGGGGTGGGCATGTCAGCAGGCAGGCGTACGTTCATGCGTGCGACGCAGTTGTACAAACATGATGGGCGGGCGTGCCCTGCTTTATGAGTCCCCTCGTTCTATTCTCATGTGTTGTTGTATAGCTCACACTTTCCCAACCGCCTCACACGCCGCACGTCCACACGCCTGCCCGCCTCCCTCTCTGCTCCAACAGAACATAGGACCCATAGTCCACCTTAATCTGTACATTATAATAGATCTATTCCATCATCATGATTAAGCATATATTAGAATCGATTACTATGCGCCTCAGGGTATGGGACCCATGTAGCACTTCCGTTCAAATATACATAACAATGCAGAGTAATTATGCGTAATATAGGTCCCCCTATTGTTCGCTGCATGCAGCGAAGTAGTGTGACATAACTGCGACGTGGTAGACGAGTGCGATGTTGGCGCACTGGGTAATCATCTTGACATGGGTGAAACGCCGCCAGTACTCTGGCTGTGTGATCATGGCATTCATGTGTATCGCCCGTGTGTTGTCTCGGCGTCCAAGTTGGGATGTCATTAGGTGGGGGGGTGGGGTGGGTCTTGTGGCGTTGGGTTTTCCTGCGTTTCAACTGCAGGGTTGTGCTTGAATCGCCCTGACGCCTCGATATACTTGGCTAGCGGGACGACTAGATCCGGAGTGCCTAGCAGCGTCTTCAGTGAAAGGCACTTTTTCAGTTTTCTGGCCTGCTGTTCGAGGGCTCAGCGTTCGTATGCGTAGTTTGGGCAGGTCAGCAGGAAGTAGCTGATCATTTCCTCGTCCACTCCACAGGCAGGGCATGTGGCCCTGTCTACTTTCTTTATTTGCCTAAGGAAGTGGTTGACTGGGGCGTGAGTTAGCCTGAATTGTGTGATGCGGCTCGCTGCCTTACTCATCAGACTAAGTAATGAAGTAAATTGAACTTGACGACTCACTGCTACCACCATCCGAGTCACGAACACTGTCACAGGTAAGGCTAATGGCCAGGCTCAAAAACCGGAAGGAGTTCATCCACACAGCATATCTTGGCGGGGAGAATGGGGGTGACAACGAGAGCAACGAGGGCGGGACAGGACAGGTACAAGAGTGGCTGGGGCATAATGGTCATTGGCACGACAATGCAGGGCGCAGAGGACAACGGGGGCATGGTCGCGGCCATCGCGAAGCTTGCAAGGTGCGTGGAGAGCGAGGGCGAGGGCGAGGGCGAGGGCGAGAGGTATGGTGAGTCCGAGGCGGACGTCGGCGAGTGCGGGAGTGGCGTCGTCGACTCAGATGTCGCGTTTGATGGCGGCCGGTGCACCTGCGTGAGCGGGCAGGGGATGGCCACGCTCGGCGAGGTGTGCACAGGATGGGTGCCGGCGATCAGGGGCACGACTGACGTTGAGGGTGACGAGGCATTGAGGGTGATCGATTAGCACTGGTGTGTGCAGTGGGCTGGAAGTACGGGTCGTGCGCCGACAATCCGATCAGGTTGTCCACGGGGAGACCTAACTCGCGAACCCTAGACGTTTATAGTTTAAGTTGACACTCAGGGGGAAGCGAAGTGGGACGAAGGTAATGTTAAAGACGCACCCGTTGCCTGTGCTCGTGCTCAATCAGCTCTTCCCTGTATATCTCGTTGAGCCGTGGTATCTGGATAAACTTGCGCTCGGTGTTGACGAGGTGGTTGCGTGGCTGTTCGGTTTCGCGGTGCGTGGGCAACTCCAACTTGTGCTGCACGCAGAATTCGATCCTTGATTGTATAACCCACTTTTTGGCAGTCGATGACTGTTCCAGGCTCCTTGCCTGGTACTGGCGCCTGGTATAACGCCTCATGCTTATTGGGGTCGAACTTGTCGCCTGTAGGATCGAAAGGCTTCGCTTGATACTTGAATAACGTCTGTAATATAAGACGTTGGGTCATCTCAACTCCGTGATGCAACTCTTGCAAGTAAGCGGTGTGCAGAGGACTGCGATGATGCGAGTATAATCCAGTAGACAAGAGCATGTGAGATGAAGACGAAAGGGAGAGAGAGAGGAAGAGAGAGGACGGCAGTGGTTGGTTTAGACGGGGCGAGACGGGGCAAGACAGGACGGGAGTACGCAGGAACGCTGAGACGGTGAGCTAATGCAGGACAGGGGCAGATGCAGGGATGAGAAGAGACAGAAAGAGAGACTTGATTTGATCAACGGACAAGTAGATGACTGATTGACGACCTTCTCCACAAGTCGGAGGGTGTCTTGAATACAGCAGAGATACCTACTTAGTAAGATGATAAATGAATGTGTTGAAGTGAGACGACAGTAAGTAGGCGATGGCTGGGCTTGTACAGCTTTCAGAGGTAAGTATGGGAGCCGCGTTGAGGCGCTGAGTGAATAGAGGCGATGAGGGGAAAGGGAGCTAGTGTAACAGTGAAGATTGTTAGCGTGAGCGGGTATCTAAGTAAACGAGAGCGTACGACGTCGCGTGCTAGCGACACAGCAAAAGGGTGATGAACATGGCGAGAGCTAGAGGGAAAAGGGAATGGTATCGGCGGGACCGGTATGGACAAGGATGAAGTGAATGGGAACAGATGGGAGGTTGACATCTTGGCGTTTCGTATTGCACAGGCGATTGTCGGTGAAAACGGATTTGTTGGCAGCGGCGAGGGTGTAGTGGCAGAGGGAGGAGATGTTTGTTTGTGCATATTGACACGTCGCCTTGTGCTTGAGTGAGTGGGCGCTCCGACGAGTTGATTCCGCGCGCAGGTCCGAGGGGACCTTACAGCGGAAGGAGATTTGTTGTCTGGTGGAGATGGTTGACCTGAATCCAGGGCATTCGTCTCTTCTGGAGACCTAAGAGCAGATGGAGGGACCGATTTAAGTGCGAGGGACAGCACGTCAACAGTTTCGAGGAGGTCTCCAGCGAAGCGAGTGCCAGTGATGGCAAAGTCTCGCGTTTGCTCCTTTTCACGAGCTGCGTTCCGCTGGAGGTTTAGAAAGTCAGCTTGGAGATACCGCAAGCGACCCTAAAAATTTTACCGCAGATTAGAGAAAGCAGTGATATCGGGTGTCCGGCGAAATGGATGCACAGTTATGTCTGAGACTTCATCCTCCTTGGCTTTTAGTTTGGCTTCGAGCTCGGACAACGGAGGAACCAGGTCTTGTTTGTCCTCAGTCGTCTTCTCAGCACTCCCTGGGCCCTCCGAAGATCCACTGGTCCTTTCCGTTGTTGTATTCGAGTCTGCTTGGGATAATTTCTGATGAGTAGGGCTGTATGAATGGGCTGTGGCAAGGTGGGACAGCGATGATGTGGCAGATTGGAGAAGGCTCAAGGTGTTGCGACTCATGATGGCAGAGGGGATGAGTAGGGGCAGTAAGGAGACTGAGTGAGGGATAGAATAGAGGTATAAAGAGCAAACCGGAGCCACATTTTGTAAGAGTCAAGTCGTTGTGACTGTGGCCTCGAGCATGTGAACTTGGCGCGAACAGGTTGGGCAGATGAGGGGGGCTTGCCATCGACAGCATGCTGCATGATCAGAGCACGGTAAAATACTATGTCAACGGGAGAAGAATTAGGCAGAATATCTGGCAACAGAAGCAAAGGCAGAGAACTCACCCATTTAGTGGGCAGCAAAGGCAGCCCCTTGGGTCATAGGTCCTCAGGCAGCGCGAGACATTATAACAAGGGTGATCTGGGCAAGTTGAGCGGCAAAAAGGAGACCCTTTGGGTGGGTGAAGGTATGTTGAAGGGCACGGATGTTGATATCTGCGAACAGGGAAGTGTCACCGCTGCTACAATGGACTCGACAGTCCGAGCGTGAACACGAAGACTAGTGCAAAGATTACGATGAGAAAAGCAAGCATATACCCGTGCGTCTTCCAGGAGTGGAGCGATAAGTCGGACCAAGGGCGACGAAGTACACCCGACTTTGACTTGTAGCGAGAACGACCTGGTGATTGACAGAAGACTCAAGCTAGAGTCTTAGTAACTAGATACATCGCTATAAATACTACTGGGTGGGGAGGCTATTCCCATGAAGCCTTATACGGACGGTAGCAACGATCAGATAGGGGCGCGGCGTAATCAAGAAGGTAGTGATACAACAGGGCATCAAGCCCGGTAAGGTACAATCTCACTTGTACGGATCAAACATAATGGGGGATGGCACATACGACAGAACATAGCCGGTTCATGAACTTACCGCGGTCCAACGGACGCCAACCCATCCGTTCTCGCGTGCCGGTGACATCACCCCTCGTCTAGGCAAGACGCCCTCGGCTTGGGGCAGTGGGAAGGGGCATGTGACGTACTGGAGGGGTACTACCGGCCGGGCTAGAGGTCATGCGCTCTAGAGGATGAACATATCCTTGTAGACCCGAGAGTTTTTTGTGGACATTGGAGTTTTCGAGGCGGGCGCGAGTGTCGCTGAGAGACTCGGCGAGGAGTTCGTGTTCGGCTTGGAGGCGATCGATGGCGAGGATGATGTGTCGCTGCTCCTCGTAGTCGGAGCGGTAGCGGGTAATGTCGGCGGCGATACCCCAATCGTCCAACTTGGCGGCGGCGTCGAGGAGGGTGTTGTACGCCGAAGAGCGTCCTTGCAGGACCTGGAGGAACCAGGTGGGGAAGACGGTGGGGATGTCCGAGGGGAGGCGGTTGAAGGAGGCGTATATTTCAGCGCGATAAGGGCCCTCACCAGGACCCTCGCGTCCAGTGAGCCCTTCGACCTTTGAGAGGTCTTCGCGGCAGCGGCGGACCCACCGCGCTTTGAGGTAGACTCCCTCGGGCATAGGGATCTCGAAGTTGGGGGCGCAGTGGTGATTGGCGACGTACCCCTCAGGTGGCATATCATCATCTCGGATGGCCTCCTCGTGGACAGCGAGGGCCTCCTCCAGGCCCGTAATGCGGCCTCGAAATGAGGACTCGCGGCGCGCCGTTTCTTCTTCGCGCTTCGAGATGGTGGCGCAAAGGCCAGCGATGAGTTCTCGGAGAGTGTCTTGGGGGACGTCGTCGAAGGCCAAGAGGGCGTTGACTGCGGTGCGAGGGGAGACGGGGTCGGCGGTCTGGATGTTTGGCAGGTGGTAGGAGGCAGTTGAGTTGGATCGCGGTTCGTTAGCAACTGGGGTGTCCATGTCGAGGATATTCTGCAGTAGCTGGTCGGTGGTGTGAGTGAGGATGTGGCGGGCGTGCGCGACAAGTGGGGCGTCGGAGAGACTGAGGCGGTCAAAGTGAGCGGAGAGGGACTCAAGGTGGAAGCGGAGCCACGGGTTGCGACTGAGGCGATTGAAGTCAGCGGAGTATGGTGAGAGGAGGGCGAACTCGTCCAGAGTGGCTTAGAGGAGATACGACGTGAAGCAGTTGCTGCCAGTGGTCGATTTTTGTGATAGCTTTTAAGTAGTGCAGGAGCGTGCACGTTTGTCGCAGGCTCCCACGTATTGTCGCTGTGTGGGTAACCTTTCCACTTAATCAGGTATTGAAGTTGGCGCTGACGCCCGGTGTGTCGGTGATTGATGATGGTTTCTACCTCGTATTCTTCTTGACCCTGGACGAGATCAGGTGGCGGGCGCGAGAAGTTGGGGCCGTGAGGGTCCGTCTCGACATAGGGGGTTAGCAGGGACGCGTGAAACACGTCATGGATTCGCCACGACACTGGGAGGTCGAGTTTGAACGCGACCGGAGAGATCCGCTTGAGAATCTTGAAGGGTCCTTGGCGTTTCGGGGCGAGCTTCGAGGATTGATACGGGAGCTTAAGGTTGATGGCCTCCAACCATACGTTCTGTCCTTCGCGGAATTGGTCTTCCAGTGTCTTCGGGTGTTTCAGGGCTTGATTGATGGCCTTCGTCGCTTGTGCTCGTTTCTGGACCATCTGATCGATGCGGGCTTCGGCGGCCTCATTATTGGTTCCCATCACTTGGACGGGGTACAAGATGGGGCGGTACCCCAGAAGCGCTTCGTTCGGGGATAAGTTTAGGGTTGAATTGGTTCGGTCGTTGTGGACCGCTGTGGCAATTGTGAGCCACCTGCTCCAATCGTTAGGTTGAAGTCCCGTTACAAGGCGTAAGTATTGCTCGATCCACTGATTCGTTCGCTCTGCTAGTCCGTCTGTTTGGGGGTGGAAGGCCATCGATAGATTCTGTTGTACTCCTAGTTTGGCCGTGAGTGCTCGGCCGAAGTGGGACGTGAAACGGGGGTCTCGATCCGAAATCATTTTGATGGGGAGTCCGAACCATTGGTAGACGTTGTCAAGGTATAGCTGTGCAATGTCTGGGCCCGTGATGGTTGATGCGCATGGTAGGAACAGGGCAGCTCTGGAGCACCCATGGTCGACGATGGTAAGGATGGCGTCATAGGGTCCATTTGGGGGTAGGCCGGTGATGAGATCCATGGCGATCTGTTGGAAGGGCTTCGCGTTTTCTGGGGTTGAAATTCGATATGCCGGTACGCGCCTTTGATGGGTGAAGGTTTTCGCTTGTTGGCAGGTTGCGCAGCCCTTAACGTAGTCTGCGAGCCACTCGTTCATCCCCGGCCACCAGAACCACCTTTTTGTTTGCTTGATGGTTTCGTCTCTCCCTGGGTGTCCTCCTGTCGGGGCGTCGTGAATGCTTGTCATGAGTCTACGTTTGAGCTGGATGTCTGGGGGTACCACCAGTTTGCCATCTTTCTCCCACTTTGGGAAGCGTGTGGTTTCTTCTTTCTTTTGAATGCCAAAGGCGATGGCCCACTCTTGGAGGAGGACGGGGTGGTCCTTCTGGGCCCAACGGACGATTTCTTCTAGTGAGTCGTATATTGAGTCTAAATCAAAGACGCGGACGCGTAATGGTGGTTCTCTTTTGTCCCACGGTAGGTTCCACCCTTCGGCTTGCGGGGGTAATCCTCGTTGCTCGTTGTTTACTCGATAAGTTGTCAGGACGAAGTTCTTAGGTGGGATGACCGTTATGTTCTTATTGTCGTCCTTGCCTTGTTCAGCGTGCGGTGGTCGTGATAAGAAATCTGCTGCCGCGTGCGACTTCCCTGGGGTGATCTGTACGTTGAACCAGTAGTCTTGTAGGAGGGCGTGCCATCATGCCGTTCTGCGATTAAGGTCTTTAGGTTCTTTCCAGTATGCTAAGTTAGCGTGGTCGGTGACGACCGTGATTGGAAATTTTGTCCATCCCAGGTGCGATCTCCAGTGTTTGAAGGCCTTGACCACTGCTAAGAGCTCTTGTTCGTAGATGTCGTAATTTCGTTCTGCCGCTATGAAGGATGCTGAGTAGTACGCGATGGGATGTAGAAAATTTTTATGGGGGTTTTGTGCGGGTGTGTCACTCTCCTGTAACAATATGGCTCCCACGCCATATGCCGATGCGTCCGTGTGTACGACAAAGGGTTTGGCGTAATTGGGTTGTGCAAGTACTGGCTTTCGACACATGAGGGTCTTGAGTAGTTCGAAGGCCATCTTTTGGTTTTCCCCCCACGCCCAGGGGGTGGTTTTCTTTGTGAGGTCTAGTAGTGGTCGTGCGATGAACGAGTAGTTTGGGATGAAGTATCTGTAGAACCCAGTGAATCCCAAGAATGCTTGTACATCTGTTACATTAGTTGGTTGGGGCCAGTCGGCTACTCCTTGTGTCTTTGTGGGGTCCATGTGTATAGTACCGTGTTGTAGTACTACTCCCAAGAATTCGATGTGTCGTTGTTCGAAGAGACATTTCTCCGGTTTGAGGTACAGGTCGTGGGCTGCCAATTTATCTAGAATCCGGTGTACGCACTTCGCGTGGAACTCGGGGTCGTCATGCGTTGCGATGAGGATGTCGTCCATGTAGATGACTAGCCACCCCAGTAGAAGTTCTTCCGCGAAGATGGCGTCCATCATCATTTGGAACGTTGCTGGGGAGTTAGTCAGGCCGAAGAACATCACCGTTGGTTCAAAGAGTCCTTTGTTAGTGATGAAGGCTGCTTTCCACTTGTCACCTTGTTTGATTCTGACGTTGTTGTACCCCCAACGCACGTCGAACTTCGTGAACAGTGTTTGGGTTCGCACTTTATTAATGAGTTGGGGAATGAGAGGTAGTGGGTAGCGATTCCGAATCGTCCACTCGTTGATCCTTCGGTAGTCTTGTACTGGTCGTAATTTGCCATCTTTCTTTTTGATGAAGAAGAAGGGGGCCGCATACGGACTCTTTGAGGGTCGAATATAACCCTTTTGGAGATGTTTGGTAACGAATCTCTTGAGTTCTTCTTGTTCGAGTTGCGTGAGAGGGTAAATCTTTGATGGAAGGGTACTGGGGGCGTTGGGCTTGAGTTCAATGGCGTGATCCCATATGCGTGGTTCTGGGAATCGGTGGGAGGCCTCCTCGCTGAAAACCTTGTGGTGTCGTTGGTACGTGGTGGGGATGACAGGGATCTTTATTGGGGCTCTGCGTTCATGGGGGGTCCATTCCACGCGGGCAATCCATACCGGCGTGGGGCTTCTGTGTGTTTTGGGCTGCGTGTGGGGGGAAAATCGGGCTCTTTCCGCGTCCTCGCTCCTTAGCACCACTGGTAGCTGAGAGTGATCGATCCATCCTCTGGCCCAGTCAATTTTTGGTTGCTTCGCCGCGAACCAAGGGTATCCCAGGATGATTTTGTGTTCCCTGAGGTCTGTGAGGAAGAATCTCATTCGTGTGTGTGTATGCCCTGTCTGTACCTTAAGGTCCGTGTAGAATTGGAGTTGGCCTTGTCGATTTGGGGTGCCATCTACGTTAAAAATCGGTCTTGGTGTTGGTAGTTGTTTAATGGGGAGGCCTAGCCACTTGGCGTAGCCTAGGTTCATAAAGTTCTCGGTTGCTCCTGAGTCTAGGAGCGCAACGGTCTCAGCCCTCTTTTGTGACGAATGTAGGTATGTGCGAACTGTCATTGATTTCCGCGCCGTCATAAATACACTGTCATTGTTCCTAATCCAGGCTGTACAGATTAGGCCGAGGGAAAATCCGAGTCTCGACTCAGCTCGGATGCGACTGACATCCGTTCGTCGTCTGTGAGGGCCTGGAAATAGGCCTTGGCGCTGGCCACTCTATCATCTCCAGCGACTGTGGGCGTGCTCGCGGGTGGTTCTGGGTCTTCTGGTTGCCAATCGATAAGGTTGGCTTGTCCTCGTCTCTGGGGGCAGTCTCTGGTGAAATGTCCCGGTTGGTTGCATTGGTAGCACAATTGGCGGGCTCGGTTGTTATTCGGGGTTTGCGCTGCTCGTCCCCTTGCGTTTCTAGGTGCTCTGGTTCGATCCAAGTCCATCGGAACTGGCTGGTTAGCCCAGGAGGGGGGTGCATTAGAGGAGTTGTATCGCGGATTATTCGTCCCGGTTCTTGGGTTCGTCTGCTGGTGGTACTGTTGGTAGTTCCCTTGTTGGAACCTCGGGGTGTCTGCGGGGCGTCCTCCTGTCCTTTGATTAAACAGGTTTGGTCGCGTTGTTGTCCCTCGGTTGGGGGGGAATCTTTGATTCCCGAAGATTTGATCGATGATCTGTCGCGAGCGGAGGCTTTGGATGGCTCGATCTTTGATGTCGGAGTAGTGATGTACCAGGGGCGGTTTCAGAACATCTTCGGCCACCGTTCATGGTAATCCAGCGATGAAGAATTGGATGGTTTCCGAGTTTCCAATGGTGTAGTTGGCCTCTCGCGCCAGCTTTTCAAAATCTGCGATATACTGGTCAATATTTGGCCATGTCATTCTTAACGACTGTAATTTGACACGGGCTCGCTCTGCCTTTTGTGAGTCTTGGAATTGACGGGCGAACTCGTCAAGGAATTGATCCCACAGGTCGGGGACGTCGTCTACTGGAGTGAGGGTGTCAAAGAACGCGCCCATGTCTTTAGTCCAGGCGGCCACAAGTGGTCCTTTGATGAGGGTGAGGGTGAGGGCTAAGCGCTGTATGTAGGAGGTCATGGCACGTTGGTTCAGGTGGATGTACGCCTTCAATTCTTCGATGAAGTCGTCGGCTCGTTCTCAATTCCCATCGAAGATTGTGGGTAGTGCCCCCATCAGCTTGTCTGCTGGTTGGGCGCCTCCAGCCGCTGGCTGTTGAGGACCGGCGGCGGTCCTCCTGCTGGTGGTCCTCCTGCTGGTGGTCCTCCTGCTGGTGGTCCTCCTGCTGGCGGTCCTCCTGCTGGCGGTCCTCCTGCTGGCGGTCCTCCTGCTGCGGGCGTGGGGAAGGTCCTCCTCATGACCACGTTCATCCGGCTTGTTAGGGAGCTCGATGCTCCGGATCCACTTGGTCCTGCTGGGGAGGTGTTACCGGAGCGGGCGGTTGTTGCGTCGCTGCGGTGGGTGCTGTTCCTGTTGAGGTGGTGGTTATGGTGGCCATGCTGGCGATGGTTAGCGATTGGACTTGTGAAACTAAGTCTTCGATGTTGGGGTTGTCGACGCTTGATTGATTCGTGTAGTCGGGCCTTTCTGGGCTATTGTTTAGGGGGTCGGTGGTTGTACTGTCAGACGACTCTGAGTCACTTGAATCGTTTCGGGAGTGGTCGTCAAACGCGAATCCTTCTGGTATTTCTTCGGTTAGGTAGTTATGTAGGTCTACTTCTGGGTACGGTGTTCCCCAATGTGGGCGAGTGACTTCTCAATCCTGGTTTAGTCGATACCAATGGGAGTCTTCAGTGTTCCAGTACACCCAGGTGCCTGGTCCGTCTTGGTATCGCCCTGTTGGGAAGTAAGCGTGTGCTCCATATGGTCTAAGCTTGGATGCTGGTGCGTCTTTCCAGAATACGTGTTTGTTCGGTGGTGGGACGTCTCGCTGGGGTAGCTCCTCTAGATATCGTCGGGCGGCCATTTTGTAAGAAGCTTGAGTCTGATGTCACCGCTGCTACAATGGACTCAACAGTCCAAGCGTGAACACGAAGACTAGTGCAAAGATTACGATGAGAAAAGCAAGCATATACCCGTGCGTCTTCCGGGAGTGGAGCGATAAGTCGGACCAAGGGCGACGAAGTACGCCCGACTTTGACTTGTAGCGAGAACGACCTGGTGATTGACAGAAGACTCAAGCTAGAGTCTTAGTAACTAGATACATCGCTATAAATACTACTGGGTGGGGAGGCTATTCCCATGAAGCCTTATATGGACGGTAGCAACGATCAGATAGGGGCGCGGCGTAATCAAGAAGGTAGTGATACAACAGGGCATCAAGCCCGGTAAGGTACAATCTCACTTGTACGGATCAAACATAATGGGGGACAGCACATACGACAGAACATAGCCGGTTCATGAACTTACCGCGGTCCAACGGACGCCAACCCATCCGTTCTCGCGTGCCGGTGACAGAAGAGTGGGAAGAAAGAAATGGGGGGATAGTGTGTCACAGTGGAATCACGAGAGGGAAGACAGTCCACGAGGACACTGCTGGCCCACAGCCCTGAGCGTCTGCTGCACGTCTTGTCGACACCATCATCAGAGATACTTCCCAGCTTGTTCTTCAAGGATCTAAACTCACCGGAGACTTGCTGATGCCAAGAAATAAGCGGCGAACTAACCCAGTCACCCCGTCTCCTCAAAGGAGGACCAGGGCCCGTGGTCGTGCATCTCAAGATGTCCACCTCCCCGGTGGGGCACTTCAGACCACATTTCGTGTTCAAAATACACCACTTCATGGTATTTGGCCTTTTTGTACTGCATTTACACTACTAATAACTTAATAGATCCAGCAGTTGTGGCATCATCTAGTGCTGTACAGCTACCCACCCCGGCACCTGGGCTTACAAATCATCCTCGCCAGGTCTCATTTAACCCACTTGTCTCTACTATGGGCACAGATGGTAATAGTAGCACTATAAGGCTTCGTCAGGGTCACCAGTCAGAGTCTGATGACCCATTCTTGAGCCCTGGAGACTCCCATGCTAGGGCAAATGAATTTACTTTGCCAAATCTTCCATCAGTATGTGCCATTTTATTAGATAAGATAATCACAAAATTCTGATTTATTTACAGCCATCTGTACAGGAAAACTTTGACCTTGATGTATCTTCCT
Organism: Russula dissimulans; assembly: GCA_022376545.1. NCBI lineage: Eukaryota > Fungi > Basidiomycota > Agaricomycetes > Russulales > Russulaceae > Russula > Russula dissimulans. Next base: position 247,217 of record WTXJ01000027.1, on the reverse strand, counting down.
CTGAGTCCTCATCAGAGGAAGGTACCCCTCAGGCTTCCAATATTCCTACAGCACAGCATCCTGCTTCATCTAGCCCTAGACAGCAGACAGAGATTCTGGCTTCTAGACCTGCAGGTAGCAGGAGGTCCCACTTGTCTACTGATACCCTTTCCTTTTTTGAGATCAGTGGTGATAAGAGAAAGTGCAAATTCTGCGTGTAAGCCTTATTTTTTTTTCACTTTGAAAAAGGAATAATTAATTAAAAATATTTTCTAGAGAAGATAATGGTACAGCTCGGTCATATAGCATGTCAACATCAACAGGAACACTGCGAAAGCATCTATACACCTGCCATATTCAAGCCTGGGTAGCTGGGTGTGAGAGACTTAATCTCACAGTTAGGGCAAAAGATGCTGTCCAGGCCATTGCTGCATTTCAAGGTGTTAACTCTGGGCCATCTCACACAGAGCCAAGACCACAGTTTACTCAAGAACGTTTTGTCAATGCTCTTGCAAGCTTTATTGTTGCTAGTGATCAGGTCTGTCTTTTTTTTTTTTTTTTTAATTATTTTAATTGTTTTTTTTTTAGCCTATTAGTATTATGGAAAACCAGGAGTTTCGCAAACTCCTTCTTCTACTTTGTGAAGATATACAAGACAAGGATATTCCTCATTGCACAACTATGACAAAGGCATTTTGGAACTTCAACAGGAATATTTAAGTCATCTATCTACCAATATGCTAGTAAGTTATCTAATTTACTATATATATATATAGCATTAAACTAATTTTTTTTGGAGGACAACTCCATGGGAAAGATCTCCTTTACCATGGATTTGTGGACAGATTTGGACCTGAGAGCATACATGGCATTACTGCTCACTGGCTAGAGCAAATCTCACCTCATAGGTCTGGGAGGGTACAGAAAAGTAGCACAGATCTCATTGGCTTTGTTCATATTCCTGGGTCTCATACTGGAGAGCGCTTAGCAAGTATATTTCTTGTTATTATAGACCGCCTCAAACTAGCCCAAAAGGTATTTTTATTTTTATAATGTTAAAATAAAGGCTTATATAATTTAATAGGTTGGATACATCACAATGGATAACGCTAGCAACAATAATACCTTTGTATCTTCATTGCAAAGGTCTCTTTTAGCATGTAGAATTAATTTCTCTGGTTCTATGCAACGCATATGGTGTGTATCATATTTTTAATGGTAGTGTTAGTTTAACTTTGCTTTGCATAGTTGCTTTCCTCATATTGTTAACTTAGCTTGCAAAGCTATGTTAAATGAAATGGGTGACTTGGACCCAAATCAAGATTTGATTGTAAAGCTGTGTGGTATAATTCACAATGTAAGTTTTATTTAAGTGATAAGTAAATTTGTGCTTATCATTTACAGATTCGTGCATCTTCTACTAGGCATGATAATTTTAACAACATCTTAAAGTCACTGGGTGTTCCATCTCTAATGCTGATTCGTGATATTGATACAAGGTGGTCCTCAACTTTTTTGATGATTGAGAGGGCTTTAACACTTCAACATGTATGTAATCTCTACTTTTTATGTATAAATACTGAATAATTTAAAATTTAGGCCATTGGTCAATACTTAGCTGAATATGACCTAGATAATCAGTTCCATGATATTGATTGGTCTAGATTATCTACAATGAAGGAAATACTTCAGGTATGTATATATCAGACTCTTGTGTAGATAATAGTTGATATTTCATTAGTTACCCCATTTATATCAGCAGATTCTTTCTTCTGAGAAGACACCCACCATTTGCAAAGTGCTTCCTGCATTTCAGGGAGTACTTACAAAGCTCAAAGAGTATCAAAGAGATCATGGTTATGAATTCTTTGCTGTACTACAATCTGGTATAGACAAGCTAGAAGAATATCAGCAAGAAATTGAAAGCATTCCTACCTATACACTGGCTATTTGTAAGTTATTTATTTCAGTTAAGGCTTTTTTTAATGAGTTCTCTAGTTTGAATCCAAGCCAGAGGTTACAATGGTTTAGAGTCAATAGACAAGGCTCTATAGATCTTGTAAGATCAACTCTTCTCAAAGCTGTATGTTTTTTTATCTTTTAGTGGCATACATTTACATTTATAATGATAAACTCTAGCTTGAACCATACTATGTTGCACCAGCCTCAAGACAGCCACCTCAATCTCAATCTGCTTCAAGGCTTGATAGGACTCAAATGGCCCATCAGTTACTTGGCATTGATTTTTTGCAGTCAGCTGAGTCTGGAACTGAAGACTTGGCTGCTGAAGTAGACAGCTATCTTGCTGTCCCAACTGGAGGCGACATAATTGGTTTCTGGCAGGTAGGTCTATTTTTCATTTCAAAGGTCATACTAAATACTTGCTAGGAAAATCGAGCTCAATTTCCAACTCTATTCAAGCTTGCTATGGATATAATCCCTATACAAGCATCCTCAGTTCCATGTGAAAGAGTGTTTTCCTCTAGCAAGGAAACCATAACAGCTAGAAGGAATTCTCTTAGTCCTAAAGTTGTAGAAGCTCTTCAACTTCTCAAGTTTTCGACAAGGCAGGGCAGAGAACTTAGCTTCACAGAGGGTCTTGATAGAGATGAAGAGGTAAAAGACCTAGAAGAAAGAGAGGAAGGAGAGATGGTTGAGGATTTACGAGCATATGTTTATACTGAATTCAATTGAATTTAGTTAGCTTACCCAATGACAGTGCCCACAAGGTCGACTTGCCATTCGAGAGGTCCTTGACAGACTTGGAGAGCGGAATTTCACTAAACTGCTTTTTCAGCTTCTGAGAGACGATTGCAGCAAGGATATCGACGGCACGAATCAGGGCGTCCTCGATACTAGTAGCCGGACTGGCAGTAGCAGTGGGAACAGGGGGAGGAGTAACTACGGCAGGCGCAGCTGCGACTGGAGCGGGTGAAGAAGTTGCAGCCTCAGGAGGTACATCTGGTTCTGAGGTTACCTCGGATTCGTCTTCAAACTGATAATATATCTCCTTCTGATCCTTCAAAACACAGAAGACGCAGCGAACGGACCAGTTGAGTCGTCTTTGGCTTCATGTTTTGCTTTAAGGGTCCGGGCAGCCATACCGGTGAGTGTTGGAGATGGGCCAATCTCTGCGAAACGTTCGAACTTGAATTGCTCGAAGAACAAATCCTGCGTTTCAATCCAGCGCACAGGAGATGCGAACTGGTATGATAACAATTTGACAATCAGGACCCATGCAAGCTTCTGCCGTTGTTCAGGGGCACCCCAATGTTCTTCGTCCCACTTGCGAAGGACCTTCGAGAGACGCGGCAACGATGTACGATTGTAAATGAGCTCGGCATAAGCCTTGTTGACAGTGAAGGGTGATGCAACCAAGTTGGGGATATAGACGCGCTCGAGAAGTGAGGGGTCCAAAAAAATGGCAGGAATCTTTTTCGAGAGATCTGTGAAGACACTTAGAGTGTGGGAAGAAGAGGAGTGGATGGTTACTCACATGCACGGAAGGGCATGACACCAGACCAAAGGTAACGCGAGTGGAAGGGGACATCAATACCAGAGAGAGGGATTGTTGCGAGGCCGCGCTCAAGCACAATATAACCCTCAGTCTTCTGTTTCTCAAGAGCGCTCTCGTAGCAGCCGTTCACAATGTCCTTTAGCATCTCCTTGACCTTCGTGAGACCAAACTTCTCAGTCAACTGGGGGTAAATCATCAGTACAATGGTAGTCAGTAGTCAGTAGCGGAGCAATACTCACCTTGGGGACGTCAACCTTCTGCACCTTGAGATAATTAAGGACGTTCGTAAGAGCTTGTAATGCAACAAGCTCGCCCGCGCAGACATATTGTTGGCCCTGCACAGTACATCAGTAACTGCATAGAAACATGAGAAATCAGCACCGCACCTCGACGTTGAAGTTTACGATCTCCAAGAGACAATCCCTTGCATTTGAGATGGTGTCGACGATCTCGCGAAGGGCTGCATCATCAAATGTTTTGCCAACACGGCTGGGATTAACGGCACACATGGCATAGTTCGAACGGTTTTGCTCATCGCACTCGGCAGCACGCTGCATGGTCAGACCACGATAAAATACGATGTCAACGAGAAAGGAATTAGGCAGAATATTGGCGACAGAAGCAAGGGCAGAGAACTCGCCCAAAGAGTGACCAGCGAAGGCAGCATCAGGTTGTACAAAGCCCTTCGATCGTAGGTCCTCAAAGGCGGCGCAAGACATTATAACAAGGACGATCTGGGCAAATTGAGTGGCGAAATGGAGACCCTTTGGATGGGTGAAGGTATGTGAAAGGGTGCGGACGTTGATATCCGCAAACACTGGAAGACTCTTGAAGTTGCCATCCTTGTCCGTCGTGTCATAGATCATTCCCATATAGCGAGCGCGGGTAGCCTGACTCATGATACCACCAAAATGATTTTCTTGGGGTTCTCGCGGACGATTTCCACAATAGAGAAATTATATGCAGAGATCTAGTGCGCTGTTAGCACGAAGCTTCGTGTCGACGCGCAGAGAGTTCGTTCGGCTGAGTAGGGTTCCAAGGGGGTAGATAGAGATGTTGGTTGTCGAGATAAGATGAGTTGATACACTGATCGAAAGATCCGTGTTGTTGCCGAAGGTGCGAGAGTCGTCCGTAACGAGCCAGAGAGCGAGACAAGAGCAAGAAGATGTTTTGGATAAGGGGGGGAGAGAAGCGTCAAGGCGAACGCGGGTCGGCACGGCGGCACGGTAAGGCGTCTGAAGTTGAGGATCGAAAGGCGGTGGAGATAGGGAAGTGAGCGAAAAGGGGGGGGCGGCAAGATCGCACGAGAAGGAGAGAAGAGGGGCAGAAAGAAGGGAAACGAGGCGAATGCAAGTCGGCACGGCGGCGCGGTAAGGCTTTCGAAGTCGGGGATCGGAAGGCGAAGGAGGCTGAGAGGCGGGCGGAGAGGGGCGACGAGATCACGCAAAAAGGGGGGGGGGGGGGAGAGGAGGAAGGAGAGATGAGGTGAACGTGAGTCGGCACGGCGGCACGGTAAAACGTTCGAAGTCGAAGATCGAAGGGCGTAAGAGGCGGAGAAACAGCAAGACGGACAGACGAGATCGCGCAAAGAGGAGACAGAGAAAAAGGGGTGGATTGTTGCGCACTGAGTCGCTTGCTCTCTTCGAGCATTTTGGAGGCTTTAAATACATCTTCGGGCTTCAAAACAATCGATCTAAGATAATCTAGGACATACCGTACTTGTTCTGGGGTGACACGCGGATAGTAAGTATTTTTCGGGGCTAGCTGTATGGGTATAGACGGTGGCAGGGCGGAGCGTCGGCCGACGTGGGCGCGCTGTAAGGTCGCCGTTGGTTGCCAGTGACGTCGGGCGAGCGTCGTATGGTACTGTATGCAGAGGGAGCTATTGCGAGAAGGAGAAGAAACGGGCGTACTAAAGAGGAAACATCGAGGAATGGGGGCACGAGCGGGACTGTCCCATGAAGACAGCCGACAGGACTTTTTGGGGCTCAGAGCGGTTTGGCGAGGCGGAGGTGACGTCGGCCGAGTGAGAGGTTCATCGGGGCTTCAGGCGATGAACGGGATTTGGGCGTGCGGTTGGTTTCAGGGGTGCGATGAGGAGGGTGAGGGCGAGAGGAGAGGAGAGAATGGGACGACGGAAAAAGGGGCACGAGGCACCGCTGACGAATCGGGGCGTGCTCGAGAGGCGATGCAGATTAGATGGTCGTGGCTCGGATCAGATTGGTGTGTGGGCTCTCCGAATCGCTCGTTCCGAGCTCAACGGTTTGCCTCACCTTACAGCGCGTCGGCAGAGTCCCAGACAGCGCGAGTGGCTGGGGAGTTGTATAAGTACATTTCCATTCCTTGCTCCTGCGAACCTTGGCCGGTAAAGGCGTAGACAGTCGGTGGTCGTGCAACCTCCGCTGTACCCTCTAAAACCTTTTCTCCATCCTGGCTGACAGTGGTGACACCAACGATAAGATTGCCATCATGCATGGCGGTGCTTGATCCTGACCGCGAGTTCATCTCCAGGAAGGGCCGTTCCAACGAAATTGACATTGTTGCTGTAGACACATGAGAGCCCAATAACTGACTTGCAGAAACGTGACTCACTTCAACACACGATCTGGAATGCCCATAGCCACAACAGCCTCCACGTACCGTCTAGTGGCAGCGCTGGAGAACGTGCCGTGAGTTATCGTGCCCGGCGGTGATGCATAGGCAGCAAAGTAAGGATTCATGTGAATTGGGTTGAAGTCTCCTGAGACCTAACGATTTGTGCTTGATGTAAGATGATATTCAGCAGCGAAGGGGATGGGAGCTGACTTCACTGAGCCATAACGTTGGAGATAGGCCACGACAGGGTGGCCTTGGCTTTCATCGCAAAGTCAACGTAGGCGACTTTGACAGGGCGGCCGAGATGAGCGAATAATTTCTTGATCCCAAGCGTCTTGAGAGATGACATCAGCGTGTATGTGTGATGCATAGCGGAAAGCCTTGCCTTTCCTGTTGCCATAGTTTGAAGGAATAGAAGAGAATCAGAGGACATGTAGAAGGAGACTCAAACGATGATGTGGTCGCCATCATGGACGACTCGCCAGTGGTTGGGCGCCCTTTCGCCACCTTGCGAGTTTCTATGGCTCGCCCGCTAAGTTGCCAATGGTCAGCCACTTTCCATTAAAGGCAAACGATACCTAGAACAGAAAATTATCTGGCTTGTATCGGCTCAAGCCGCTCAACATGGTTTGGTTTGGTTCGGCTCACCCAATTTGGTTGAGCCATTGCTGAGCCGAGCTGAGCCGAACCAAACCGAGCCGTGGCAGCACTAGCCCACGTGTCAAGAGCAGCGCCCACATGAAGCAGCTCACTCATCAACCCACGTACGTCACGGTGCTGCGCCACCGGCCCCACTCTCGTCCGCGTCGCGCCTGGGACGTCCAACCCAAGAGGCGCCACAGCAAGCGCGTTTTTGACCTGGTCCCCAGCCGTTACTTTTCTGTTTTCCCCTGGTTACGGCGGCGGCGGCAGCGGCAGCGGCGCAACGGCGAACACGTCGTCCTCATCTGTAGCGAAAGTAGATCCCGATGGACGTGTTGACGGTGTGGGCGCGACACGGCGCACCTCGTGCATATGGGCACTGTGCGCCACTCGGCACCTCGCGCAGCCTGAGCGTGTCATCTTGACAGGGCCGATGAGCGACGCGGCATGGGTGTAGGAAGAACGCTGTATTGGAAGAGCGCCGTTTCAGTCCAGCGCATGTCCGAAGGAGGGGGAGAGAGCTGGGTGAATGTGGTGGTGTGGGGGGTGCTGGGGGTGCTGCCTCGGCGTAAAGAAGGAAGGCGACGTGCGTTTCTGCTGTCGGAATGTCTGGGTCGTCCTCGTCCTCGTCGTCGTCGTTGCCACATGTTTGTGAGTTGACCTTGGCCTGGGCTCAGTGTCGTGATCATGCAGGGTAGGGCAGCGATGGTCGGAGTTGCCAGTCATAGGGGAGGATATGAGTTAGTATCGTGACGCCGAGGATGGGCCTGTGCTAGCGCTGCTCAGATCAGATGATATCCAATCAGCGTCGAGCCTCACACCACATTTCACGCCGAGTTTGCACCGCTGTTGGTATTGGAGATGTGAAGTTGAAATCCACCTGGAGAGTGCCTTGCGTGATGCGGAGGAAGACAGGCATTGCGAGACAAGCGACCTGGTGCGCGATTCTAAAGTAGCATAAGATCGTTGACAGAGATTCTCGAAAGAAGGAACAATGAATGCTGTTCAAGAATGGTGCCTACCTTTTCCAATCTGAAGGTAACATCCTCGAAACATGAGGGTATGCGAGGATGGTCTGCAGAACAGAATGGTGAACCACGCCAAATATGCAAGCCAGCGTCGCACCGAAGGCGATCACAGGCACTGGCATGGCCTCTGCTGTGACTATGCCAGTGATCGCCTTCAGTGCGGGCCCGGGGTGGCACGACTCGATGGAGTCGATGGAGAAAAGGGAGTGGTCTACCGCGACCACTCATCTCGACGCCTAGCTGAACTGATTGAGCGCAAACGCGGCGGACTGCTGCTGTGACCCCCGCAACGTTGTTGAGCGCTGAGTCGTTCAGGAGGTTTGTAAAACAAGCGGTGGTAGTGTGCACGTCAAATCCCCGATCACTGGCACCCACCAATCACAATTGATGTTGCCGGACTTCTTCAAACAATTGTCATGAAGACCTAGACCGTTTTTAATTCCGGTTGTATACCGCGTGTCCTGCCAGCGGCGGGCAGAGAGGTATTAGCACATCTGGGCATGCTTTGTTCCCCAGAACTTGAGCGGACTTTACTGTAAGCAGATTTTAAGAAGACTCGAGTCGCCAGCTCCCCCGACTCCTCGACTCCGATCATTGCGTAACTCACCAAACGCCTGGCTCGTATTTCGCTAATGGCGCACATACAACAAAGTCCTTGGACAGATGGATAAGTTATCTGCAAGACGTTTAGACAACAATCCGAAGCGATGCATGAGATTTGTTGCAAAGAGCGATGATAGCACGAGAAAGAAAGGAAAGGAACAGTGTCGATATCCATACGTCTCAAAGCGTAAGCGTAAAAAAGCAAGAAAAAAGCTGGTGAAGCATACGAGGGTACAGAGCGAGACTGACTGGAGGCACCAGCACAGCACTACTATACTGTTGCCTTATCAACGTCAACTTGCCAGACTCCAACATCTGCATCTTCATCCGCATCTGTCTCGGTGTCGGTGTCTACCCACGTATCAGCAGCAACGCCTGCGCTATCAGTATCAGCCTCAGCCTCAGCCAGCTCACCCCTCCGATTCCATGTACGCGCTGCGCCACCGGCCCCATTGTCGTCCGCGTCCGCGCCTGGGACGTCCAACCCAAACGACGCCACAGCGGGCGCACTCATGATCTGGCCGTGGCCCTCACCCTCGCCCTCGCCCTTCAAGTTGCCTCTGCTCTTACTCTGGCCCTGGCTGCCCTTGCGGCTCCGTGGCAGCGGCGCAACAGCAAACACGTCCTCCTCGTCCTCGTCCGTAGCAGCAAAGCTTGTCGCCTGATAATGTTGCTGGTGTGACTGTTGCTGTTGATGTTGCTGTTGCTGGCGCGCCCGGCGCACGTCGTGCAGATGCGCACTGCGCGCCCAGCGCCTCGCAGAGCGGGGCACCGGCCCGACGAGCGGCCCACCATGGCCATGGGAGTACGAGTACGACCGCTGGATCGGAAGAGGCCTCGCCATGGCCGCGCTCACCGGCCCTGACGTTCGCGTTGGCGAGCCTGGGCCTGGGCCGGCGGTGGCGCGTGTCCGCGAGTGCGGAAGGGCGCTGTGCGAGCGTGGTGTGCGATGGGGGTGGTGGTGGTGTGGGTGGTGTTGCATCGGCGTTAGTAGGAGGTAATGCGGCGCGCGCTTTTGCTGTCGGAAGGCCGGCGTTGGGGTCACGGTCGTCGTTGTCGTCGTCGTCGCAACCTTGTTTTCGAGGTGGCCTGGGCCGGGGCTCGGAGTTGCGATCGCGGAGAGTGAGAGTGACGGGCCGGGGGCGGGGGCGGGAGGGGCAGTTTGTGGCGTGAACCGTGCCGCGTGAGGAATAGACGCTGCCGGCGCCGCTGGGGGTGGGCCGGCGCTCGCGCTGCGCAGACGCGAAGGGACCCAGTCAGCGCTAAGCCTCATACCGCGTCTGCCCCATCCGCGCGCCTTGGCCGCGTCCGTGCCGCCGCCGCTAGCACGAGCGACATGAAACTCGCCGGGAGAGCCGCGCGTGACGCTGAGAAAGACGAGCACGGCGAGGAGGAGGCACAGCTGCGCGATGCCGAGGCGCTTCTCGAGGATGATCTCGGCGGCGAGGTAGTTGACCTGCGAGATGAGCGTGCGCTGCTCGCTGTCCATCTCGCGCCGGTGCCGCTCGAACTCGCTCACCGAGCGGGCGTACATCTGGGCCTGCGCGCGGGTGATGCCCTCCAGCCGACCGACGTCTTCGCTTAGCCGTCGGAGCATCTCGCGCATAGCGTTCGTCTGCTCTTCGACGTAGCGCGCGTAAAGTGTCGTGTTTGCCTCGAGCGCGCTTAGGCGATTCATGATCGTGCGGTAAATGGATTCACCTGTGTGCACATTCGCGGGTGGGGATGGAGAGACCGGATAGTGGACTGGGGGAGGAGGCGGAGCAGATGGGTGTGTGATAGGAGAGGAGGTGGTGGTCACCGTGGGTTGAGAGGCCGAGACGTTCATTGAGCGGGGTGCTATAAGTACAGATGATGATGCCGTTGCAGTAGAAAGAGTTGAGTCGTTGCTGATAAACATGTGAGATCCTTGCATAGAATTATCGGTGGCGTGGACAGAATCCGGAGGCTGAGAAGAGGCAGACGAAGGAGTCGCGATAATGGGGGAATCAGAGTCGGTCGATGGACTTGTCGAAGATTCTGGCCGAGCAGTGTCGGTACTGCGTCGAAAGTCACCTCCCACACTTTCAGACGACAGCAATTCGACACGTCGGTCCTGACTGTCCGGAGTTGAGTCGCCTGCAAGAGTGGCAGGGGATGGATTCTCTTTAGAAACCGTCGGAGCTTCTTGGGCCTGCGCAGGACTATCCGCAGGCGGTTCAGACTCCCTGAGGGTGTCTATATGGACTATGCTGGCTTGAGCATTCAGGTCCTGTCGCGCTCTGCTTTCTTCCTCCCAGATGTCCCACTTCCACTGTTCGAGATGCGTGAGGCCATAAACGCGAAGGAGAGAGATGGGGCAGTAGTACTCGTTGGAGTAATGTGAGTGAAACTCGATGCGAAGATACCGATAAAAATCACGAACGGACGTTGGTGGGTGGAACGACTAAGAAAGATCCTGAGCGAAACCAAACGGACGATAAAATCAATCAGACGAGAGGGGCTCACCTGCACACCACGCACGTTCTTCGCCACATACGTCCCAACGACAGTCCAGCCCTCCGCGTCGACAGCAGCATGCGTCTTCGCGACGCTAACCGTAAACTTCCTAAACATACCACTGAAGAACTCGAAATTGGCGAGCTGGACGGTGTCGATGCGAATATCGTCGCACAACTCGACGACGACGAACTGCGCCGTCGCCGCGCACGGCGAGAGCATGTACCGGTCCCGCTGCGACGACAGGATGTTCGCCGCCGACTTGGCCGCGCGGTGTGCAGCGTGCACCCGCGCGGAGCAATCCAGCGACGCGTAGTTGAACCGGTCCGTCAGTGGCACGCGGAAGTGCGGCGAGGAGGAGGCGGAGGAGGCGGGTTGCTGCGGGAACGCCGTCATGTCTCCTGCCGCGGTCTGAACCGTCGGCGCTGCGTCCGCGATGTCTGGCGGGTGGGCGGCATAGACAGGGGAGGCAGTGGCTTCAACCTGGCTTTCTGCGGGCAGACGAGTCTGCGCGCTGGAGTTAGGAGGTACATTGCTGCTTTTCTGACCGTTGCGGCTCTCGCTGAAGCGTTTGGATTTCCAGTCTTCGAAGGAGAGGAAGAGGTCGTCGTCGACAGGCTCCAGGGGTGTCACAGTCTCGAGACAGCAAACGGGTACCTCGGACGGTTTGGGTGCGAGAGCGGCAATAGCGCGGAACTGGTCATAAGGCGTCGTGTTGGGTGAGTGGCCAGAAAGTACGGGAGAGGTAAAGAGTAGACAGAGGAGCGAAGTTGGGAGCCATGACCGGGGTCGAGTGAACATCACTTGGGAGGGTGGCAGCCTGAGGCAGTGAGAGTGCACACTTCCGCTTTCCATTTACAGCTTTGCCACGTCAGGGCCACGGCTATCGACTATCGTTCCCCTCCACAGACAACATCCATATGTTTATTAAGAACTGACGGCTACGTTCGGGAAGAGTACAATCCTCTGAACAAAACCCGGCCCACGTTGACAGCATCAACTTGACGCCAAGGACAGGGTCAGCGCAAATTTGCAGACAATGTCTGGTACTCCTCTCCTGTCCTCTTCTAACGCCACCTGCCGAGTCCCCTTGAGTATGTTTGAAAGTTATGTGCACTTGAAAAAAAGTCAGCGAGGTTATACTATAATGAGGAAGGTATCCCTACGGTTGCACTGCTCGCCGTTGTGTTCATGATGAGAGCGACAATGAGACCTGGAAGAACAAGGTTTGAAGGACAGCCTATGAGCACGTCTGCGAGACGTACCATACAAGCCCAGGACCTCTGCGAAAATGAGAATGAGAATCTAGCTTTACATTAGTAACCCGGGTTTCATCGAAGAGATTGTGGTAACACACCATTCCAACAAACAGTCTAGGTTGCTGCGCCGTGCCCCGAACGCCGGCGTCGCCTACGATACCAATGGCAAAGCCAGCAGCGAGACCTGCAAGTCCGACGGAAAGACCTGCGCCAAGCTGGAGGACACCAGTAAAGAGGGCCATCCGTTGAGCGACTGAGGGCTTAATATTAGCACAAGTAAACTGCCATCACGGAATAGATACATACGACTCCCGGCAATAAGAACCGAAACAACGAGGCCATAGATCTTCGTTTGGCCAAATCAAAATCGCGGTCGTCGGTCGAGTAGCGTGTAAGCACTCACAGCGATAATACCAGCCATGACAACAGGGACCGAATTCTTCATCATGAGATCCGGTCGTAGCACAGACGTGGCTGAAATGCCAACACCAGATTTCGCGGTACCATAACTGCGGAGCAAAAGAAAGAATTGCATGTTCGATTAGATGATTGCGACGACCACAGGGCACAGAGAGGTAAAGAAAAAACTTGCCTCGCTCCAATACCTGGGATATGTGTTAACGAGGTAAAAACATTCATGACAAGCCAAAAGACGCACAAGTGAATACGATAGCACTAGTACATCCCTACCAGGGATGGAGGTTGAAATGTCGAATCAGTCCTGCTCAACAAAAATAGACTGTGTGACGATAAAATCTCACCATCGCGCCAAAGAAAGGAGCGTAAACGGGGCAGTAGTCAGTCATTGCAGCGAAGATGTAGCAAGATTGTGGGTAACGTCGACTGCGAGACCATAAACTTCGACTTGGCGCGTCGCACCAGTTCGGCAACTCCCATGTCGGGGATTCAATACGGTGGCGCTGCAAACGGTCCGGCCCATGCACCCCGTAACTTCCGGCTTTGTACTGCCCTTTAAGGAGAATCTGTGATTAGTATGATTGTCGATGGAAGGAACTCGTAGCCAGTAGCTCCTTTATATACTGGATGAATGACATAGGAATGCTTGAGACAAGGGATTGGAGTGCCATTTCATGGGATAGGTTTTCACCACCATGTACGAGACACCAAGCTGAACAGACAAAAAATCTGTTTCCCTTTCAGAATGCAGACATGAAATCTGTTCACATTGGGGAGTGCAGTTTTGAATCCTGCTGGTGTTTGACTTCATTTTTCTCTATCTTAATGTGAAACCCTTATCTTATCTCATGATAATCTCCCAGTGTCATATAACTCGGTGGTGAGTCGAGGCTGACATAATCCCAAAGCTGACAAAGCTGTTGCGTGTCGAACGGTGGAACCAAGTAAGTATTCGACAAGGCGCAGAGCCTGCATGTCCCACGGCTAACCATTTCCATGTCCTTATAGTCTAGGAATGTCTTGATGGCCGTGTAATGGAGCCATTACAAACTTTCACTTCTCTTGCCCTGCTGCAAGAATGCTTCATATCCACACACTCCTGAAATTCATTTGCACATGACTTTTTTTGAGCCCTAGATTCCTTTTCGACTTTTCAACTCATACGAATTCGTACGAGTCGAAAAGAGTTTGTGGCAAGTTTCCTGATGTTGCTGTTGGAAGCCCAAACGACGGCCTGGTCGTGAGGCTGAAAACAAGTGCGCCTGCTAAATACAGTACGCAGAATATGGTAAGGCAGAAACTTTATTACGAACACTCCGGCACTCCTTGAGGCGATGCCTACCAGTGATAAAAGCAACACAGGGGTCCTAGGGTATCCTCCTTCTCCCGTCATGTCGTTCAACCCTTTATCCATGCTCCACTTGAAGTTTCGCGGTCGGACTGTCGCCGTGTTTCGCGACCACTGCTTGAAATATGACGTGAGTGCCCTTGCTCTTGCTACTACCCCTTTATCTGCGGGTCACATGACTCACCTCGCGCCACTCACTCACCGCCACAGGGTATCGTCGCGGTCGCGCAGCGCAACTTCCAGTTCCTACAGGATGTCCTGCAGATGATATTATCCTCATGGCAAGAATCCCTGGATATCCTGTGACGGACTGGGCCGAGTTGTCGAAGGAGGTCTGGCCGACGCTCAGCAAGGTCGTGCCCTCGGTTACGATCGTTCTAGAATCTGCCAGTGGTACGTCTCTAGCGGCTTACCGGAGCAGGGATAAATATACTGGTTTCTCAGAGTTATAGGCGTCGACGGCATGCAGTTCACCTTGTTCTCTCAGCTCGTCGCCGCTGCCAGCGCCGTCTTCTCTCCCACAGACAGCAAGTAGGCTATCGGGAGTCCTCCCCCAACAATCTGGCGATATCGCCAAGGGAAACACAAAGAAGAAAAGGAAAAAAAAAACCAAAGAGTCCGGTGATGTCATACAGACCATCAAAGTCGCATTCTCTTCAAACTTCGAGTTAATCCGTGACAACTTTGAAGCCAGCGAAGCGGGATTATTGGGAAAGAAGGTCTCCCACCTCTTTCAACTCATAGAAACCGAAGTAGGGTATTCGCTTTCCAACAGCAGGCTCAGTTTCCGGGAACCGATTTGGATAGTGATCTGACTTTCGCGGATTATGATATCGCCTCTGGGGATTCGATCCTAGTTTCTCCGAGACCAGCCCCGTTGATTTGTTGGCCATGAGGGTCCGGAAGCCCATCATCTATCTACATCCGCCGACCAGCCTTCCCAATGTTACCGTCGAGATGCTACTCGCCTCGTCCTGGCATTTCTCCGCAGTGTATCCCTCACCGCAGATTACAAGCTCGTTTGGTGAGAATCAATTTGCTCAGAGCCTCATCTGGGAAATCGCAGCAGAGCCCGACGGCACACTTGTCAATAAGTCCACTGGTACAGAAGTATCCTACCTGTACTGGGAGGCCATGTAAGTATTGTTACTGTGCTGTATTACGCGATCCGGTCACTAATCATTCTTTCCGTTTTTCGCGTCGTCTGGCTTTCCTTTCCAGCGCAAAGTCGCATCTCATCACGCCAGAGGGCTCTCGGACAACCACTCCTATAGATGACATCGAGACATTCGACCCATCTCATCCATCTCTAAATCCGGGAGACTCTGTGCTTGTCCCAACAGGTAAAGTCGCCGGCTACCTAGATGCGGCTCTCAAATCGCTTGCGCTTCACACTGAAGCTCGCACCTCTTTCATTACGTACGTGTCCGCTCTCCTCATTATCACATCTATAAGTCTGGACTTGGCTCTAGATATTGGCTTCCGGACTTGCTCAAGCATGAATATGTTGCTCTGCGATTCCTCCCGCAGGCATCGTGCGAGAAGGCAGCGCAAATACGTGTCTCTCCCACGCCGGACGTCGTCACACGGTGTTCGTGCTCTTCCGTGGGGTCGCCGAAGGAGACTTGGGACTTTGGAGTCAGGCGGCGGCACGGGCTACGGCAGAGATGGCGCGATGTTCTGGGCGCAGATCGTCGGTGTCGACGCGGTGCGTGCGTTGGATTGTGGGTTGTTCCGCATGTTGGAGTGGGGTGGGATGGAAATCAAATAAGGCGCGGTTGCTATTTTAAAAAATCTTGGGAGGTCGACGTGAATTCGTCGAATATTTGTCGATGTTGTAATACTAGCTGTACCTGCGCATTGAACAGATACAGTCGACTCTGATATAACCCATACAGTTGGGAGGCGTCTAAGGGTATGGTTATCGCAGAGCATGGATTTCAGCCAGAACAGGGATAAATTTACGAGCTATTACGTAGTGTAGAGTAATTGTGATCTTTGATCCTTCCTTTTTTGCGTCTCAAGGACGCATGTCTTCTTCCCCAAACATGCCCAGCATCAAGTCCAATTTATGTGCAAATGGATCATCAAAGTCCTTAGATATTGCTCCAGAACATGCTGCCTGGATGGCTTCGGTGTGTGTAGGACTGGGCTCAACAGGCTCACCTGAATCACTATCCATCCCGGGCCCATCACCCTCTCCCTTGTTTGTGTCTTGAGCTCCTTTCGCGTCCATCACAGCTTGATAAATGTCTTCATCGGTTGCTTCAAAGAGGTTCTGTGCCTCGCAGAAGGGTTGAGAAGCTCAGCCACATCCATTCGGTTTGAGTGCTGAGAAGGGCCCCTGTAGTCGTCACCCTTGTTGCCAACTCGGTATTGCGCGAGAGTCGAGTTAAATCGGAGTTACCTGAGCTGAGTTGTCTGGGTTACGAACTCATCACCGTCAACTCTGGCCGGAGAGAGTGACTTACGAGGTAATTTGGAGCCAAACCTGGCCAAACAATATCGGTGATTGTCAACGCTTTGCGCACTTGTGACATCGAGCTACGCAAGGGTACTGTGCATATTCCTGCATGGTCAATTCCTGAAACCTGGTTGGTGGATTAAATGGACCGTTTTCCAACCAACTCGTCCCTCGCAACTCTTCAGATCTTCAGAGCTTCAGACACAGAGTTGGACGTAGTTGCAACCCAGCTCTGGAACAACACTACTTGCGGATAAGATGGCAATAAATTACATCTTCCGCAAACCAGTTTCCCTGTGGGGCTCAGGCTGGAGTCCTTTTGAGGAGAGGGACTCGTTATTAGCGCTAGCAGTGAGCCTTGGGCGTAAGTTAGTGCCATATCCGGTTTCATCAGTTATCCACATCCTAGGAAATGGCTGTACAGCCCTGAACCTCACTGTCTCCCTTTGACCTGCTCGTTCCACCTTGATGTCTTCAACATCCGCTTCCTCAGCAAACTTTCAGTCCATCCTCGATGCCGCATTCGACAGCTATGCCAAGCAGACCGGGGTGGAACTAGCCAAACATCCTTCCGCGGATAAAATTCAGGACTGCCGCTCTCCGGACGACGTCCTCCAACTCCTGCTGGGAGGAAAGGTGGAATTCCAAGGTCATCGGGACAAACACCGCAAATTGCTTGACGGTCTTCGTCCCATAGTCCAAGTCGTCCACGCATTTTCGGCCGTCTTTGGCGAGGTAGCTGGCTTCGTACGTTCCAGACAACGGATCCACCTTCTCGGGTCATATCTTCATACATTTCTGTAGGTACCATTCCAACCGACCAAAGTTATATTTGTCGGCATCGATGTTCTCCTCTCAGTATGTATCTATCTCCATTTGTCCCGTTCGAATCCTTGCGTAATACCTTTCATTTCAGGCTGCGATCGGGGTAAGCTCGAGCTATGACGCACTCCTCGACCTCTTTGAATGCATCGGAAATTTTCTCAAACGCCTCCATATTTATACTGAGAAGATCTCGCCGTCCTCTACGATGTCAGATATAATTGTCCAGATTATGGTTGAGGTTCTCTCCGTGCTTGCTCTGGCGACAAAGGAAATCAAACAAGGCCGATTCAGTAAGTGGCCCGTTGTCTGTAGATCGTCCCTATTTAAGTATAGCACAGAGAAATTCGCAAAGAAGTTGCTCGGAGAAAGCGATGTGGAGGCTATCCTCCAGAGATTGGACAGACTTACACAGGAAGAAGGCGGATGGCCGTGGCCGATACTCTGGAAGTGGTTCACGGAATGTTTGACAATTTGAAGGTAGTCATGGTTGGTCTGTAAAACTTTCTCTGGTGGGGCTATCAGACAACTAAGTTTTGTTTGAATAGATGGAAAGGCAGCTCTAGGTATGTTCTGCCTGTATGAGACATTCAAATCGCCTAATACCAATGATTTCTGTTAATTATGATACAACAAACAACAGATGGAATAAACCGGGTGGAACGTCAGTCCATTACCCGTGGCGGCTGTGCTCTCTAAGCTAAGCATTCTTCACAGGGAATCAGCTCCAACAGGAAATCCAAAGTTGGCTCTCCCCTCCAAACCCATCCATAAACCATAGCGTCGCACGCGAAATCTACCACGAAGGAACTGCTTCGTGGTTCACCAAAAGCAGCACGTTTAACGAATGGAAATCGAACGGATCGCTTTTATGGTTGTATGGTAAACGTACGTATTCTTCCCATTTGTCATCCAACCGGCGTCCTGATCGGGGCGTCGCGCCCATTTCAAAGCGGGATCTGGCAAGACCATCCTCTGGTAAGTAATCCACCAAAGTCCCTTGTGCGACGTATTCAAACCGTCAACCAGCTCTAGCATTATACAAGACCTGAACCGTCTACGAGATACGGGATCAGCATTGATAACTTACTTCTATTTCGATTTCAAAGATCCAAATAAGCAGAAAGTCAGAGGCTTACTGACGTCATGCATTTCTCAGCTCTCAGCGAAATCCAGTGCCTACTACAACATTCTCTCTGCTCTATATTCTGAGCATGATGCCGGATCATTGCGGCCTGCCGATGATGCGCTGATGGATTGCCTCATAAATATGCTCAAAATCAAAGGGCAGCCAACGATTTATATTATCATTGACGCCATCGACGAGTGTCCGAATTCCCCTGGTGTTGTACAACCTCGAGGACGAGTCCTTCAGATGATGAAGAAACTAGTTGGCTTACAGCTTGAAAACGTTCGTATTCTCGCGACGAGTCGTCCCGAAGTCGATATCCGAGTTTCCTTGGAATCTTTGGCAACTCAGATCGTCCCCCTCCACGAACAAGAAGGACAAACAAAGGATATCTCAGACTACGTCAAATTTATCGTCTACTCTGACTGGAGCATGCGACAATGGAGGGAGGAGGACAAAGAATTGGTCATCCATACTCTTTCCCAGAAAGCCAACGGAATGTAAGCTATCGTTACTTTCCCAAAGCACGGCTGTTCTCATCGAATACAGGTTTCGTTGGATCGTCTGCCAATTAGAAGCCCTAATGAACACATTTCCTTGGGCCATTCGTCGAGCTCTTCATGATTTGCCACAGGGTTTGGACGAGACATATGACCGCATCTTGCAGGGCATCCCCCAGGTGAGATGGAAATACGCACGACGTCTCCTCGCATGTCTCGCAGAGTCCTTTCGACCACTTTGTGTCGAGGAGCTTGCGGAGATTATTGCAATGGAATTCGATGCTGGAGCATCTCCAAGCTACAACGTCAATTGGCGGCCACAGAACCCAGAAGAGGCAGTATTGTCTACATGCTCGAGCTTAATCACGATTGTCAACGTGGACGGGTCCCAAGTCGTACAATTCTCTCATTTTTCGGTCAAGGAATACTTGACATCGGAACGCCTCGCCAATACGAAACACCTTTCCATGTTCCACATTCTTCCCCATTCCTCACACACGGTCCTTGCCCAAGCTTCGTTGGGCGTTCTCCTTGCATTAGACGACAAAGTCAACAAGGAGATGATGGAGAACTATTGCTTCGCAATGTACGCCGCTCGATACTGGGTCGACCACGCTCAATTTGAGGACGTATCTATGGGGATAAATGATGCTATGAAGCCTCTTTTTGATGCCACAAAACCACACTTCGCAGCATGGGTGTGGATATACGACATTGACTTCCCATCTCGTGAAGTCATGTTCACGACACACCCAGCAACACCGGAGGCTGTTCCATTATACTATGCGACACTATGTGATTTTGGTGATATTGTAAAGCACCTGATCGTCACCTGTGCGCAAGACATCAATGCCAGGAGTGTGCCTTTTCAGTGGGCGCCGTTGCATGCTGCGGCGATCAAGGGAAACATCGAGATTACGAGGTTGCTCGTTGAGAATGGTGCAGACGTGAATATCTTGAACCGCAGTCACAGATCTCCACTACACGAGGCATCAAAGAGGGGGCGTAATGAGATCATAGAGTTTTTACTTAACCATAATTCGGACATCGACGCTCAGGACATCCAAGGCCACACAGCAATGAAATTCGCATCATGGAATGGAGAGTTGGACGCTGTACGGCTCTTACTGGATCATGGCGCGACAGTGGACTCCCGTGACAATGACGGTTGGACCCCATTGATATCAGCATCGCGATATGGACATCTGGATATCGTTCGCATGTTACTCGATAAAGGTGCAATGATGGACTCCCATAACAATGACGGTTTCAACCCATTGATGTCAGCATCGCGATATGGACATCTGGATATCGTTCACATGTTACTCGAGAAAGGCGCGATGGTGGACTCCCGTCACAATGACGGTTGGACCCCATTGATGTTAGCATCGGAAGATGGACATCTGAATGTCGTTCGCATGTTACTCGACGAAGGCGCAATGGTGGACTCCTATGGCAATGACGGTCGGACGCCATTGATGTTTGCATCGCAATATGGACATCTGGATGTCGTTCGCGTGTTACTCGAGAAAGGCGCGATGGTGGACTCCTGTGGCAATGACGGTCGGACGCCATTGATGTTAGCATCGCGACATGGACATCTGGATATCGTTCACATGTTACTCGATAAAGGCGCGATGGTGGACTCCCGTCACGATGAAGGTTGGACGCCATTGATGTTAGCATCGCGATATGAACATCTGGATGTCGTTCGCATGTTACTCGAGAAAGGCGCGACAGTGGACTCCCGTCACAATGACGGTTGGACCCCATTGAGGCCAGCATCGCAATATGGACATCTGGATATCGTTCGCATGTTACTCGAGAAAGGCGCGACAGTGGACTCCTGTGACAATGACAGTCGGACTGCATTGATAGAAGCATCGCGACATGGACATCCGGATATTGTTCACATGTTAATCGAGAAAGGCGCGACAGTGGACTACCGCGACAGTCACGATTGGACTGCATTGATGGAAGCATCACGATATGGACATACGGATATCGTTCACATGTTACTCGAGAAAGGCGCGACAGTGGACTCATGTAACAATGATGGTGAGACCCCATATCTTTACCGTGTGCAACCCTGAATCAGAATAATTGTCCCCCAAATCCAGACGATCAGAGTTTCTCTACCCCTCTCCATCTCGCGACCATTTACGGTCATTTCAACCTGGCTCGGTTACTCATCCAGAGCGGTGCAAATGTTAACAAGCCGAACGAGAGCCAAGAATCTCCTTTGGGCCTTGCGGCTCGTCACGGTCGACTTGTAATTGCGCACCTCCTACTCGAATCCGGTTCAAATATAAATTTCCAAGATCACCGTGGTTCCACTCCACTGCACAACGCAGCAGAAAATGGTCATCTTGACATTGTGACCCTCTTACTTAACAGTGGCGCAGATTTCAACATTCGTGACAACGATGATAAGAACTGCCTAAACATTGCGCTCGACCATGGAACGCTCGATGTGGCAAGGCTACTAATAGGCCGCATGGGAGGAGTGGGTTCTTATGAAGGCATCGATTTGACGCCCTTGGCCACACAGGCACAGGACACCCTTCCCGGTGTCGCGCAGCGATCCCTTGGACACAAGAAAGGTCCACCTATTGACAACGAGAGCGGATTTTCGTTGCGTAAGGCGGCGAAAGAAGGAAACCTCGACTTTGTGCGGTCCTTACTTGACTCTGGCATCAATGCCGACAGCCGGGACGAATTTCACCAGACCCCATTGTATCTTGCATCATATGCAGGAAGGGTTGAAGTTGCGAAATTGCTAATCGAGTATCGAGCTGACGTGAATGCCCATATCAGATCTGGGCAGGCACCGTTACACACCGCGTCGGCGAATGGACATTTGGACGTCGTCCAATTATTACTTGATCATGGCGTTGACGTGAATACAAAGGGCGACGGCGACTGGACTCCATTGCATCTCGCGTCATACTATGATCACTTCGAGATCGTCGAGGCACTGCTGAAGCGGGGTGCAAATGTTCATGTGCGGAATGACGAGGGTCGAACCGCACTTCAAGACGCACAACGGAGAGGAAAGCGAAAAATGATGCAATTACTGTTGGAGAATCGAGAAGCGCATTTTTAGGATGGGATCGCCGTGCGTCTCACTCTTCGCTTAACATTTGAGCCTAGTCGCCCCCACTGACTTGAAAGGCAGCGCAAATTGAGAATGCGCATCGGCGACGTGGCCGCGTCCATACGTAGAGCACTGTACCCACTTGACTATTCGGTTCTCATTCCTACAATCACAATCAGCGTTGTTGGCCATCTGGGTGTTGATATCGAAGTTACAGGCTACTCACTACACACTTCTCACATGTCCTTTTGCGCCTATGAGAAGGGGTCAAAAATAAAAGTCTTTGCTCCGTTACGAAGCTGCCGAACTGGCTACCTTGATTACCTCTGCGGCCTGGATAAAATAAGGCAATGTACGTCAGTGGGGTCTCAAACGGTGCGACGGAGAAGGTGGATGTGATGACGCTCGCGTCGACGACCCGCAGGTTGGCCGTACGATGCACTTTAAAGTCAGCCGTGACGACACCCGGACGGAAAGGCAAGCAAAAACAAAGAGAGATGAGTCCATCAGCCAGTTCAGTACATAAAGGCGACTTTTTTTTTCTACCCACCACGCAAGTACTCCGGCGCGAGCGCGGCCGTTCTTCCGATGGGATGGAAAGTCGACTGCACGGATGGCAGCATTAACGCGTTATAGTTCGCATGAGGATGACGGTGGAAAGGGGAAAGATGGGGTTTACGATCGCATTGGAGCGCGTGTATGCGACCCAATATTCGAACGTCTTGACGCGGTCTTCTCCCGGAACGTTCTCGTTGACGAGCGGCTCGCTAATCGACTCCGCGCGCATCCACTTGCGGAGCCACGCCGTGGTGACAGCATGAAACACGACATCTATCGAATGTTTGTATAAGGATCGACCGATTACTGAGCCTGCCAATGGCCGAAATATTTTGGATCAATAATGGGAGGAGCAAGAGGGTCGGAGGAGTTGATGTGCTTCCGGGTCATGTCAGCAAACGTTTTTCGAATACGAATGGACAGCTGGCAGCTTACCATCGAGCCGCGCGTGAATGGATGCTACAATCGATGTCAAGTTGAGTTATAGGAACGAAAAACGTTCGAATATGACGCACCAGATGGAAGACGATCGGTGTGGCATAGGAAGTGTCGACCAGTGGTGCAGCCCTGGCTCCTCCTGCAGACGGCAGAAGTAACTCCGCCCATCCAATCTCACCCTCGCCGAACCATTTTCGCAGGAGCTGGTACTGAACGCCCTGTAGGGGAGAATGATTGCTGCTGACTGGAGACGGAATAAGAGAGGAGAGCAGCTCTATCTCTTCCTTCGTAAGGATGGACTGCAGCGGAACGCTACCGGTTGCGGCCGTATCATACGTGAGAATACTAGTCTTCGTTTCCGCGCTTTGGGTGTCCCCAGAATCGTCAGCGCGAGTTGAGAGGGACAACAATAGCGAACTACATACTGCAATGTTATCTGCTGTTGGGCAAAGGTGGCATTGATGCGCATCTCGTCTATTTGTAAGCAGAGGCCTGGTTGAAAGAAGGCAAATCAACCAGAGGAGGCAGAGGCGCACCGAGCGTCCTGACGTACATCTTCGCAACAAAATCGATCAGAGTGTAAGTCTGATCGATTAGGTTCTCCCCGACATCAGGCAGGTCGATCAGGGTCTCAATGCAGAATTGCATGAGCAAAGTTCTGTCGCCGATCCCAGAAAGCTCCAGGAGCTGAGGTGTCTTGAACGTGCCTGAAAGTAACACGCGTCAGAAACGGGAAACGAGTTCTAATGAGAGGCCCCCAAGGTTGCCGGGAGCGACAGACTTACCGGCAGACACGATGACCTCCCTCTTCGCCTTCACAGTGTACTTCTTCCCACCCGAGATAGAAAACTCGACAGCCTCAGCAACTCGGGGAGCTTTTCCCTGGATCATGGCCTCGAACAACACCCTGGTAGCTTCTGCGCCTGTGAGCACAACGAGGTTTTCTCTGTTGGCATTCGGCTCGAAATATCCCGTGAGCGTAGACGATCGAGTTCCCGATTGAGGGTCGACGGCTCGGGCAGGAGTGAAGAAGCCACTAGTATTGCCCAGTCTCCTACGAATTGGAGCGAGGGCAACGACAAGCTCCGGGAATATTACCAAATTCTCCCAACTCTGTTATCAGGGCGTGAGGATCGGACATACAGGGTTCGATGTCGTCCAAGCTCCAAGGACGTTCGCAGCCGCGACAGACTCCTCGATCAGACCAGGATAATAGTTGTTGTAACTGATCTGCACGGGGTCGTCCCTGCCAAACGCGTCCCCCAGCGCAGAGTCCGTCTTTCCACCAGGGAGGGTCTTGATCGGACGACCCGTCCGGTTCTCCGCCTTGTGGAAGTACGGCTCGAGGGTCTCAAAGGACCAAGTGGGCCCGTTGACGAGCTCGGTTCCCCAAACGTCAGATTCCTCCCGGGAACGGCGCCGCCAGAGCACGCTGCTGATCATACTCGAACCGCCAAGCAAGCACCCGCTGCAACACCCAGTACCCAACCGCGTGAATCAGCCCAAGTCAAAATAAGGAGACGCGGACAAAAAAGGGAGCGAGAAGACACGTGACCACGTACACGGGTCTCCTGCACGACGCGCCCGCCAACTCCCTCCTGCGGCACGCTCTTCAAGTTCCAATCGTCCTTGGGGTCCCCAAACACGAGCCCATAGTTCACGACCAGATCGATGCGCGGGTCCTCCCCAGGCGCGACATACCGGCCCGCCTCGAGCACGCCGACGCGCACGCGCTCGTCCTCCGACAGCCGCGCGGCGACGAGGAGCCCTGCCGTGGCCCCGCCCACGACGACGTAGTACCGTCCCCGCCGACCCCGCAGTTAGGGAGCCGAAACGGCCGCTCAGTCCTGGTAGCGGGGGGGGGGGGTATAAGTACCGTGACGCGCCAAGCGCGGCGAAAGCCGCTGGTGGGAAGAGCCCAAACTTCTTCCTTTTCTTCCTCGCGTTTTGTTTTTCCTTAGTTCATGCTGGTCGGAGAGATTGCTGAATGCGAACTTTTGATCTACGCGTCGATCCAGGTGCGGTAGGCGAGGATGAGTCGGTGAGTAGGTTCAGTTAAAGCGTGGTTAATGCAGGCTTGTGCAGCGTGCGTGTGCAAGGGATGTAATAGCCTCCAGCCGGGTGATGGACTAGTACACCCTCCTGGAAAGTCTGACTAACACAGTGCAAGCCCAACGGCGCAAGCAAGGACTTTATATATGTGGCAGGGCTTTTGACGGACACGAACAAGGCAGCGAGGCCGATTCGTGATTAGTGACGATTTCCGGGTGTAATGTAGTGAGCGATGGGCATTGTCTGATAATTCAAGGTCATAGCGGAAGTCTGGGACAGCGATTCGGGGTGCCCGCACACCGCACACCAATCCAAGTCTGCCATCGCCCGTCGCATATGTGCCACGGTGTGCACCGCGCCTGAGGCCTGAGGTCTGATGTTGAGGATGCTCAGGGCTGCATCCCTTCCAAAGTCGCGCGATTTTTGCGTCTCGAGGATGATTTGGAGATATCATCAACATTACATGTGCATTGTCATAAGTACCGAGCATCAATAGACAGGCGTTACTTCAAGATAGCACTCTTACAGTTTCAGTTTAGCAGTTTAGAGCTTTGTCATATATAAGACGGACACGTGATACATGTGGACCCCGGCTCAGAGCGGCCCGGTAGGCCTACCAGCCGTGAATGTTCGAGTCTTCTCCAAGTCTCTGCATAACTCTTGACGAAGGTCAAGTGGAACTTTTTTGCCTCCGTCGCATTGCAGCTGCAGCTGCAAGCATGCCTGATTTTCATGTCGGAAGTGCAGCGCAGAAGATGAGTGAGGTCCACAAGAATCACACGGTGAAGCATTCGGACTGAGAAGGCGTGTAACAGATACCCTATCAGGCGCTTGGACCGCTACATGCGGCGATGGCAGATAAAAGCACGGGACAGGCAACACCCTTGCATGTTCCATCGTTTCCCCTTCTCCCATCATGTCACTGTCATTCAACCCGTTATCGCTTCTCATCCTGACATTTCGTGGCAGGAACATTCCCGTATTTCGTGAACAGTGCTTGCTTTATGAGGTGAGTCGTTTTTACAGCCGGCATCCAAATTCTTGCAAGCACCCTAGTCCAATGTGGGTCTGACGACACGGTTGCCACAGCGTATCATCACAACCGCACAACAAAAGTTCCAATCTCTGAGGGGAATTCCTGCCAATGATATTGTCCTCATGGCAGAAATCCCTGGTTATCCGGCAACAGACCAGGTAGAACTGTCCAGGGAAATCTGGCCGACGATCAGAAACGACGTGCACAAGGTGACGATTGTTCTCGAGTCTGGTGGGTCTCCAGTTAGTGCCTGGCGACTGTATTCGCTGACATGGGTGTTTTACTGGTTTTTCAGAAATCCAGACCTCAACGGAGTGCGCCTTTCCAGTCTTGTTTTCGTAATCGGTCTGCTAACCAATCATAGAGGGATTCCTTCCGGGTCAGCATCCACACTGCCAATATCCCCTGCGCCCCACTTGCAGCATCAGCCCCCTTCTTACTCGCAATCAACACGCACCAGGAGAAAGACGTTAGCAGATTATAATATCAAGTCGGGAGATACACTCCACCTGGTTCTGAAATTGAGGGGTGACAAACCCGTCATCTATCTATTCCCACCATCCAGCCTTCCAAATGTCACCATTGAATTACTTCTTACCTCGTCTTGGCATTTCTCTGCTGTGTATCCATCACCACAGACCACCCTTCCCTTTGGTGAGAATCAACATTCTCAACGCGTCACATGGGCAGTTGCAGCGGAGCCAGACGGTACCCTTGTCAACAAGTCTACCGGTACAGAAGTATCCTACCTATATTGGGAGGCACTGTCAGCTTCGTTTTTTCTGTCCTACCCGTTAACCCATCTTGACTCTTTCTTTGGCTACCTGGCTTTCCAGCACAAATTTCCATCTCATCACGCCAGAGGGTTCTCGGGCAACTACCCCTGTAAATGACATCGAAATATTCGACCCATCTCATCCATCTCTGAACCCGGGAGACTCTGTCCTTCTCCCAATAGGTAAAGTTACAGGTTACCTAGATGCGGCTCTCAAATCGCTTGCGCTTCACACTGAAGCTCGCACCTCATTCATCACGTAAGTATCTGCTCTGCTCGTTATCACGTACAGTATGTCAGGACTGGGCTGTTAGATATTGGCTTCCGGACTTTCTCAAGCACGAATATGTCGCTCTGCGATTCCTCCCGCAGGCATCATATGAGAAGGCAGCGCAAATGCGTGTCTCCCCCGCGGCCGACGTCGTTACACGCGTATTCATGCTCTTCCGCGGAGTCACCAAAGGAGACTTGGGACTTTGGGCTCAGGCTGCGGCACGGGCTACTGCAGAGGGCGGCGCAACGTTCTGGACGCAGGTCGTTGGGATCGACGCAGTGCGCGCATCCGATCGTGGGTTGTTCCGCGTGTTGGAGTGGGGTGGGATGGAAATCAAGTGAGCCATTTGCGGGTAAGATTGTTTTTTTTTGGCAGTAGGTACACGTGCGATTGAATTCTACGAAACTGTACTACTTATGAGCGGATGCTATTCACTGGTAGTAGACGCCGCTATTCAGTTGTCCGGATTTGCAGTTGAGGCCCGCCAACATAACCGCTTCGTGTCTACATCGCTTGGCAGTCGTATCGGCTTATTGACGTCATTTGTCATCAAATCTCCATGGGTCATCACATCCCTGCGTAGTCTGTCGCCCAATTATGTTCCCAAGGCCAGCCATCCTCTATCGTTCAATCCCAACATCAGTAAAAATTCCACAAACTTTTTTACTAGTCAGCTTTTTTAAGTAAAAAAGTAAAAAAGCGAACAAGCTATGGCACAACTTTGACCACTTGAGTCACTTTTAGCACCTTTTTTCCCACTTTCTTGTACTTATTTACTTGTTATAAAAAGTTGGAAGGTGAACTTTTGGTCAATCCTAGGTTCCTCGCGCACTTGCTGGCTTTTCCACTCGTACTAGCTCGTACGAGCCCAAAAAAGTTGGTGGTATTTTTACGGATGAAGTGGCACCCAGGCAAACGGAACCTTCGTCACCCTGCTGCAAAGCATATCGTGATCCTCACGTCGAGGCGCAAAAGACAGGCCTGAGCTGGTGATAATAAGTGGGGCCCACTGCAGAGCGCCTGGAGAAGGCACATAATACAGACACTCCATTAGGCTATCATGGCAAGCACTGGCGGCTAATTGCCTAAAGCTTGGAACAAACAATGCCGCCCTGGCTCCAACTCCCCTTCCCTCTCTCATGTCCGAGTCGTGGTCATTTAATCCGTTATCACTTCTTATCCTGACGTTTCGTGGCAGAAACGTCCTCGTGTTTCGTGACTAGTGCTCGTTTTATGAAGTGAGTTGCCCCCACACCAGCCATAGATAGTCATGCAAGTTCTCAATTCCAATCGGTCTGACGATGCCACGACTACAGAGTGTCGTCGCCATTGCACAACAAAAGTTCCCATCTCTGAATGGCGTTCTTGTCGAGAATATTGTCCTCTTAGCACAAATCCCTGGTTATCCAGTGACAGACCAGGTAGAACTGTCCAGGGAAATCTGGCCGAGTGTCAGAAACGACGTACACAAGGTGACGATTGTCCTTGAATCGCCAGGTGGGTCTCCAGTAGCCTCTGACGACTGGGGTTCGCTGACTTGGGTGTTTCGCTGGTTTCTCAGAAATTCGGGCCTCAATGGAGTGCGCCTTACCAGTCTTGTTTTTATAACTTATCTACTAACCAATCACAGAGGAATTCCTTCCAAGTCGGCATCATTACTGCCTACATCCCGTTCGCCTCACTCATCACTAATTTGTCCTAAATCTCACATCGCCTCGTGAGTTAATATCTCGTGGTGTGAGTTGCAAACGGCGATATGAGTTGGTTGCAGCCTTGCATGTGTCGCATAACGCCTTGTCTGGGGTTCGCAGTTTTTCGTGAGTTAACTACAGCCGGATTTTCAGCACGCGAGCCACTGCAATCTGGCAACCAATTTGTGAGATGGATACCATCGGACTGTCAGCACATGATTCCACTCCAATCCGGCAACCGATGTGTGAGCGCATGTGAGCTCAATACCATCTGTTTGTAGGTTCGCGAGGTCTAGGCAGTCCGGCAATTGATGTGCGAGATCATTACAATCTGAACTGAAAAAATGCAAGCCCAACACCATCCGTTTTTGCGTCCGTGAGGGGCCAATCACGAGGTTATGGGCCATCAGTACATTTCAATCAGTTTCAGTCAGATAGCTTCAGTGAGCCGGTCTTCGAATCACGCATCACAGATTTCGGACATTTCAGACTTGTCTCACAGGAGGTACATGGTATTATTTCTCAGTCACTTCAAACTTCAGACTTGAGTTCGTTCATACAAATGAACTTATGACAGACTTGCGTGTCAAGCCTGATTCGAACCCACGACCTCTTCATGTCCAGTTACATAACACAAGCGACTTAACCATTAAATCATCATGGTATTTCCAAGTCCCTCCCCTTTGCTATAGATAAGGACATTATACAATATGAAAGACAGCACCCGTCGAGCCTGGGATCACAGTCGCAGTGGATAGTGACAACGCCAACACGACAGAGACTGGGGAAGTGGAGGGCTCAGAGGGAGTCGGACTTGGAAGCGATCACATTGAAGATGGAGGCTGTGACACCATTGAACGGACCGGAACACGTCCAGTCCGTGAGTTCGTAAAGTGATTTGAGGCGGGGAAAGACAGGGGAGACAGGGTGAGTAAGCAAGCACGAAGACGACCAAGACGCAGACGGGCCCAGTAGCTCGCGATCGGCGTCGAAGTCAAGTAGAGGCGAGGGGAAGGAGGGGCCACAGGATGAAGGCGAAACTTCTCGTGGGCACGCAGAGAGATTAGAAGAGAAAACGCGGAGGGAAAATGTTACATTTCAGCACTAGAAACGACGCCTTTAAGTATCTTTTTCAAGTCGTCGTACTGTAAGGAAATTTTTAGTGGTAGTCTGGTAAGTAAGGAATACCGTCGTAATCTAAGGCGAAAGACATTCCACATGTAGTCAAAGGCAGAAAGGAAAGTTTAACTGTATCAGGGGTAAGGATGAAAGGACTCGAGGCGAGAATCAAAGGCATGAAAGGTAGAGAGTGAGTCAAAAACCCGTAAGGGGCAAAATTCTAAGGTGAGATCTGAACAAAGAAACACGATACCCGAGGCGAAACCAAAACGCAAGGAGAACGAGTCTAGCAGGGGTGGTCCAGCGAGTCGGTGCGAGATCACGAAGGTGGCCGCGAGGCAGGGGCGAGGCCCTTGATGAGCGAGTGGGCGTCGAGGGAGCGGTGGCGTGTGGTCGAGGACAAAGACGAATGAAAGGGAAGTGGGCGCAGCGATGAGGCGATAACGGACGGACGAGACAGGAGGCAGTGAGAGGGCTGATGTGGGGATCGAGTCGGCGTCGGCCAATACCCCCACGAGTCCACGGTTTTCGCGATCAACCGTACGGCTCACCTTACACCATGGCACATTACCTAACAAGTTTATTGTAAGCACGAAGGTACGAGTAGACGTGCGTGTGAGTCCGGCAGAGTAGTGTTCTGAGGGAGAGAGGGAAGAGAGGGAAGAGAGGGAAGAGAAAGGATGAGGTATACAAGTTGAGACACACGTCGAAAGACTCGTGTCGCCGACTAAGGTGTGCGAAGTTGAGTAGACAAGATGAGAAGCAAGAGAGAAACGGGGCCGATTTCGAACGCAACTTGGCACGGCGGCTTGGTAAAGCTTTCAAAGTTGGGCAACAGGAGGCAGGAAGAAGGTTCGATCTTGAGCGCGAGTCGGCACAGCTGTGCAGTGAATTGGAATTGTTCAAAGTTGGAGAGCAAGGTGAGATAGAGGTGAGAAGGGCAGACAAGAGTCTTGAAGTCGCGTGGAAGACTCGGAGAAGGGAGAAGGGATTCTACGAAGATTGCTTGCTCTACACAAGCTCTTTTGAGGGTTTATATACATTTCGTGAGCATCTAAAGCGAAGTCTGAAATAATCTAAAACATATCATACTGATCCAGGGTGACAAGCGGGTAAAAAAAATGCGAGTGAGACTAACTGTATGGCCCAGGGTACGGTCGGAGATGGAGGCGAGAAGGTTGGCCGACGTGGGCACGCTGTGAGATTGCTGTTGGTCGTGGGCGATGTCGAACGGGTGGTGTATTGGACTGTAAAATAAAGGGATATGAAACAAAAATAGACTGGATGGGCGTACAAAAATGGTAAACTAGAATGGAGTCCTCAGCGGAGGAGTCCAGGAGGGAGTTTGATCGAGGGTTTTGGGGCACGGCGGACTTGAGCGAGACGGCGGCGTGTCGTTGGCCAAGCAAGGGGTCCGACGGGGTTTGGGGCGATGAGCGGGTCTTCGGCGCACGGTCAGTTTTGAGGGTGATGAAGGGGGTTGAAGGGTGACAAGGCAGGACGATGAGACATTGAGAATGGACGAAAGAGTAAGGGTGTGGCTGATGAACCGAGGGCGTGTGCGAGGGGCGATAATGGATATGGTGGTCGTGGCTCTGGATGTCTATGTGGGCACTCCAAATCACTT
Source organism: Russula dissimulans (assembly GCA_022376545.1). Taxonomy (NCBI): domain Eukaryota; kingdom Fungi; phylum Basidiomycota; class Agaricomycetes; order Russulales; family Russulaceae; genus Russula; species Russula dissimulans. Next base: position 215,769 of record WTXJ01000027.1, on the reverse strand, counting down.
GTTTCAATGCCCGTCCTCACCTTACATCACACACAGCCTCATGATAGCACACAATTCTATCACAACCTCGTGGGAGACCTTAGGGGATATGTACATCCAGGTATCAGACTCACATCGACGAACAAGATCAGCACAAGCTGGCATTAGTCTCGCGCGAGCGCATGGTTCTGTCACAACCTGGTGAACACCTCAGAGGATATGTACATTCAGGTATTAGACTCACATTGAAGGACAAGTCCAGCACGAACTGGCATAAGTCTCGCGCGGGGTTATGAATGGGAAAGAGCGGGGTAACAGGCCCGCGAGTATATCACAAGGCCGTGTCGGACTTAGAACGAGGCGTGAAGCGCGTGAAGCCTCATGAGCTACTATCAGCTTACATCAAACACGTGAGCACCGCGCTGCCTCGTGGGATTTGTTCCAATTTACCGATGTTAGAGGCGGTCCTTGCCAGTGGCGCAGGGAGACGAGTCGGAGGTGCGTAGGGAATTACGGGCGTGGTGGGCATTTGAAATGCCGAGGCGGAGGGCGCTCGCACGGCGTAGGCTTCTCTCGGAACTTTTACTACGGTAGCTACTAGGAGAAAAATGAACTGAACTCTACGGCGACGTGTCTGGTATGGCTCTGGCTCCGAAAGTGTTCGCTCCCTTATTCAACGGTCTTGGAATCCGCACCGAGAGGAGTGCTAGTGAGACTGCTTGGATTCATGCAAGCATGGTAAAGGCCCCTTTGGGCGAGCCAGTGGCTGACAATTACATAGAAAACAAAACATGAGGCCTGAGCGTGACCCACCACTAGCCCCGCCGCTCGATTTAGTAAGTTCAAGAAAGTCACCCAAAAAAGGAAAATTGTGATTTTGTGTGTGGGTGTGTGGGTGTCTGTCCTGTGCGACCAACTGACCCGAGAGTCAGAATCCGGGCCCATTTTCGCGCGGACACGCGATTCATTTCATCATTACGCTCGCATTTTCCTGGACCTCTCCGAATGGGTATGCAGGGTCAACTGTTGCGGTCTCATGTACAACCCCTGGCTACGATAGGCGTCACATCCAGCTGCAACAGAATCCTCCCCATGACAAAAGTACATGATGACTTCCAGGCAAAAGCGTGAAGGTGGACTCAAACATTCTTTGGGTCTTGGGACCATCCTACTCCATCTCCATGCCTTCGTATACTATTTCGGATTTACGTTGACTCTGGTCACCCGGACCACTGGCATGTCCTCGTCTTTTGGGATTTTGGGGTGAGAAGCCCGGCAACCGGGAAAGGTCTACTCGGTCTCTCCCAAAAAGTAAAACACCCCGTGGCCACCCCTCAATTTGTTCACGGGACTTATTTTTTGGTTATAAATTCACCAACGTGCGACAAATGCACACGGCACTTTTATTCCCTGTGCCTGCTGGTCAGTTCCAGCACAACCCTTCCGCGCTGTAGCGGTCCCTACTCGTTCTCGCTCCACTTGTCTCAGCCTTTAGCCTCATTCGAAATATACTCTCCACGCCTCATGCCAGTATCATCCCCCTCAGTATTTCCATCGACATACTCAGGCTTGTCCTCGTCACCGTCCGCGACGGCGAGCTTGGCCGCGGGAAATGTCTCTTCGAAGGAGTTAGCGTGGCAAGCACCCATCTACTTCGTTGTCATACTAGGTACCGTAATATGTCATCTAGCCGCCATGCCAGCTCTATCTTGCATCCCCTTCCCTTCTAATCCCTCGTCTCTCGACTAATAGTTATCGTTGCTCTCATCTCCGCCGTCATTCTAATCATGTGGAATGATCGTTGGAAAGCAGTGATCCCGGGCCAGAGTGGCCGCCGCCGCTTGGCAGACCTGAGACGCCTCATACCCGGTTCGACATTCATCATTTCTCCAGGTACGTCTATCGTCTTGTTGAGTGGTCGGTTCACGGTGTATTTCTAATCGCGTGTCTATTGTCTGTATGTATTTCGTTTCTCCCTCATTCTCCCGTCCGTCCGTACGCTCTCGCCGATAGCCCAGACGCTCGTGAACAATATGCTGTGCTGGTTCTCCACAACACTCTTGCCAGCATTCCGGAACCTCAGACAAGTCACCGCCACCTCGGAGGGCAGTGCCATGCCCGGGCCATGATCTAGGCCCTCCCCCGCTTCGTCCCCGCAAAGTTGCGGGTATCGCAGCCGGCTACCCTCCATCCTTTGATTTTTCGGTTCCATCTGTCCCATCAAACCCGTATTGGGTTTTTTTGGAAGGTTTTTGGCCTTTCCTATTTCGCGGGTTCGCTACGTCCTGCGCTATTGGCACCTTAGTGCATTTCATCATTTCGGGTCATCGTTATGAACAGCATTGATATCGATCTATTACTCCACTACCGTACACGACACCTCCAGTTGATCCCTGTCAGATACCGATGTGGCGCAGAAACAAACTGAGTGTGCGTCGGCGCCGTGCGACAATTTTTTTGATCGGTGTTTTACTTCGTATTTTGTCCCACAGCCATCCTAGTGAGTTAGCTAGTCCACTGTAAGTTAGCGGAGCCGATCCACGTCGACGTCGACGATTTTGATAACGGTTGGCATGTGACCCTTGGGCACGTCACGTGCAAGGGTCGGTTGTTGAAGTTTGCCCTGCCCTTCAGTTGTCCCATAGTCAATCGCTTGAAATTGAGTGTGATTTATGAATCACTACGCCGGCGTAAGTATGAATGGAAAGGATCCTGCTTTTCTGGTCCGGTTGCAAGTACACCTGATCCTTTTGTTTGAAACGCAAAATTGCTAATGACACTTGCAAGTGGGTTGACGCGGGCGGTCGCCAACAAGGAGAGCACTGCAAAGAGTTAAGAGCACAGCAAAAGGGTAAGGGCATAGCAAAGAGTTAAGAACACAGCAAAGAGTTAAGCGGGGGCCACACGGGTTCGCGCGGCAGTACTCTTTGAGGCGATGCCTGCTAAAGGCAAGGGACCTGATCTGACACCGTGACGTTATACTGTCTCTCTTCCCCCCCCATCATGTCATTCGATCAGCCGACAAGTCTTTACTTGGAGTTTCGTGATAAGGCCGTCACGGTGCTTCACGACCACTGCTCGAGCCATGAAGTGAGTTGTTGTTCCTGCTATCCACACCCTTGCCAGTGCCTCAAGGGCAACCTCATCGCGCACCTGTTATAGGGTATCATTGCGGTTGCACGGAGCCACTTTGAATCTCTCAAAGACGTTCCTGCCGAAGATATCGTCCTATTGTCGACAATCCCTGGGTACCCTGAGAATGACCTCGTTGAACTATCTAAGGATATCTGGCCGACGGTCAGCACGGTCGTGCACTCGGTGACGATTGCTCTCGAATATGGTGCGTCCCCAGTGGCCTTGAGCAACGATGTAGCAGCAGCCATTGATATGGATGTTTTTCTACTTGCTCAGAAATGCAGGCATCGGCGGAGTCGGAGTCGACGGAATGTGAGACGGAGTGCGGCTCGCCTTTCTCTCCCAGCTTGCTACTACCAGCCCCATCCTCTCTTTTAAAATCGGAACACAATCCATCCGGAGTCCTTCCCCAACAATCTAGTAAGGTCTCTGACGGAGGGGAAGACAAGCAGAAAGGATCGAGCCATGACATACAGACCGGCAACGTCACACTCCCGTCGCATATCAGACCAACTTCGGATCCCCTTGAAATCGGTGAAGCGGGGCCGTTGAGGAAGAAATTCTCCCGCCTCCGTGAGATCGTTGGGGCTAAAATTGGGAACGCACTTTCGAATTGCGGGCTAAATCCCAGGGGGGCGAACTTGGGTGACGATCTGACATTGACAGATTATGATGCCGCCGCTGGTGATTCAATCACGATCGCACCAGCTCCGGTGATAACGCCCCGCCATCTGCAAGCGGCTCCGAAGAAACCCGTCATCTATCTATACCCACCGTCCAGCATTCCAAACGTCACCGTCGACTTGCATCTCACGTCGTGCTGGCAGTTCTCTGCGGTGTATCCCTCGCCGCAGACAACCACTGGCATCCCCTTAGGGGAACATTCAACAGCTCAGTCACTCACCTGGGCAGTCGCCGCAGAGCCCGACGGCACACTTGTCGAGAGGACTACTGGTGTAGAGATATCCTACTTGTACTGGGAGGCACGGACGGCGTAAGCTTCGTTTATGCGGTTTTTTTTTCGCCCGCGATTGACCATTTCTTGGTCTTTACTTTCTCTTCCCGGTTTTCTAGCGCAGGTTCCCAGCTTGTTACACCAGATGGCTCCCGGGCAGCCTCTCCCGTAGATGACACCGAGACGTTTGACCCATCTCGTCCGTCCGTGGATCCGGGAGATTCAGTCGTCCTGCCAATAGGCAAAGTCGCGGGCTACCTAGACACGGTGCTCAAGGCTCTCACGCTTCACACCGAAGCTCGGACGTCTTTTATCACGTATGCATCTGCTCTCCCCGTTCTCTTATAGTATAAGACTCATCAAGAGGCCTACTGGGCTCCCAGATATTGGCTGCCGGATTTACTCAAACACGAGTACATTGCCCTTCGATTCCTCTCGCAGGCATCATACGAGAGGGCAGCCGAAATGCACATCTCGCCCACGCCCGACGTTGTCACTCGCGTCTTTATGCTCTTCCGCGGAGTCGCCAAAAGTGATATAGGACTTTGGGAGCAGGCTGCCGCACGGGCATCCGCAGAGGACGGTGGGACGTTTTGGGCGCGGGTCGTTGGTGTTGACGCCGTGCGGGCAGCCGACGATGGGTTGTTCCGCGTGTTGGAATGGGGTGGCATGGAAATCGAGTGAGGTGTGTAGAATGCAGAGATTCCTATTATTATTATTATTTTGAAGTGGGAGCAGTGGTGTACATCTACTGTCGTCGACGTGAACAACATTTGGTCAATCATTAACTTCGCGCGGACGACGTGCTGTGTTTCCCAAGTATGTCTGACTCTCTTATCAAAACCACAAGAGACGAGCCGGTGATAAGTCAGGTCAGGCGCCGGGGGCGCTACATGTGGCAATGTGGTGTCTGATAAGCTACATGCCAGAGTGAGCGCGGGACAGACAACACCTAGCGTGTTCTCCTGTCTCCCATTCTCCCATCATGCCCGGGCCATTCGACCCGTCATCTCTCCTCGTCCTGACGTTTCGTGGCAGGAACGTTGGCGTGCTTCGCAGCCACTGCCGGAATTATGATGTGAGTTCAAGTTGTCCCTACTATTACTACCCGTCATGGCATCCGCTCCGTTTCAAATCGTTTCGGCGGCTATCTGATGGCACTGGCACCGCTGGCCCAGAACGTAATCGAGGTCGCACAGGGCAAGTTCCGACCTCTGCTGGGCGTTCCTGCTGGAGACATCGTCCTCTTGGCAGCGATCCCTGGTTATCCTTTGACCGACGAGATCGAATTGTCTAGGGAAATCTGGTCAACGGTCAGAGACGTTGTGCACTCGGTGACAGTTGCTCTCGCCGATTCTCAGGCTGGTGCGTCCTCCGAGTCTCCAGCAATCCCTGACAACCGTCGATGCAACCGATCCGCTGACATATGTGTTTTTTTTTTCAGAGCTGCCAGTGCAGACCTCTACTAGTACGGGGTGCGCCTCCAGTCTTCTTACCTTGTAATACGGAACTACCGTGACCGTACTGACGGCTCATAGACGGATTCCATCTTCACGGTCACGCCGGCCAGTGGTCCATTTGCCCAGCTCGTCGCAGCAACCACCCCGCCGCTCACACTCGCCACCAGCGTACACTCCACGGAGTGTCCTTCCCCAACAATCTCGCGATGTTATGCAGACAATCAGAGTTGGATTCCCTTCGCACATTAGTTCGACTCCCGATCCCTGCAGTACATGACGGTCTCAGCGACAACAGCGCAAACTGCCGCTTTGCTATGTCCACGCCTGACCCTCTTGTCGAAAGCGCGAAAAACGAGCTGTACAAATTGAGGTCGATAACGAGAGCACCGCAAAAAGGCACATAATACGACAACTAGCCTATCGGGAGCTGGCGGTGCATGAGGCGATGGGCGATGAGGCGATATCGATAAAAACAGGAGGCGCAGCCGCACCGACGACGTTCGGGCGTCTCCTACTCTCTGGCCTTCTCACATCATGTCATTCAACACTTCGTCCATTCTCAACTTGAAGTTTCGCAGGAGGACCGTTGCAGTGCACGCGTTATGAAGTGCGTCCACACCCTTCCCGGCCAGTCCCTCTATCCCCAGGTCTGACCATCATGATTGCGCGACTCACTACCACAGGATGTCATCGCTGCCGCCCAGCGCAACTTCCGAGCCCTGCAGAGTGTTCCCGTCGAAGATATCATCCTCATGGGGATAGTGCCTGGTTCTCCCGAGACCGGCAAGGTCGAACTGTCGAAGGAGATCTGGCCGATGGCCAGCACAGAGCTGCCCTCGGTGACGATTGTTCTCGAATCTGGTGCGTCCCCGGTAGCTCGAATGACGATGCTGCAGGATCCGCTCACATTGGTGTTTTGGTGGTTCCCAGAGTTGGAGGAACTAGAGATGTTTCGTATCTCAGGTATCTGACTGTCTACGCTTCTTATTTGTCTTTGTTTACATACACATCGACTCACGCGCGATGGATTCCGCTCTGTTCTCTCAGCTTCTCCTCGATTCCGTGATTCCACAGTACTATAAAACCCTTGTGAGTAAGACTAGTGAGCGTTACGCTCGCTTTATTTCAGAATACAGGCAATTTGCGTTCTTGTCAGCCTGAGCCGCTCGAAAGCTCCTTCGATCTCCCTCGCTCTCTCTCGTTTTGGCTCCCACGGACGGGATGGAAAGTGCCGACGTGCACACACACACACACACACACACACTCTCTCTCTCTCTTTCTCTCTCTTTCTTCTCTCGGTCTACTCGGTCATACTCGCCTAAGCAGCCTTCAATTTATACCCCAGAGAGCCCTTTCCCAACAATCTACAGTAGCGATCTCGCACAGACAATTAAAGTAAAGTAACATTCCCATTCCTGCCGCCGTTCAGATCGGCTCCTGCTCCCTTCGAAAACCAGCGAGCCGGCACTGTTGCAAAAGCCAGTCTCCCATCTCCATCAAATCATAGAGACTAGAGAGGGTATTCACCCTCAAACAGCAGGCTCGCTTATCTAGGGACGCAGCTGGACAACGATCTGACGTTGGCGGATTATAATGTTGCATCTGGGGATTCGATTGTAGTCGCTTTTAGGCCGATCGCTCCAGTTCGATTCCTTGACGAGCCGGATTTCAATCAAGAAAAGTCCGGAAGCTCGTCATATATCTATACCCACCGTCCAGCCTTCATGTCACCGTTGACTTGCAACTCACGCCGTCTTGGAGTTTCTCTGCGGTGTATCCCTCGCCGCAGACAACCATCCCCTTAGGGGAACATTCAACAGCTCAGTCACTCACATGGGCAGTCGCCGCAGAGCCCGACGGCACACTTGTCGAGAAGACTACTGGTGCAGAGATATTCTACTTGTACTGGGAGGCATGGGCAACGGAAGTTTCGTTTATGCGGGGGTTTTTTTTCGTCCGCGATTGACCATTTCTTGGCCCTTACTTTCACCTCCCGGTTTTCCAGCGCAAGTTCCCTGCTCGTTACACCAGATGGTTCCCGGGCAGCCTCTCCCTTTGATGACACCGAGAAATTTGACCCATCTCGTCCGTCCGTGGTCCGGGAGATTCAGTCGTCCTGCCAATAGGCAAAGTCGCGAGTTACCTAGGCGTGGTGCTCAAGGCTCTCGCGCTTCACACCGAAGCTCGGACCTCTTTCATCACGTATGCATCTGCTCTCCCCGTTCTCCTAAAGAATAAGACTCATCAAGAGGCCTACTGGGCTCCGAGATATTGGCTGCCGGATTTACTCAAATACGAGTACATTGCCCTGCGATTCCTCTCGCAGGCGTCATACGAGAGGGCAGCCGAAATGCACATCTCGCCCACGCCCGACGTTGTCACTCGCGTCTTTATGCTCTTCCGCGGAGTCGCCAAAAGTGATATAGGACTTTGGGAGCAGGCTGCTGCACGGGCATCCGCAGAGGACGGTGGGACGTTTTGGGCGCGGGTCTTAGGCGTTGACGCCGTGCGGGCAGCCGACTATGGGTTGTTCCGCGTGTTGGAATGGGGTGACACGGAAGTCACGGTCGAGTGAGGTGTGTAGAGTACCGCCTCGAGAACATCTTCCATCCCTCTTGTGGCAGTGAGGGGAGCAGTGGTGTACATCTACTGTCGTCGACGTGAACAACATATGGTCAATCATCAACTTCGTGCGGACGACGTGCTGTGTTTCCCAAGTACGTCTGACTCTCTTATCAAAAGCATAAGAGACGAGCCGGTGATAAGTCAGGCCAATTAGTATGAGAACCTTTGGAGAGGTTCAGAGGGCAAATGGAGGGAGGTAATCGGTAATCAGGCGCCGGGGGCGCTACGTGTGGCAATGTGGTGTCTGATAAACTACATGCCAGAGTGAGCGCGGGACAGATAACATTCTCCCATCATGCCCGGGGCCATTCGACCCGTCATCTCTCCTCGTCCTGATGTTTCGTGGCAGAAACGTTGGCGTGTTTCCCAGCAACTGCTGGAATTATGATGTGAGTTCAAGTTGTCCCTACCCGCCATGGCATCCGCCCCGTTTCACATCGTTTCGGCGGCTTTCTGATGGCACTGGCCCCGCTGGCCCAGAACGTAATCGAGGTCGCACAGGGCAAGTTCCGATCTCTGCTGGGCGTTCCTGTCGGAGACATCGTCCTCTTGGCAGCGATCCCTGGTTACTGGTATCATTTCACCGACGAGATCGAATTGTCCAGGGAAATCTGGTCAACGGTCAGAGACGTTGTGCACTCGGTGACAGTTGCTCTCGATTCTGGTGCGTCCCCGGTAATCCCTGACAACGAGGCAGCCGATCCGCTGACATATCATCTGTGCTTTTTTCAGAACGGCAGATCTCTACGGGGTGCGCCTCCAGCCTTCTTACCTTGTAACTTGAACGGGACTACCGTACTGAAGGCTCGTAGAGCGTACTCATCGTCACCTCACGCCGGCCAGTGGTTCGTTTGCCCAGCTCGCAGCAACCACTGGCACCGCCGCTCTCACTCGCCACCAGCGCACACCCCAGAGTGCCCTTCCCCAACAATCCCGTAATGACATACAGACTATCAGAGTCAGATTCGGCTCCGGATTGGGAAAGAAGATCCCCCATGCCTCACAGACTCCATGACAAGGTTCTCACCTTCCAACAGCTGGCTGGGGATGATGCATGATGGCCTGTTCGTGGCACGGCTGTCCTCTAGTTTAATGTAAACAAAAAGTGGACCATACGTAGGTGGCAGGAATGCTGTCACCTCAATCTCAGTAGTCACTACTAGTGACAGCACTGGTAGGACATTTCTCGGCCCTCAATATCAGCTTTGCCCTGCAACGAATGCTGAGTCTGCTCTCAACGGTCTCACGCCCGCCCATCTGTCCACCTGGTATGCTCACCTGCGCTCATGCCTGCCCACACCTCCACTCTCAACGGTCTCACGCCCACCCGCCTGCCGCAGTCAGACAACGGGTCCATCGTACGTTATTTCATATTCCCTCTCGTTGACTTACTCTATCCTTTAAAAGCCAAACTACCAACGTGGCCTCTCGTTTACCATACATATACTGTCTGGATATCCACGATATTCAGTTGGTATCCACACAGGAGCCTGAGAAAACGCAGGGGCCGCGGACAATCATGTAGTCACCGTGTCTATACCCGCTTGACTCACACCATCCTGGCATTTTCGCGCGGTGTATCCCCTCACGAGAGCCTACCACCCCGTTTGGTGAAGAGTCAACTCATCCACCTGGCCTTCCAGTGCAAAGTCGTATCTCGACGCTCCAGATGGCTCTCGGGCGACAGCCCCCGTAGAGGACATCGAGAATTGAAGCCTGAAGTTTGATCCATGTCGTCCGTCTGTGAAACCAAAAGACTCGGTCTTTCTCCAGATATGCAAAATCCCTGACTATCTCAACGTGGCGCTCAAGGCTCTCGCGCTTCACGCCGAAGTTCGTACGTCTTTCATCACGTACGCACCTGCTCCCTCCATGCTCCCATTCACTTTGGGAATCTCTCTCGCATATATCCGCAGGCATCGTATGAGAAAGCGGCCAAGATGTGTATCTGGAGTCAGGCTGGGGCGCGGGCATCCGCAGAGGGCAGCGCGGCCGTTCTGGACGCGAGTCGTTGGTGTTGACGCCGTACGGGTATCCAATCGTGGGCTGTTCCGTGTGTTGGAGTGGGGTGGGCAAGTCGAGTGAGGCGTGTTGGACGAAAGTTGGTTTTTTCCGGTGGGGGTGGTACCAGCTCCGTCGTTACGTACAACAACAGCGCAAAACGCCGCTTTGCTATGTCCACGCCTGACCCTCCTATCGAAAGCGCGCAAAACGAGCTGTGCAATTGAGGCCGATATCGAGAGCACCGCACAAAGGCACATAATACGACAACTAGTCTATCGGGAGCTGGCAGTGTATGAGGCAATGGCCGATGAGGCGATGTTAATAAAAACAAGAGACGTGGCGCACCGACAACATTTCCTACTCTCTGCCCTTCTCACATCATGTCATTTGACCCTTTATCCATTCTCAACTTGAAGTTTCGCAGCAGGACCGTCGCTGTGTTTCGCAATCACTGCGCGCGTTATGAAGTGCGTCCACATCCTTACCAGCCAGTCCCTCTGCTATCCCCAGGTCTAACCATCGCGCGACTCGCTACCATAGGATATCATCGCGGTCGCCCAGTGCAACTTCCGAGCCCTACAGGAAGTTCCCGCCGAAGATATCATTCTCGTGGCGACAGTGCCTGGTTATCCCGAGACCGACAAGGTCGAACTGTCGAAGGAGATTTGGCCGACGGTCAGCGGAGTTGTGTACTCGGTAACGATTGCTCTCGAATCTGGTGCGTCCTCGGTAGCTCGAATGATGATGCCACAGGATCCGCTCACATTGGTGTTTTGGCGGGTTCCCAGAGCTGCGAACTTCGACGGAGTGCGTCTCGCCAGTCTTAGCTGATAATATGGAATCGCCGACCCCCGATGACGAAATTTCCCCTGCATCATGCCTTCCGATTCGCAGTCAGATAGTATCACCCCCCGCCGCCTCCTCGCTGCCATCGTCCACTCCCCAGAGAGCCCCTTCCCAACAATCGAGCGATCTCGCACAGACAATTAAAGTAACATTCCCACCGCCGTTCAGATCGGCTCCTGCTCCCTTCGAAATCAGCGAGCCGGCACTGTTGCAAAAGCCAGTCTCCCATCTCCATCAAATCATAGAGACTAGAGTAGGGTATTCACCCTCGAACAGCAGGCTCATTTATCTAGGGACGCAATTGGACAACGATCTAACGTTGGCGGATTATAATGTTGCATCTGGGGATTCAATTGTAGTCACTTTTCGGCCGATCGCTCCAGTTCGACTCCTTGACGAGCCGGATTTTCAATCAAGAAAGGTCCGGAAGCCCGTCATATATCTATACCCGCCTTCCAGCCTTCTGCATGTCACCGTTGACTTGCGACTCACGTCGTCCTGGAGTTTCTCTGCGGTGTATCCCTCGCCGCGGACTACCGTCCCATTTGAGCAACACCACCCTGCTCAAAGCCTCACTTGGGCAATCACAGCCGAGCCCGATGGCACGCTGGTCGAGAAGACTACCGGAGCCAAAGTATCCTACTTGTACTGGGAGGCAGAGTGAGTCCCGTTCATTCTCTCTTGCTGTCGACCTCGCGATTGACCCTTCCTTCCACTTTTTTCCCCGTTACCCGGCTTTTAGCGCAAGTTCCCGTCTCGTCACACCAGACAGCTCTCGCGCAACGACCCCCGTGGAGGACACCGAAGCGTTTGATCCGTCTCGTCCGTCTGTGAACCCAGGAGACTCGATCCTTCTCCCGATAGGCAGAGTGGCGGGTTATTTAGACGTGGCACTCAAGGCTCTCGCGCTTCACACTGAGGCGCGCACCTCTTTCATCACGTAGGCACCCTCTCATCATTCCTCTCTCTCGTCAAACCTCACTGAGAGACTCTCAATTTATTTCTTCCTTTCTCTGCGTTCATTTTTATTTTTATTTTGGATGAAAATACAACCCAAATCACTGCAAACCTTCCTTCGGCTGCGCTCGCAGATACTGGCTGCCAGATCTGCTCAAATACGAGTATGTCGCCCTGCGCTTCCTCCCGCAGGCGTCGTACGAGAGAGCCGCCCAGATGCGCGTCTCGCCCACGCCCGACGTCGTCACCCGCGTTTTCATGCTCTTCCGGGGAGTCGCCCCGGGCGACCTCGGCCTTTGGGAGCAGGCTGCCGCGCGGGCGACGGCGGAGGACCCGGACGGCGCGACGTTCTGGACGCAGGTCGTCGGCGTCGATGCCGCGCGTGCGTCCGATCGTGGGTTGTTCCGCGTGTTGGAATGGGGCGGCATGGAAGTCTGCTAAGATGGCGGTTATTTCGCCTCCCTCATGACATAACCCCATAAAGTGCATTTTAGATTTACATAGCATTGAACGGACGGGAAAGTTGACATTTGCAAGAGCCTTGCCTTGTTGACGGCTAGCTACGTTTCTGAAGCGTGTTTCCCTGGACTCCATCTCCCCGGACCTCTCCGAAGGGGTATGGGTTATGAGAGTCGATTGTACCACTCCGTGTTGCATTGCTCTTTTTTTTTGTACGGAGCGGTTTTTTTTTACGTGACAAAATCGACCCCCCTTCTTAGGGCCGTTTTGCGTCGCCAGGCCTGAAGCCCCTAACGGAAAATGAAAAAAAAAAAACACGCACACGATTGTCTGCCTAGCCAGCGTCGAAGGATACACGAGTAGGTATAGTAAGTTACTATGGTAGCGGCCATCATCTCGGTGGGGTCAAAAGAGGTCAAAGGACAATTGCAAGTCGACTCCGTCGTCCGGCACTCCCTCATCGCGTGTGAAATTTCAGGGTAGGATCAGAGAAAACAATACGGATCTCCTCCCGCCCCGCCGGGGGCTCCCAGGCTGCTCCGGGCTTGCCGGGCTCAGGCCGATGCCATACACTCCACCTCCGGTTCCTCCCCACTCACCAGGAAGGCTCCCCATCGTGATTCAAGTTCCTGTAAACAGGCCGGCCTGAGAAAAACATTGCCTTCGAGAAGGCCCCAGGCCCCAGGGACCTAACTTAAGTCCTTTATAGGTTTCTTTCGTAATGACCTTGAGGGGCATGTGGTCCAGTCGGAGCCAGCAGCAAGGGACGGGGACGGTCGTGCGGCGAAAGCCAAAAAAAGAAAGAAAAAAAAAAAACAGTCAGGGCACAGTATGGGGGGTACAGCAGAATAGTCCGACGGCGATACCCTGGTGTGAGATCCGGAGCCTGAGCGATGAGCGAGGCATCGACATCAGAAGGTGGACGTGGACCCTGACCGATCATCAATCTGCATCGCAGTCCTACAGTCCTAGGTTTTCATATCCGGTCGCTTCTTTATCTCTCCCCCCTTGTCGTAGACAATAGTATTAATAACTGCTTGATCAAGATGTTCGTTTCTAGCCATACTACATCAACGCCAAATTCCTGGCGCAGCACGATCGGGAGCGGGGAATGGAAGGCGAGTCGTGCAGGCACGGCGCTTGCGAAAGTAGTCCACGAAAAGCCACGCTGCGGCGTGGCAAGGCACATCGGAGATGGGCTGAGTCACGATGGCGCCCGGCGCTCCGCGTCGAAGCACTCGGAGGGAAGAACGCCGAAAGTACGAAATAAGCGGCGGAACGGAAAAAAGAATAGAACTTTCATTTATGACTGGCTACAAGAAAGAGACGAAAGGGGCTTTATGAAGGGGTATCGAACTTGGGGGGCGCATTGAGTCCTCCGGCTGACTGAGACCATGCCCTCATGTAATTAATCAAGAATCATACAGTCGACTCGGAATCACAGGCCCCAAATCCTTTCAGGTCAGGCATATGCTTCGGGCTCACGCACAAATTTCCCGTGTGCGTGCCTGTAGATCTTTACGTGTTGTCTGTCCTCTCGAAAGGCGCCGTGGATATTTGGCGCTGGGAACGGAGGAACAGGCAATTTTATTGGTTTGGCAGCCTGTTTAACGTCGGATGATGCAGAAAAGATGTCGTGTGCCGTGAGGCGATAGCGGGCTGGTGTGATGCCCTTTCCAAAGCGGTGCGTTACGTGGTTTGCGCAGAGAAGGCCTACAAAAATATTTGCCAAATGGATCGGTACGAGAGAAAACACCGTCCCTGCGGCGGAGGAGAGAGCATCATGCTCAAATCGTACAAGAGGGCCGTGACAGCCAGGGAGTGGAGAACGGGTGTAACATGTGCCGGACGCAACAGCAACGTGTAACGGCCCACTCCACCCGCAACAGCCTAGGGCACCTTGTAAGACCGTCCGTGCACTGGGAGAATACCAGAGATTCCACGCTTCGCCGACCTTTGCGTCAAGAGAGAAGTTTGCTTTCTTGAATGTGACATACCCGACAGATATGAAGGAAAGGAACCCGGGGAAGAGCAAGAGCACATAGACCGCCAGAATGGGACGAGAGTTGAGGAGTGTGCCAGTGATACCCACCAGTGAAGCGAGCAGAAGTAAAAAAGAGCTGAATGTGAGCAAGGTGAGAGCAGGCGAGTCCGTAATGAGGACAACGGGGGCCGCGGGATAAGCTGTCAAGTCTAGGTATGAGAGACGGTGCCACCGTTGATGAAATGGCAGACTTACCAGCAAACCAGGTCAATAGGGAAAAGACAAGGCACGTAAAGCCAAGTAGGAAGACCGTCGTCACGCTTGCGAGCAAACACCACTTGTGCAAAGTCCACTGACCCACCAAATGCATTCCTAGACTCCGACTATCCCGGAAAACCGCCTCCATATCGGCTTGGCTCCAACCTCCGGCCACCTTCGAGTCACGTAGACGGCCATAAGGATACAGAGTCGTATCAAGACGGGGAGGTATCGATCGATAAGAACGCGGCCGGGGCCACTTGTATGACAGTTTGTCCGCGGCGGACAGGAGCGGGTTGGCATTGGCCCCCGCAAGAGTACGGCCGAGACTGGAGCGACTCTTTGGGGACGGTAGTCTGGTGGAGCCAAAGGCGGAAAGTCGGGTAATCGGAAGAGAAACGATTTTCCGACGTAGGGAGGTCAGGCCGGAACGGGCTAGGTATGATATTTGCTTCGTCAACGACTTTTCGCTCTCGGAAACTTGAGCGGCAACGGGAGTAGATGGGGAGCCGGAAACGGGTGATGAGCCGTTGGTGTCTAAGGGTATGGACGAGAAGGAGTCATCGATCTTCATCATCGTTGAGGCGTGACGGCGTGACTGCGGTCGACGTGTGAGTGGGCCGGGATACGAAGAGATGATGGATGAACGACGAGAACGGGCTGGAATTGCTGTAAAGTGGGTAACACAGGACGAAGGGGATTGAGCTGCTGTTGCGGCGCGGGTAGTTGAACGTCCAGTTTCTGTGTTGTCAAGGACGTCGATGGTAGTCAAGCTTTCTATGTTTCGCGAACGCGTTGAGGCTTCGAACGTAGCAAGGGAAGATAGGCGAGCTCTTGAGCGACGACCCGGAATCGATTGATGTGTGTGTGTTGATGCCAGTGGGGCATGAGACGAAGGGAGTAGAGGATAGTGTGGCATTGGTGCCACGTGTGTAGACGAGCTCAACCGAAGGAGAAAGGGGGTTGGGTGAAGGTTGTTCGGGCGCAAGATAAGCCATGTTGATGATGTTGAACAGATGGGGTGGTCAAAACTGGAAGTCGGGTTGGGATTGCGTCGGGCATCGGGGTGACGACGGCCTCGCTCCGCAGTGGCTTGGCACGACGACTCCGCGACACTGGATCGAGCTTCTGCCGCAGCCGCAGCATCGATCAACTCTCCTGATCGTCGTTACCTCGATCGTCGTCACAACGTTCACGGATTGTCTCATGATGACGTCCTTTTTCCACACGTAGCAATTGCGCTTCCCAGTCCAGGCCGGCGCACAGTCGTTCGGTTCCCAGCGACCAAAGGGCGTAATTGCCTCCCATCGAATCGGCGTATTCCCACAGGAAATGTCCTTCAGCATGCAAGTTAACATCAGGTTTGTCGGTGAGCGATCGTATCAGTGGATATCGTGATAAGGATATCTGGTGCCGCGTCTGGTTCAGATCAGATTTCGGGCCTTCTTAGTCTGACATCAGTGATCGACCAGCCACTGGGAATCAAAGATCTCACTAACCTAGATCAACGCATCTCATGGTTCGCTAGGGGAGACACAGGGATGAAGGGGGCCTGTCCTGCCATAGGCGTATACTGGAACCTTGTTATGGTAATCCTCCGGGCATCCATTTCGTTGACCTGTCAACGCCGAGAGGGCATTTCTGGGTGGCCAGTGGAGCCCTAGCGATGTGCTTATGGTTGGAAGTCTCCAATTGCATCCCCGAGGCGCAAAACCCATCCTTCCCCAGCCTCACCTTTCTTAATCAGGTTACATCCAAGGACATGTTTATATGAAGGGCCAGGGCTTCGTCCGTGAGCTTTGTCGGGCTTGTATGGTAGAGGACTTGTCGAAGGGGCCTTGTGATCATGATGTCCGAAGGTGAGTAACGCTTGGTGTGGCCGGCGCTTACTGTTATGTCCTCTCCGATGAAATCATCTCACCGTGTTCTCACCATGTTGGGCTGTGTCTGCGTTATCGGTCCTTCCCCTTGACCCGCGCCAAGTTCCCTTCCTGCCCCAAGGTGTCCGCATGGCCCCTGGTCCATGGACGTCACACAAGGGTCTTGCGTTCTGCGGTGCAAGCCAGATGCACAGCTCTACCGCAAAAGTTTCCGAGGTCTGAGATCGTGAGTAAGCCGAAATCCGGTTTATAAGCCAGTGATCCGAGTCCTTTCTAATTAGCTCTACCTTTTCCCGTGCCCACTTTTTGACCCTGCACCTCAAACCTCAAAGGACGCCGCTTACACTTCATGCCATCCTTACGACCCAACATCGGCGCATCGCTCCTCCCGCGGCCAGCGACCCTGCTCCGCCTCTCCCTATACATCCTCCCTGGGGCCCTTCCTGCCTTGGCCACCCCAATGATTGCGCTAGGGCCCAGGGTGTCCCCGGCGCCTTCCAACCTCGGCTCGTCCAGCAAGACCACTCAAATCGTCTTCGACGTCATTTTCTCACTCGGTAAGTTCCGTTCCTCACTCCCCCACCTTGTACCATCTTCGCATCGTTCATCCCGCCACCAGTATTCGTCCTCTTCCTCATCATCGTCTATTCGTGTATTGGAGGACCCGAGGCCAGAGCCAGGCTCGCTGCGGCGCTCGAACGTGATCCCCTTCCCTCCTACCCAGACCTCCTTGCATTAATTCTTACCAACTCCCTCCGTTGTGTGCAGGGCTGTGTGACACCTTCCGCTCTTTTATGAATACGCTCTCCTCCTTCCGAATCGACTATCTCTTAGAGAGGGCAGCAAACACCTGGGCCGTTGACGGCACCAACAACCCCGGCCCCATTCCCCATACGCCTGCTGTAGGCGACACGCCCACTGCCGTGCAGGTCATCTCACGTCAACCCGAATCCCCCCCGCCAGTCCTACAACCCGGAGAGGCTACGGCCACTCCTGGCTCAGCCTCAGCTCCAGGCTGTACAAGCGCTACGTCTGACAACGGTGACGGTCCATCCTCCGCAGTATAGTTGTCATTAGAGTAGTTCCATTTTCGATTGTCTCTAAGGGCATATGGATTATGAGATTAGGAAGAGTAAAACAATGTACCATACGGCTGACACCCCAATTTCGATTGTCATTTTCGATTGCGCGTGCGAGCACATGCCACATACCGTCTATCTAGTCGGATTGTTCCGCTAATTCAAACTTTAGGCACTCTCGACACGGACCTAGCCCCTGAGCTAGGGCAGGGCAGAGGGTATCCCACAATTATATCTGGTCTTGCGCACGCGCATGCGCATGCGGCGTGCCGGTGGGACTCTTAAATGAAGCACAGCCACACAATTTCGGATGTTGGATGGTCCAGTCGGGATTTATCTAGTCGAGTCACCGAAAAATTCGCGCCACTTTTGCACGACTGTACTAAGTCGGACGGCGCACCAGCTGGCGTAGACGAAGGGATGCGCCGCCTGCTGCGCATTGCCACGCCCGGTGAGCGCTCTATGTCGGGGGTTTTATAAGTCAGTGCATCAGAAAAGGCACCAGAAACGCCACAGACAAAGAGACAAGCTCGTGGAAGTTTGAACTTACTCGGTATGCGGTATGGTATGCACCACAGCGCGAGTGATCACGTGAGGTTTTTGATTTTGAATTTCTTGCTCAAATTCGTATGTGTGTTTAAAAAAAAATCCATCTTCGTTCGTATCACTTGAGGTTCGTATCCTTTGAGAGCCACAAAGGCTGGATCGGGAGAGGGTTGTTCGTCGTTCGTCGTTGGGGGAAGCTATGAACGCACACGCCTCCCTCCCCTGTCAGTGTTGTCCGCATAGAAAGAGTCGATCACTGCAGCAGCCTGAAAGAGGAGGAGGATCGGGGGAAGTAGGGGATGGGGATTAGGCTGCACCACACGCAGGTAGAAAGGCGTCGAAAGGGTACCTGTTTGACGAGTGCTCACTGAACATGGGGATCGAAGCCACGAAAACGATGTAGACGTCGAAATTACGAACACGAAGTAATAGTAACTTCAATCCCGTCCTAGACGTTTCCCAGCACCATCACATAAGTTGCGAGTACTAGAGGACCGAGAACGACGACTCACCGCTCCGCCACGAAATTCAAACAACCAATAACCTGAATACAACTTGGCCTTGAGACACATTGGTTTCTGCGATGGCTATATCACCCTGCCCCTTCAGCCTTGAAGTGCGAGTTCGAGGGATACTGTCGGTTTTGAGAGCCCGGATGAGGCAGCATCCATGGATTGGGGGCCGAGTTTCCAATGGGAATGTGAACAGGTCTCCACGGGCCGTGATCGATGGTGGTTGTCAAGGTTGAAGTAGGAGAATAGAGCTGTGGCAATTAAATACGGGTGGAGGCGCTCGTTCGGTTTCCAAATCTCTGAGAGATTATTTGTTACTCACGAATTTGAATCATCATGAAGCTTGGCCGTTATGTACTGTGGAGCGGCGACGGCAGGTAGTCTCCCTGCAGGGCAGAAACTCGATGTTTGACTGGCACCACTGTGGGACAGGCCATGAATCGATGGGGCGATAAGTTCAAGGTTTAGATGGTGAGATGGTCAGTAAAGACCCTCTGATGTGTATATCATGTGAGCGGCAGCGGCATGAGGTGGAGACCCACTCGCCGGCGGGACTGCCGCCACGGCAACGGCAACGGCGACGACGACGCGGCAACTACGCGCGCTCCGCGAAGCCTTGGCCTCGGAAACGTGACTCGGACCGCCCTGTGAAACGGAATCTCTGCTCACTGCTCATGGACGCATACTTCGACAGCAAGAAGCACACACTCTTCAACTTGCCCGGCCAAACTGCCATACTGCTGCGGCTTTTCTTCTCCATATCCCAACGAGCTTCTGAAGGCGCTCTCCACGCGGCGAATTGATGGAAACCCTTTGTGCTGGTGCAACGCTATCTTGGACGATTTAACTTGGAAAAGAACCTCATGGGATACTTTTTCGAGTCGCTGGGGGATGTGTGCCTGTTTCTGCCCTGGGGGGAAAGTCAAGGGTACCGGTTTTCTTGCCCCTGGACGCTAGCATGAGCAGCGATTAGAACGACTTGGCTAGCAGGTGTCCCAACTCACAGTTTCCCTCCAGTACGGGACTTTTTGTCAGGGAAAAGATGAGTGGAAAATGGTGTTCTCGACCAAGAGAGAGACGTCTCGTTGCCATCAAAAAATAGACATCCTCTTCCCAGGCCAGACTTCAAGGGGAAAACTGATACGTTATCATGATTGGAGCTCTCCCGGCCCCGTTTATTTCCCCGGTCTCCTGTCACCCCTTCTTGGAAGAAGGGGGATAAGGGTCAGTGCCGGCATTATGTCCATGATACCCCACACTTTCATGGGGCACTGTTAAGTTCTAAATGGGCGTGCTCACCTCTGTGCTTGTGTTGTATCTGAACTATCTATCTATCTTGGGCCCAGACGATCCTTCCGTAGGGTTCGCCCTGTACGGTGAACCTTTCGAGTGGTATTTGGTGACCGTCTCTGACCGGTAAGCTCCTTGGCCATCAAAGCACCATTCTTTCCCTTGTCACACCACCCTCGGATAGATCAATATCGAATGTGGAACGGACGGTCACCACACTTCTGCAGCGTTTGAGTAGTCGGGAGAGCCGAGGTCAGGATGGATTATAGGTAAGACGGAGGCCGTTCATTTACGCCCAGCCCGAATTCGTCTCCCCCCCTTCTTCCAGCCCCTTCCGCGCCCACCCCGATTATCCCTTCTTGATTTTTTTTTTCACCCTTTCTTTATTATTTACCGCTCTTGTTGCGCGGTTGGACGATCTCATTGGTCCTAGGATTGGTCACACTAACTTAATCCCATCACGCTCTCTGTTGGGCTTCTCAACACAGCAAATTCAGAACTTCTGCCATATGATTCCACACACCCCACATAAAGCTCGCTTTTCTTCGTACCCGAGAAGACCACTTTATTTCCCTTCCTCTCCATAGACGACTCATACATTGATCCCCATGCAGTCGTCCCTTCGCAACACTGTGACTCTTTTCGTTATCGACATCATCCTCACCCTTTTTCTGATTCCTCTCCCCGTCTCATCGTCCCCGATCGTGGCTCTCAAACGTAGCGCTGATTGGCGATCTCGCGCTTCTGGCTCACCCTCGATGCATGACGAGTGGGTTTTCAACGTAGCTTTCGCTTTCGGTGAGCCGAGTATCTCCAAGCTCTCTAAAGTCCCCTCGTTAAATGACCTCCTAAGCACCACTCCTCGCCTTTCTTTGCGTCTGGGTGTGTGTTTTGAACAGGATGACCGTTTCTCGGTTCGTCTCAAGGATCAACCGTGAGCCATTCCGTGTCCGGCCTCATATCCTCTACCTTGCTAAGAGTTTTTCTGCGCAGTGCTAGTCCTTGCCCCAAATATCTCGATTCCTCAAGTTCTCCCATTCCGCTTTGGCATCTTTCTTCGGACTGCGACCGCTGCCATCTTCGGTGCCAACGGCGGGCGTACCTCCAATCGTCCCAGAGGCGGCCTGTCACGCCCGATTGCTTCTGTCCCTTTGGCTCAACCATAGAGGGCAAGGTTCGTGAGGTCCTCAGGCGGTGCAAGTCATACAGTCGAGCGAAACTTGCGATTCGGATCGGCACCACTTGTCTAGTTCTCTTAGATCATTGTTATCTCTCATCAATAATGTAGATCATGCATTGTCTGTATTAATTAAGTGACAGGAACTGTCCGCACAATACAGGCGCCCACCCAAGGAGTCTATGGATCAGCGGGGGTACCCCTCCAGACCCGACATCACATCACATCACATCACGGATGCAACCATAGGGAGTTGACACGACCGGAACAAGGGATATTTGTATGGCAATCGCACACGCTCGTCCGACCGGTGTTATTATACCATCAATCCCCCGGGCGGGCCCCCATCGAAGTCTGCAGCAGCCCATGATGCAGGCCATTCTGTTCCCATGCTGCGCAATAAAACTGAAAAGGGTTACCCCGCCGAGTCCTCCCCGGGGTCCCTCTATGAGAACGCTGCACAGCTCCTGAAATAGAAAGGACAATACGCACGATGCGGGTCTAAACGGAACCATCGCTACATTTCGGTTCGCGTTCGGTGTATTGGGTTGTGATGTGGCAAAAGAGTGAAAAAGGAGAGCCATACCCCCAAATCACACACACGCCAGACACGTTTGAACGCAGAGACGCAGTCATTCGAATGAGGCTACTCAGGCTGGGACTGGGCGTCCGGGTGCTTGATGCGGAGGATGGATGGACTCAGGGCCCTCATGATCGCGCGTTGGGTATAGTCGCGGAAGTATTTGAGACCTATCTAGGAATAGGACGTTGTTCTTCCCAGTGGGGGTCTACGGCAAGCATTCTGCCCAACACCCGGGCAATAATTCTGGTGGACCGGGTTCCGTTGACGAAGTTGAACGAAGGCATTTCAAGTTCAAGGGAGCAGATAGTTCGGTTCGAGGTCGTGATTGTCTACCTCATGTGCAGTGAAGGGTTACGTGAGGTCTGCTCAACTTGTGTCGTGGCCGGTCAATAAGGAAGAGTGCGCCGACAGAAGTTACTACATAGACACACGCCTTGCGCCAGTTCACGGCACAAATATCAAATTGTCGAAATTTGAAATTTCAGCTTAAACGTCCGAGTCGCCTCAGCACTAGCAGAAGTCACGCAGTTGCTGTTATCCTTGCAGACTGGACTCGTTCGCGAATATCCCCCGGGCGCCTTGACTCAGCCATTGACAAGTATCCGTGCGGCAGTGGAACGGTGACGGGGGGATGTCTCGCGTATTGCGCGACCGTTTTACGTCCACACCGCTCAGGCTGCCTCACCCCGAGCAGCCTGCAACATGGCCCCAGATGACACCTCATCCAGACACCCGGACGTAGGGACTCGGATCGTCTAGGAAAGCCACTACAAGTCCCAGGGATGTGAGAACGAGCACAGCAACAGCGATTAGACCGCTATGTGGGAACATGTCTCAAAATATCTTAGTGGGTAGGAGACTGTCCCTGGTCTAAGTCCCACACGATCCCCGGCGTCCTTGGGGTGTGCTTAACTGCACCCCCCGGGCTGGCCAACTAGGCCGGCCATCATGGCCGGGCTACTCTAGTGCTCCATTAGCTCTCTTCTCAAAACAGATGGATGCATGCTAGGAATTGTTATACCACCGTGCTGGTGCCGTGTCGCTTACTTTTGTGGCATGACGAGCGATAGCGCGTGGAAAAATCTCTGCGTTCCTGGCAACGTCTCAGGCTGTTGTGTCCAGGCTGTAAAAGCAGAGCCGCGTTCCCATCGCGCTACTAACGACATTCAATATGGGAAGGTACGGGACAGCTCCCTCGTAGTGCCTCAGTCAGATATCACCTGACACCGTGCTACTGTAGTAACTGAATGTAGCCATGATGACGTACCACCCAGATCACCAAACGGCGCCTAATTTCCTCGTCGGCAAACTGGCGCGTCGGAATGTATTTGATATCATGTGGTGGATTTAACTGCAAGATACAAACGGGTCTATTGGCGAGGAATAGTACTTCAAGGCTCGTAATTTAATTGGAAGAAAGCAATGAGCCAGGTCGGAGTCTAAGGTATTGCGGGACGACTGTAAACGGGGTCCAAAGGGAAGAGGTAAGAGAAGAGTTTGATATGATATAAGGTCAGCGGAGCCCCCTTCGCGGGGATTAACGGGCCCACCTTTAAGTTGACTGAGTACTCTTTGTGGTAAAACCATCTTTGTTGAGGGTGTAAAACCGCTGGTGGACAGTACATCAGCATTTCTGCATAAAACTTTTTTTCACTTATACCAGCTCAACCGAGGAAAAAGGATAAAAAAAAGGTAGAAAAGGCGAAAAGGAACCTACAATCCAAAAAAAGTTGATTAGCAAAATAATTTTCAGGAGAGAGGTACAATAAAACCCTCTTTTTTTAACAAAAGTTCATAAGTCAAAGACTTTTTGCCAATTTTCCTGACGTAGATGGCCATTCTCTATGTCCTCTCTCCCGCTAATCCATTTCGTCGACACTATACAGAACGTAATGTAATGGTTGACTGACAACTAACGATTTTTGCATGCCAGCAACAATCGGCACGTGAAGACAACTCCAAAACGCAGGACGTTTGGATCGCAAGTGATGGAGGTACAGGCTATGAGTCCTTAGTCCTTAGTCCTCACACGGCAATAACGGAAGATCTGCAACGACCACAATGGACACAAGAACTTGGATCTGGGACCAGGCGACCACGCTATGATGATAAGGAAGAATCACCCGGTGATGGTGTATCGCTCAAAACCGCACGGAGAAACAACAATCTTCGGCTGTCTTCATATATCGGGGGAATCTCAACGACCCCATCCTCGTCGGCCCCATGAATAGCTTCTCCTGCATCTCTGTGGACAATGACCCGCGTGCCAGTTCCAACTGACGTGTTGCGCCTGAGCGACAAGGGTGCCGCTGGCCTGGTATTGCCTTTCCTTGATCCCGTTGAAGGGGTGGGGGATAGAAAGGCATCGACCGATGTAGCAACTGTTCGGGTCTCTGCAGGAGGCGAATGAGAGAGATGACTCGATAATGATGCTAACCGAGTCGACTCGGGCCACGAGTCTGCGCTCCCAGCCCCAGCCTCAGCACTTGGAGGAAATGGTTCCACCTGAGACAAAAGCTCGAGATCTTCGCAAAAGCCCTCTGCATCGGTATCATGAGAGGGATCGGGACAGCAGGCATCTTCGAGGACCCACCGTCGTCAATGTCAATGCGATGACTGACCGATGATGAGGCTGAATGTTTGCGGTTCCAAGGTCGGAAAAGCAAGGCCAGTGCTGCAAAACCAGCAAGCCCAATCGCTCCGCCGAGGACTATTCCGGATATGGCCCCGGCAGATAACCTTTTGAACCTTGAAACAGGGGAGGTGATGGAGGTGGTGGTGGTGGTGGAGAGGTAGGTCGAGGATACAGCCACACCGGTTGTACTAGAAGGCGAAGTCGAGTTAATACACGAACTATCACCAGTCGCTTGTGAGACCATGACGCCCGAGACACCACCCGTGCGGTTCTGTGCGTCGGCCATGTAAAACAACATCGAAGTGTTTGCTGGCACGTTGGCCGGATTCCATACAAAGTCGGGTCCAATCGGAGGATTAAACTCGATCCCTGACCCTCCTGGAACCACGCCCTGAAACACAAATTAGCCATGGGCACACCAAGGAGGGTAGCACGTACGTAGATCGTCACGGGTTGGATGGCATTGGGGTATTCAGAAAATGTGAACAGTCTAATTAGCTCAATGTATCAACCAGCCTTGACTATGCCAGGTATATGACTGACTCACCGACATTCCTTCAACGTGTCATCAGTAGTAAAATAGAATTGGCCGCCGGCTTGAGAAGTGTTGCAGGTTTCACCAGGCGAAGCTGGTCCCACTGTCAAGAGCTCGGATATTCCCCCAGTTGCGAAGCCCGTGGCGTCCGACATGACGAATACAAACTCTTGTTTTGCGGGAAGCGTTAGCGTGGTATTGAACGTCCCGATACCATCACTAAACCCGTTATCAGAAAGGTTGAAAGGTTGCTGTGTGCCGAAAACCTGGGAGTACTCGTGAGTAGAAGGAAGGGATTGGGTTGCGTACGTCACAGCAAGAAGTGCATACGGGAACGACCATCAGCAAAAACGGCGGATGACCACCTGCGGGATATTCTCAGTGACATCGACGCATCTCAAAAGGACTTGGCTTACCGAACCATGAAACGTGGAATTGCCCACATTGAGTGGGTGTCGTGCTCGAAACGTAGAAGCCCTGTACATTAACGAATGAAGTGAGGATGATATGGAACAAGATTCGTGCACGCATGCAGGACTGGGCCGGAGACTGGACGACAATTCAATCGGAGGTGACAGGTGAGGGAAAGCACGCACTACGATATTCAGCGAATGGAGGGACGCCACGGGCTGAGTCCATTTCTCTCGACGAAGATGCGAGGTTCCTAACTTACGTGTGTTGAAATTAGAGCTCAGGCCGCGGGCCTATACTGTACGGTATTAATTGATGATTTGAGATGCAAAGATGGTGCCACGTGATGTATAAAGACAATAAGATATCACGTGCTGAATAGCAGGCTTCGGCAATGAAGCGGCTGGGACTGGCCTTCGCCAGCTCATTTCGGGGATGCCGTTCAGCATCGCGCCTATCCCATTGTGTTAGAATTGGCGCATGCAGTTGCTGATTCTTCAAACATAGTTATCCACGTTCTCTTATGCTCGCTCTTTCGGTACAGGTATATCGAGAGTTTCCAAGCGTAGTGTCAACATAAACAAGTACAAGAGTGTCCCAGTACCTAACAATTCATAAATACCAGAAAGAAACAGCATAGAAGCTCAACTCCAAAACGCAGAATAGTTGGATCGCAAGCACAAACTATGTCCTCCCTGCAACAATATATATAACTAGAGGACGGCCGTGCTGCGCACGGGCCGTCATCTAGGTTAGTAAGCGAGATTTGTCGGAACACGGGCAGCGGAGAAAACGATGTCATATGACGAAGGACAAATATCACATGTGGGAAAACAATACAAAGTCAGACGTGTGTATGATGCAAGGAAGCGAGCCAGGGTTTGTGATTACTTCTGGGGCGTTTGAAGGTGGTCGGAGGGGATGAAAGAACTCATATTCACAAAGGGAGGAAAAATACAAAAGTAAAAGTACACGAATAGTTCAAGCTCCTCAAGCTCGTTTTGATTGCCGCCTGGATGAGTCGGTGTTGGAAGTAGGAGAGGATGAATCTGAGGGAGTGAGGGAAGGGGTGGGATTTGTGACGGACGGGAAGTTGTATCGGAACCGAGAGGATTGCAAAGTCGATGACTGGGACGACGCTGCGAAAGTGTGAGCGGTTGCAAATTTGGTTGATGTGAGATAGATGCCGTGAGTGACAGCAGGTGCAAGGAAGGACGATTTTCGCAGAAAGCTAATGTTGTTGATGGTGACGTGGAAAAGCAATGGATGCTCTTCGTTTGGGTGAAACTCGACGTGGTGCAGAAAGCCTTTGACTGCGACGTTAGTGTTGTTCGACGGGACAGGTTTTTTGTTTTTGTATATCAAGTCGGTGAAATGAGCACGGAAAGGCATGGTTGAAAGGTGGAGGCGGTCTTTGAAAAAGGACTGGTTTGTCACAATTAAACGCAGAGCCAGAGAAGGAGACAAAGGGAGGACGACACATGACGGTTTCGGAGCAGGGAATTAGCTGATGGAATTTAATGTAAGGCGGGAAAGTGGAGGAAAAGAGATTAAGGGACGAACATGAACGATATCACCGCAGATGTGAGTTTTGTTTTTTTGTGATTCGGAGTCGTTGCTTCGAATTGGGACGTCGGTCGAATTGTAAGATAGGGTTGAGTCCTGCGAATTAACGGATGGTGTAGCTTGTGAGACCTACGAACGTTCGAAAGCACAAACTTTAAGATGTCATTGTTAATGAGAAATGACGATCATCAGTGTCGGTCGTGTTTGAGGACACGGAGGAGTGTTGGGAAGGCAGAGTGGGGACGATTCTTGCAACCTAAGAACGGATGAGGAAGTAGAATAGCAAGTTGATGAGGAAAGACAGGCATGGATCCATGCTACGAAGTGGTCGATAGGCTCAAACGCGATGTTGTCGACGTTGAAGAAGCGAAATTGGCCTTTGAGTATTTCGTCGTTTGAAATCCATATCTGACCTCAACGATTAAGTTTTGAAGGACAGCAGGTGGTTCGAGGAGAGGATCTAATCGTATTCGGCCGTGGTAACAACATTGTGCGAATCTATGCAGGGTGGGGTTCGCTTTTGTCTGTTCTGCTAGCCAATGCTGAGCATGACAATATGCACATAGAACGTTCATTTGACCAAACGATAACGATTCGACAGGATCCGCGTATGCTGTGCGAGCAATAGGCACTGTTACGACTTCAAAAGTTAATTAGAGAGCTTGAGGATGGGAGAGGGATGAACCGTGTGTACGTGAAGGAAATGGAATCCGACTGTTCTGTTCTCTCTGGCGACGCTGTCGCCGCGCAATATGTCGCGCGACATGCAGATCAATTGGATTAGATAGTCAAAAGATAGGGAGCGACGCCACGTGGGCTGATAAAAAATGGGAAATAGCCACCACAGGAGCGAACAAAGTTGTATCGATCGCGAACGTCGTTGTTCTGCAGTCGACGAAGAAACGCAGAGTGCGGCGGAGTTGCATCACACCGGCAGAGTCTCAAAATGCAGGCAAGAAACATCCGTAAACACGCAGAGTATGATTGAGAGAGAGGGAGAGTTTACGAATGCGACGTCGCGATCGAAAAGCACGAACAGGGGCGCAACTCCCGGCATCACACAGAGACAATCCGATAGTTCGAACTCCACACCCGCCTTCACTTAGAGACAATCCGAACGATCGATAAAGAACCAAATCAAAATCAGTCAGATCGTCCAATCGATTTCGCTCTCCAAATCAAAATCGGTAAGATCGTCCAATCACGTCTCCAATTTATGTACCTCACGCCATTTATATAGTAGTAGATGAATAACAATGGACCAAAAAATCTGGGCCAAGGTCAAAACCACGCTATGATGGTAAGGGAGAGTTACCCGAGGACGGTGTCTCGTTCGACGCCGTGCTGAGAAACAATGATGGTCGGCTGTCCTCATACCTCGGAGGAAGCTCGACGACCTCAAGGTCATCCTCGTTGACCTCATGAATAACTTCTCCGGCATCTCTATGGATAATGACACGCGCGCCAGTGCCAGTGGAGGTGCCGTGCCTGGGTAACGAGGATGCCGCTGATCCGGTATTGCTTTTCCTCGATCTCGAAGAAGGTATGGGAGATCGTAGCGAGGCAAGTGCAGATGCGGCGACGGTTTGGGTTTCTGCAGGAGGCAGATGCGTGACATGACTCGATGGCGATGTTAAACGGGTCAATTCGTGCGATGCGCTCGAATCGCTGGTGCTAGGTGCTGGGAACGGTTCCACCTGAGACAAAAGCCCAGGATCTTCGCTGAAGACCTCTGTACCTGCCTTTTCAGAGGGATCGGGATACCATACATCTTTGAGGACCCACCGTCGATGTCCATGTGACGACTGTCTAGTGTTGGAGTCGACGGTTTGTGGTTCCGACGTTGGAAAAGGAACGCAAGTGCTGCCAATCCAACGAGCCCTATCGCTCCGCCCACAACTATTCCAGATATGCCTCCAGCGGATAGTTTTTTGAACCCTGAGACAGGGGAGGTGGTAGGTGTGGAGGTGTGGGTAGAGGAGGTGTGGGTAGAGGATGCGACCACACCGGTTGTAGAGGGCGAAGTCGAGTTAATACACGAACTATCACCAGTCGCTTGTGAGACCATGATGCCTGAGACACCACCCGTGCGGTTCTGTGCGTCGGCCATATAAAACAACATCGAGGTGTTTGCTGGCACGTTGGCCGGATTCCATACAAAGTCGGATCCAATTGGAGGGTTAAACTCGATACCTGATCCTCCTGGAACCACGCCCTGGAAAACAATTCAGCCACGGGCACACCAAGGAAGGTTGCACGCACATAGATCGTCACAGGTTGGGTGGCGTTGGAGTATTCAGAAAATGTGAACGGTCTAATCAGCTCAATGTATCAACCAGACTTGACTATGCCAGGTATGACATATCTGGGTTGACTAACTCACCGACATTCCTGCAAAGTGTTGTCTATAGTAAAATAGAATTGGGCATCGGCTTGAGAAGTGTTGCAGGTTTCACCAGGCGAAGCTGGTCCCACTGTCAAGAGCTCGGATATGCCTCCAGTTGCGAAGCCCGTGACATCCGACATGACTACTACCAACTCTTGTTTTGCGGGAAGCGTCAGCATGGTGTTGAACGCCCCGACGCCATTACTGAACCCGTTATCGGAAAGGTCGTAGACTGTCTGGGCGCCATAAACCTGGGAGCACTAGTGAGTAGAAACGAGAGTGATGGGTCGGACACGTCACAGCAAGAAGTGCTTACGGGAACGACCGTCAGCCTAAATGGTGGTTGACCTCCTGTAGGCAACGTAGTGACATCGATGTACAATGTCTCAAACGGACTTGGCTTACCGGTCCATGAAACGTGGAAATCCCCACATTGAGTGGGTGTCGTGCTTGAAAAGTAGAAGCCTTGTACATTGACGAATGCACTGAGGATGACATGGAACAGAATATGTGCACGCATGCAATAGGCAGGACTGGGCCTGAGATGGGACGACAGTTGGGGGCAACGGGTGAGAAAAGGGCGTATCGAAAATACCGCAGGGATATGAGCTGAATAATCGGGTGGAGAGAAAACCTCACCGGCCTCACCTCGTTACGAAGAACCGAACGGTTTGATCGAGCCGGTACCACCGCAGCCCATGGCAGTACACAGGTTTGATGTTCAGCTCTAGTAAGTTACATCAAGAAGCTACGGTGGTACGGGTCCAACTTGAACGACAAAGGAATGATTGAAATGATTGAATGTTTCCGTCGGGCGTTTTTGACGGAGCTGATGTGATCATGATCGAGACGTCCGATAAATTGTCCGGCATTCGGCGGGCTCTACAGTACAACAAATTCATTCAGAGTGTCCGTTGCCGGCAAATCTGGCCAATGTCCAGCAAAATCGTACATCTAGCGAATCTGTGCGTCCACGGGCGCCCCTGATGATGATGCCGCAAACTGATGCCCTTTTTTGGTTTCTCTCTCAATCACCATAACGCACTTCCCCAGAAAGTCCTCCCCCAACAATCGAGCAATGTCATACCTCTAAATCCTTGGGTCCTTTGAACTCAGCGAGGTCGCGCGGTTAGGAACGCAGGCGATCTCAGCCATGCGTATTCTCAATGCGGTGGGTGGACGCTCACCACGAGCGTTCCTGGTAGTCGCAGAAGGGTCGTACATGGGTGATGCCCCGGGCTTGGTTTGGACTTGATCAGGGCCCATCGCCAGTATGATAGTGAGTGTCTCATGACCCATGCTTCCTTTCAGACTGAACAGATATCTCATGGCCATGTGCCATGATGGGGCGATTCAGAACACTTACCTGACCCGTCGGTGTCACTAGCCTCAGGCTGGTCGTTAGTCAGGAAAGCCTGCGAGCTCTATCAGATCACAGATACCAAGGGGGTTATCCAGTGCTCCCAAACAACGGTCTCATATATCTGAAGACGCATTTGATGATTATAAAAGTCGCCTCGGGAGTTCATCACGGTCACTCAGGGAGCAAGGCACGTCGTTCCAGTTTCATTTCCGAACGATTTCTTGTCAAAGAAGGGCCCGAGGCACACCATGACCTATATCCACCACCCAGCTTTCTGGCTGAATGTCATCACCAAGTTACCGTACACCTTGTCTTGGTGCATTTCCGCAGTGTACCCTTTATCGCAAGCTACCGTGCCGTTTAGGAAATCCCAAACTGTGCAAAAGCAAAAACTCACCTGGTCGATCACAACGGAGACCGAGGGTGTCCACTTGTCGACAAGTTTATGCTGGTCCACCTTTCCACACCACGTGCAGGTTACGACGCCCGACGGCTCTCAGGGAAACCGCCCTGTGGACGACATCGAAACATCTGATCCAGTCCTGTGCCCCATACACGGGCCTGCACCTCTTCCATCACATACCCATCCTCTCCCGGGCACGTCCGAGTCATTTCAATGTCCCATCAATCTCGCGCAAACCTCTTGGCTAGGCTCGCACCTATTGGTTGCCGGATTTTCTCAAGCACGAATACACCGCTCTTTTTCCTGAAAGCATTATATTTGAGAAGACGCCGGCTGGAATGCGTCATCTCTCCCAGTTTGTTCCACGTCTTGGTGTGGAGTGAGATCGAAGCTTTCTTTCATTCATGCTACGCTGCTTGAAGCTTGAAGACCGGACAAAATGTTTACACCTATTCCCCATCTGGGAGCGGTTGCCAAAAAAGACCACTCGGCATATATTCCCGCACCCGCACGACGCGAAAGGGGGTTCGGGGTTCACCGGAGGCTAACCTCCCTACCCGCTGACGCAGGCCATCCATTTCGAATCCCGTAAACTGGTTCGCAAAAAAACGCGTCTCGTGGAGGACAGAAGGGAACTGCCGAACCATCTTTCCCTAGGACATTTCGCGAACCCCTGAAACAGAATTAGGGTAACTCAAGCACTATATTGCGGATCGGAAACAGGATCTAATGATGGAAAAGACAAACCGTCTTACTGTCCGTCGTACGGGAACAAGTCCGGTCGGCGGTACGGGACTTCGGGTCTCCGATCTGCCTTCTTTGATAAGAGTCGTTCGGTAATAGCCTTGGAAAGAAGCGGATGTGTAGATCGACCCACCCTGCGGCGCACCCCTACACTCACCGCTTTTTTTTTGTCCTCTCCACTTTTGTCCATTGATGTAAATAATACCAGTACCAATGTGATGTCCTTCTGATGCTCCGTGCGCGTTCTTTTTACCTGTCCCGATCATCGGCGCCCAGGCCCATCAGCGCCAAAACATGGGGTAACGCACTGGCACCACGTGGAGCAGTGCACGGAATTTGCCAGGGGCCACTAAAACATGATGAACTGGAAGGGGAAATGGCAAAATGGAAGTGCTGAGGGGCGCCGCACCAGTGCTACTCCGGCGCTCCGTTACTCCGTCTCGACCAGGCATCTGGACAGGCACGTTGCTGTGGGTCTGAGAACGGAACATGGTGTCATTGAGACTGGATCCACGCACGAATAAGGCTACGGCTACAGCGGAACCAAAGACATATGGACATAAAAACTCCGGTCCAAGTGGTCATGCTATGGTAGTCCGGAATCATTCGGTGTACCGTTCGAGGCCGCACTGGGAAATAATGATTGTCGGCTGTTGTTATATCTCGGGGGAAGCTCAACGACCTCGTCCTCGTTGTCGTCATGGATGACGTCTCCGGCATCTGTGTGGACAATAAACCGCGTGACGTTGGGAGAACCCGGGCCCGCTGATGTTGTCTTGCCTTTCCTTGCTCTCGATGAAGACGTGGGAGGTTGCAAAGTAACGGCAACGGCGACGGACGATTCAGCAACTGTTCGGGTCTCTGTAGGATGCGAATGAATGAAATGCCTCTCCGGCGATGCAAAATGGGTCCATTCTTCGGGCGATGCGTCCGAGTCCCTAGATTGAGCGCTAGGTGGTGGGAATGGGTCCACCTGAGACAAGAGTTCGGGATGTTCGTGAAAGTTCTCTGCACCGGTGTTATCAGAGAGACGAGGAGAGCAAGCATCCTTGAGGGCTCGGACCCACCGTCAATGTCAATGAGATGATGGTCTGATCGTACAGTCGAAGCTTTGCGTTTCCGAAATCGGAAAAGCAAGGCCGGTGCTACAAAAGCAGCAAGCCCAATCGCTCCTCCGACAGCTATTCCGGATATGGCCCCAGCGGATAACTTTTTGGACCCTGAAATAGGCGAGGTGGTGGGGGCGTGGGTGGAAGATGCAATCACGGCCGTTGTAGAGGGCGACATCGAGTTGATGCACGAATTATCACCACTCGCGTGTGAGGTCATGAGGGCCGAGACACCACCCTTGCGATTCATCGCATCGGTCATGTAAAATAACATCGAGGTGCCTGCTGGTACGTTGGCTGCGGTCCATACAGATTCGGATGTTCCATTGGTGGGATTAAGCTCGATTCCTGATCCTGCTGGAACCACGCCCTGAAACACAAATCAGCCATGGGAACGACGAGGAGGGTTGCACACACATAGATCGTCACGGGTTGGACAGCATTGGGGTATTAAGAAAATGTGAACGGTCTGATTAGCTCAGTGTTATCAGCCGGACTGGATTACGCAGGATATAACATGTCTTACCGACATTCATTCAACGTGTGATCTAAAGCAAAATGAAAGTCGTCGGATTGAGTACTAGTATTGCATGTTGTACCAGGCGTAGCTGATTCCACCGTCAAGAGCGGGGACACTCCCCCGGTTGCAAAGCCCGTGGCATCTGACATGACTAGCACCAATCTTTTTGTTGCAGGAAACGTTAGTTTGGTATCGAACGTCCCGGCGCCATTACTAAACCCGCTATTGGAGATCTTGTACACAGACTGGGTGCTGAAGACCTGGGAGTACTCGTGAGTAGAAAAACGGGGACCCCACAACAATAATTGCTCACGGGAACGACCGTCAGCTCAAATGGTGGTTGACCACCTGCAAGATATCGCTTCATGACGGCCATGAGTCTCAAAAGGACTTGGCGTACCGGTCCATGAAACGTGGAGTTGTCCACATTCAGTAGGTGTTGTGCTCGAAAATTGGAAGCACTTTACATTAACAAATGCACTAAAAATGACATGGAAAAGAATATGTGCACGCAAGCAATAGGCAGGACTGAGGCCGAGATAGGACGGCATTTGGGGGTAACGGGTGAGAGGAAGCACGCGTTCAACGATACATAGCAACCTCGGAAGGGAAGGGCAATGGGCTGAATAAACGCCAGGTTGCGATGGGAGACTCGCGTACTACTGTAGTATTAGTATTAGTGGGGCATCAAGAAGCCCACCTCTAAAGTTACATAATTTGAAAAGGAATCTATATCTCACCAAAAGTCAGCCACACTTTTGCAATCAAAAAACCTGTCATCACTATCCACAAAGTATCGTTAATATGTCATTGCCATTATACTTGTCAATAAAGTACTCTCAGAACAGGAGAAGCATTGATTTCATTATAACTTGCCAGAGGGTTTATTCTTTTGGTTTATTTATATTTATGTAAGCTGATAAGCCGAAAAGATTTCAGATATTTTCCTGATGACTACTGTACTTACGAGAGGACCACCACTCCAAAGGAACCAATGGCCTCGACATAACTTGACCTCGAGAGACATTTGTTTATGCGGCAACTAGATCACTCGTGTATGTTTGACCTTGTATTGTGACTAACTCACTCTCGGTGGCCAAACCACGTTTGTGGTCGGTTGTTGCCAACCGTGATGACTAATCGTTCTAGCTCAGGCACACAGAAGTTCTGAGTTTTTGCAAGGCATTCCCGCTAAACATATCATCTCCTTGGTGGAAATCCCCACAGACACATGGAAAAGAGGTGGTTCTGTGCTTGCCAGTCACGCAATGCACTTCTTCCCCCCGGGTATTCTATCTCGCAGAAAGACACGCCTTAAGCTGGACGAATTAGTGAACGCCAAGCACAGGATATTTCATGAAGGCCTGAAATGTCCATAAGTGAGAGCCAGCGGATCAGCGGGCTGAAATTAACAAATATAGATATAGTCACAACTAACTTTAAGTTATGGGCGGTACAGAGGATCGGGTTCCCAATCTATCTCCTTCAGGTTCGAGCCCTCGGGAAATAGCCCTTCAAGTTGTTGGTGAAAAGCCGGTAGAATCCGAACTTCTGCGGGGGCTTTGTTGTCCGACATCCCAAATAGCCACGTTCTTAGACTCCCAATCCGCAATGCGGCCTATCATTAAAGCGTGACAAAAATGCAGCAGACGGCACATCCTTGTGCCGTAGCAAGTGCATCATGTCAAAGCCCCCAAAACGCTTTCCGTGATTAGGTAGAACCACGAACTGCACCGCATCCGAGTCCATATCCAGTCACGGAGTCTCAGACTGCCAGCATGGCGGTGCTTTCTCTCTGTGAATGGAGTTTTAACATTTACGTGAATAGGATATTAGGATCACTCAGGCTGGCCGCAGTGGCACCGCAGAGCAAAGGTAACGTACAGATTCGGAATGCCCTCTGCCCGAATCTCAGGCCAGATGGGTGAACATTGAAGCGAGCCTGGGACGCGGCGCGGCGTGTTCATGAGAAGATCAGAGCAGAAAGGAGAGTGAGATGAAAGCGACTCGGACGTCGAGCGATGTGATACAAGCATGCGTCAGACCACATACAGGAACACCGCCAAAGATACACTTGGCATAGCAGAAAGTGTCGTGAGGGACGGGACCAAGATATCTGGGGATGGTCCGGATGGATCGTCAGCCGCGTCAGTGGCGTTCGTTCAGAGAAGAGAACAAACTCGCGACAGCTCACCGGGCATCCCATTTTCCAGACGGGGCGATGTGCGACATAAGGCGTAAATTAACTGGGTGGAAAAATGAAGGAATTTAGCTTGCCTGGATGGCCTGTCCAAGGTCAAGCAATGGGAAGGGCGCTTGGGACGGTGGGGAAGTGATTCACATACATCAGGAAACCTGCCACAAACTTGTACAAGCCTGTACAAGTGGAAAAGCCAACAAGCTCACAAGTAACCTAGAATTGGCCACAAGTGCATTTACCATCTTATGGTCACAAGTTGACAAGTACAACAAATAGGACAAAAAGCTGTACAAATAACCGAAATGTGCAAATTAGGTACTACAGCTTGTTCACTTTTATACTTGTCTACTTGTACAAGTTGACAAGTAAACAAGCTAATGGATGTTTTGCTGATGTACTACGGAGCGTGAGTCGAACGGGATTGAAATACCTTTCCAAACCTGAATACTAGGCCTTTAATGAAATACATTTCTGGAGTGCTACAAATTAGGAGAGACCACCTGCAGCTGTGAGGTGCTCAGGTGCAAGATGAATGTACGTAGGGTGTAAAGGGCAGGTATTTGAAAGGCGTATGAAAGAGACGAAAGGGAAAATGCAAGTGAAAGGAAGTGAAGAAACGAGATGGGAGGAAATTCGAGTGGGTAAAGAAGGGAGTCTAGAATCACAATGCCGGAGCATCGAAAGCGGCGGCAACAAGACCGGGGTGCGGTGTCGCGGTACGGACGATTGGAGTGAGATCCCGTTGCATTTTTGAGGGTATGCGGCGTGGCGGGGCTTAAGAAACGAAGGCCGCGCAACGAGAACTTGTTGCGGTGCGCGGAGATAATCTCAATCAGAACGGCGAGGATGACACGAGGCGAGGCATGTCACGGTTTGCGAAAAGGTCACCTGGCATTGCCCATCACTGCAACACTGCCTGTTTCGTGCAGAGCAATCGTACGAGATATCAGGTTATCATTTCATGCACAACTACAAACAACAAACGACTGTAAGCGCGAAGCGTCGTGTCGACGCGCTGTGAATTCGTTTGGTAGAGTCGAGTTCCGAGAGGGATAAGAAAAGGGTTACATTTAGAGGGGAAAGGGGAATACTCCGAGCGAGGCTTGCGCTCCCGCGCTCGCTCATTCGCTCTCGTACTCGAGGTCTGTTAGGGTTTATATACACAATTCGAATATGCGATACTTGTCGGCAATGGAAATGAATGTTGGCTGACACGGGCGCGTGCGAGGTCGCCGTTTGGTTGCTAGACATGTCGAACGGTGGCGTATTGTAATGTAAAGCAAAAAGAGACTACGAGCGTATGAAAGGGGTAACATATGATAGAGACGAGCGGGACAGTCAGAAAGCGTCGCAGGCGCTCCGAATGGCCTTTCCGAGTCCAGCCGTGGACCTCTCCTTACACGGCATCCAGGCCGTGTAGTAAACCGGGGTGGCCGGCGGCTGCCACCTGACCGGGGATCAGGGGGATTGACGTCAAACATTCTCCGCGGGTGAGTGCGGGACAGGGCCGGGGTTATCAGTATCAAAGAGAAGGCGTGTTGCCCACTGGAGGCCCGGGAGAGCGCTGAGTCGGAAGGAGGGTAGGTTTTCCATGACACCCTGAAGGATGCCAGTGGCCTGGGGGCCACCTACAGCCGTTTCCATAACCCGACGGAAGGTATTAGCCGACCCTGGAGACAATAAAGAGTAATGAGAACGGGTACGTCTGGGATGGGAAGAAAGGGTATTACAGTTCCCCAGGCGGGCTTTGCATATTTCCCAGATGACGATGACAACGATTGACCATACGAAGATTACTGATTGTGGTGGCGATGAAAATATGAGTCTGTTAGAAAATGGAGAAGGTGTGGGACTCACAGGCGAAAAAAGCATCGAAGACTCGTTGGGAGATCTTGAAAAGACAGACGGGTGCGACGATGGCGAGTAGGGTGATGAGGAGCTTCTGTGGCATCGCGTTGTTCGTGTTGCCTGTGGGGTTTGGGGGCGAAAGAGTGATGAGGGGAAAGATCAGATTCATGGGAACCACTCCAGTCACCCTTTATAACGGTACGGTAAACTCCCCGACTGCGGATTGAAAAATGCTCACAAAGTTCACAAAAAATCCTTGGTAACCCCACCGCGACTTCGGGACATCTGCACCGAGGCTGAGTCTCTCGTGGATAGATCAAACTCAAGAATGGAGCTTGCCTGACATCGATAGAACCAGCGGGACACCAGTACTCCTTGTCAGGGGAAGGAAACTTGTCGTCGTCAGGCGGAGTGGCGGACGGTTTCGCCGACATGGATAGAACACAATGAAATCACTCCTGCAGAGGATGAGGTATCGCTTGGCGCCAGGGCCACGTAAACCTTTTCCTCACCGACCCAGCGCCAACGACCACGAAGTCCTTTCGACTTCCAATCGTACAAGCTCGATCAAGTTCCAGAATGGTGCCCTTGTCTCCATATCTCCACGGAAACACTCTGGTGAGGGGGATTCGGCTCGGGGTGATCCAAGGCTTTTATCATGGGTGAGTCCTTGGTGTTTATCCAGCCATCCAGCAATAAACTCTCAGCGTTTGACGGCTCAGCATGATCCGTGATAGCTGACCAGAGCGTTGCCTTAAGGAGGTCCAAGCATACGCCCAGTCAAGACAGGCGCCGTGGATAATTGACGACATCTTTCCTTCCCACCACTCTCCTAGCACCCAGTGGAAGAAGCACACTGACCTAGGTTGGTGAGATCCTCGGATGTGCTGGTCGATCGCCGATCTCTGAAGAAGGCCTGAAGCTTGAAGTTGATTTGGGCCCGATGCCGGACTCTATATAGATTCCATATCATTCGGACCACCTCGAGTACATATTCCCTAACGGGAGCCGCGGTTTGGAATGGTGGCAGTAGCTGCACTTAAGAGGAGTGATTAGCCGGTAACTTCTGGTGAGTGACGGACCTCCGGATGGACTTGGACTTGAAGCATGCTGCAGGCCTCGCTTTTCAACGAGAATTCTATCAAAGGGAACGCCGATCCTATGTCCAGTTGAATAGGAAACCATAATTACGGTCTTCGGACTCTCTGCCGCGTTGAATTTTATGAAGAACTGTGCGCAGGCCCAGACCAGG
Organism: Russula dissimulans; assembly: GCA_022376545.1. NCBI lineage: Eukaryota > Fungi > Basidiomycota > Agaricomycetes > Russulales > Russulaceae > Russula > Russula dissimulans. Next base: position 177,068 of record WTXJ01000027.1, on the reverse strand, counting down.
AAGCATTAATCGCCATGCGACTACCATGTGCGGAGAGTGGACGTCACTATTAGGCAATTCCCTTACGCACCTCTGCTAGATGAACGTTGCGGACGACGATCGTGGATGGTGCGGTACCTTCTCAGTTCAGAGTTCAGAGTCCCGGACCATGAGTGCGGATGCGACTCGGCCGCCGCGGAGCACACAACCCGACCGGACCATGCAGACGACTTCGTAGCCAAACAACCACTGGCATCACCTGCCGGGCTCCTATGTCAGCTTTCTGCATTGTTCAAGCTCGCCTGGCGCGACTGCGCTCCTCCATCGCATCAAGCCCTGTCGCGGTCAACGGAGACACTCTGAATCGCCGTCGCTCCAGCATCAGTAAAACTACCACCAACTTTTTGGGGCTCATACGAGCTCGTACGAGCTAGTACGAGTGGAAAAGCCAACGATTGCGCAAGGAATCTAGACTTTACCAAAGGTCCACTTTCCAACTTTTCATGTGGATTTTTTACCGATAAGGGCGCCCTGGCACCACTGGAAATTGTCCCTTTCTCCGTTGAATTGAATTTCATTCGATACTTCAACAGGAAGTTCACAACAGACAGTCAATCAATTTACCGCGGACGTCCTTGAAAACGCAGAAGCTGAACTTTCAATGGTCCACGCAACAGTTCCTTCTCCAGACGTCGTCAGGTCGCAGTCACGTGATATAACTCACCTACCCCCTCCGCCCTCAGTGATGATCAATTGACGATTCCTCTTCACAAACAACGATACAGTATAGTTGTATTGTAAGGTTCCCTCGGAGCTCTGCGCGGAATCAGCTCGTCGAAGCGCCCACACACACGCACAAACAACTCTCTCCGCCCAACGCCGACGATCGCCTATGCAAGACGAAACACCAAAACCAAAACGTCAACCCCTCATTCCTTCCCATTCACTTCATCTCTGTCCATACCTATCCCTCTGATACCATTCCCTTTCCCCTCTAGTCTCTGCTATGTTCATCGCCCCTTTGCTGTGACGTCGTACGCTTTTGTTTGCTAACATTCCTTACTCTTACATTAGCTCCCCCTTCCCTCATCGCCTCTATTCACAAAGCGCCTTAACGTGGCACTTGTACTTACCTCCGGAGGCTATACAAGCCCAGCCATCACTTACTTACTGACATCTCAACTTCAACACATTCGTACAAGCTTACTAAGTAGGTACCTCTCCTGTATTTAAAGACCCCCTCCAGCTTGTGGAGAAGGACATTCATCCATCGCGTCGATCAAATCCAGTTTCTCTTTGCTTTCATTTCCTGTCTCAGTGTGCGTCCCCGTCCCGCGCTAGCTCTCAGCGTTCCTGCGTGCGTCCTCATCTCGTCCCGTCTAAGCCGATTACCGTCCTTCCCTTTCCCCTTCCTTTCCCCTTCCTCTCCTTCTTATCCTCTGTGGTCTACTTGATCACTCGCATCATCGCAGTCATCTGCACAGCATCATGGGTCCACATCAATTCTCGTCGATGTCATTTCAGCTCATTTATGTCTCGGGTTCTGACACTTTGAACTCGTTGATGTTACCCCGGGCCACGGCCCGTTCTGGTCTTATCTCCCTGTCCGACTTCGCATCGTCAATCACAGTGGCTAGGTGGATGTTGCACAAGCGGTGGTTGCTTGCAAGCGTGACAACTATCCTTCTACTTGGTTTTCCATGCCTTGTGTTATTGACCTCAGTACTATCGACGTCATCGACATCCCTTCAGCAACTGCAGTGATGTCTCTGTGAAGCAGCTAGTGTACTAGTCGACAGCGCAAGGTGCCCTGCCTGCGGCTCGGAATCCGAAAGCGTGGCGCATTACCTGTTCATTTGCCCAGGCTATGCGCACGAAATATGGACACTCAATGGGGAAGCAAACAAGCTGAGTAAAAGGCTAAGCCCTGAAACCCTACTCAGCAATCCAGACCTCACCATCCCTCTAGCCAACTTCATAGACACCACACGCCTATTCAAACCGGTGGCACGAGCTGAGACATGCTAGAAAGCGTGCCCCGCGCACACATACCCCTCCCCTGTAACGCTGCCCACATGCGCTAGCACTGCGCGACAGCGGCATCAATGCTCGGACGAGGACGACACACGGGCAGCTGAAGAGCGCCGGGCGATACAGGCTCCTCCATCAAGCCAACGCCTCGCACTCACCAGATCAGCCACCTTGCTCGATAACTTCGCGCTCGTCACTCGTCAAGGCCGAGCGTAACACAACGACGACTATATTCAGCGGTAGGGAGAAATACCGCACAAGAGATCCACATACAACAATGAATACTAAACAACGAGCATGTATATGACCAGGAAGTCCTACCTGGGGCTTCTGCAGCCCCGCGACCGCTCCTACCTCACCTTATGTGGGCCAAGCCCGGCTCAAGGTAGGCAACGCACAGGGGAGTAGGGACGGTCGCAAGCGGACAATAAATCGATTCCAAGGTGCGGTAACGTGTCGTTCTCTTGATATAGCAAACACTGACGGAACCTGCTCATGGATAGAAATGTGTGAACAATACTGTCAGAGGCCACGCGGCTCGGTTGCTCGATCTGACTTTTACTTTTAGGATATGTTAAGGTCAGTATCGTGGGCCGTTTGATGCTTTCTGCTCCTCCAAGAGCACAGCAGAGCTCGCTTACCTTACTTACATTCATCAGGCTGCTTTTTCTCGGGTTGCGGTTGCTACAACGTGGTGACGCAACAGCGAACGCGTCCCCGTCCTTGCCACAACATTGGCACCGTCGTGCAAGCGAGCATTGCGCCCAGCGCTTCGCGCGGATGAGCAGCGTTCCGTGGGTGTTCAGCGCTCAATTGGTATCATATCAGAAAAGAATGAGCCGGAGGCGAGCACCACCCGCACCGGGTGGTGCTGGACCTCTATGAAGCGATGAAGAATGCACGCTTCTATCAGAATGTCAGTCGTTTGCGCCGGCCAGCATCAGCAATAGGCGGGGTTAGGGGCAGTCCGTGGCGCAGGTGGGCGCTCGGAAGTGCGTGTGGAAGTGGGCATTTGACCGGACTCTCGAGGCGGAGTGTGCCGGTGGGCAACTGCTTCAAGTTGTAGGGCATAGGCTTCCCTCGGCTAACGATCAAGGAGGAAAGGAACTGCCAGTGAACTGAACTCCCCGGCCACGTTTCTCTTGTGTGGTGCCAAAAACGCTCAATCCCTCAACAGTCTTGGAAGTCCGCACCGAGAGGAGGCCCAGTGCGACTTCATGGATTCATGCAAGCACGGTGAGAGACCATTGGATGAGCCAGTGGCAGAGGAGGCGCTGGGCCAAAGCGCGTCATCGTGATCACGTAAAGTGATTGAAGGTCCCTTAAAATTTTTTTGTGCAACACGTTTGCAACACGTTTGGTTCTATCATTCCTTGGACCTCTCCGGGGGTATGCACAGCCAACTATAGCCATAGCGGTCCCAGGTCCAACCCCTGACTACAATAGGCATCACGTCCTGCTGCAATCTATCCTTTTGCCTAAGTTAATAACTGAACAGTCTTCTCTGGCCCTCTGGCTCATCCTACGCTTGTTACTGTACACGGTGACTCACGCAAAAACTGGAAGGCAGCCTAAAATTTTCTCTGTCTCGCGATATGAGGCATGCCACCAAGCTCTAGCCTTCACATACATTTCGGACTCACGTTGACCCTGCTGATCCGTGCCATATCGGGTGGGAGGCACCACAATCGAGAAAGGTTTACCAACTCGGTCTCTTTCTCAAAGGAGTAAAGCTGTCCAACCATGGACCACCTCCCAATTTGTTCACGGGACGGTTCTTGTGGGTTATAGGTTCACCCTTTCGCTCCGTAGCGTAGCAGTCCCAACTCGTCCTCGCTCGACTTGATTCAGTCTTCGGTTTCGTTTGAGAATATGCTCCCCACGCATCATGCCAGTATCATCTCCCTCAGTAATTCCATCAGCATCCCTGTCGTGATCACCGTCAGCGACGGCGAGCCTGGTTGCGGGAGACGTCTCTGCGAAGGAGCTTGCGTGGCAAACGCCAGTCTACCTCGTGGTCGTTTTAGGTGCTGTAATATGTCATCCAGCCCCTATGCCAGCGCCATCTTCCACCGCATTCCCCCTCTAATTCCTCGTCTCTAATCCGATAGTTACCGTTTCTCTCATCTCTGCCGTCATTCTAGTTATCTGGAATGATGGTTGCAATTGGAGAGCATTGATCCCGGGCCTGGGCCGGGACCGCCTCACCTTCATCCTTTCCCCGGGTACATCCATCATCACGTCGAGCGGTCGGTGCACGATGTATTCATTCTAACCATATGTCTGTTGTCTGTCTGTATTTTTTTGCTTCTTCACTCGCCGTCCACCCACTCAATCGCCGTCGATCCGTACACTTTCGCTGATCGCAGCCCAGACGCTCGTGGAGAAGATGCTGTCCTGGTTCTCCGCAACACTCGTGCCAGCATTCCGCAGCCTCAGACAAGCCACTGCCACCTCTGAGAGCAGCGCCACGCCAGGGCCATGATCTCACGTGACAGCAGCGGGTCCTGTCTCTACCTGTAACTATATTTGGGTTTTGCTTGTCCAGTCTTCCTGCCAGTGTTTCATTGTGAACGGCATCGATTCATTCGATTCTACTCTTCTCAATACCTTACTCTGAAGATGATGCAACTACGCAGAGGATGAATTTGGACGCGGAAATCTCTGGAACTCCTGAATGGGAGAAAGGAAAACGTTGACTACAAAGTACCCCAATCAGACTTATAAATGTTAGAATCGCGGATCGAAAATCGCAAATTACAAAGTTTTCCGACGTGGCCCACGGAACTTCATCGAATGGAGTAATGTCAATAGGCCTCCTTACCTCACTTCGATCTCTGCCAAAAAAGGCTCTACCCTTGTTCCCTTTCGGATGTGCCGTCTGTCGCACTTTTGTCACGCCCTAGTAGACAGTTTAGGAAGGACTCGGCTCGGATGTCGAGGGACGAAGCCGCCGAAAACAAACTGACGCAGCGCGACCGCCCGAACTTTAATAAGGTAGGGCCATTGCATAAACGAAACGCCTGTCGATTCGAATAGTAGGACGACGTAGTTATTTAATAAAATACTTGTTCGAAATATCATTGGCCGTTTCCTGCAGAGCGGTCAAGGCTGGATCACGAGAATTATCGGACTCTTGTGAACATACCGGTCTGGAATGGAAACATCGTTGCCTCGCCAAACCTTTTTCATAAATGAATCATTGTTGGCCTGGCCTCGTTCAAGGGAATACGAGTCACGTTTACCGCGGTGGGAGCTGATCAATCAGCAGCCTGTGAAGGGAGAGTAGGAGAATTTGAGTATCCGACCACACTATGTGCCAGGCGGAGCGAGAAACAAAGTGTCTCTGATCATACAAATTGTGTAATTTTGGCGATTGCTCACCAACACGAGAACCGATGCCCTATAAAGAATGGGGAAGTTGACGTTACAAGGATGAGGTGGTGAATTTCGATCCCACGATGGATATCGTCAGATAGGTGGCGAGTACGAGAGAAGTAGGCACTACGACTCACCACTCCGCCAACGAAACGCAAACAAACAGCCAATGGCCTCGATACAATTTGGCTTTTGAGCTTGTGCCCAAGTTGGAGAGGCATTTATTGCTGTGACAACTAGACCACTCCTGCAACTTTGACAAGTTCGAGTTATATTGTGGGCTTTGGGGACCCAGATGGGGCAACGGCTTCAAAATCCATGGATAGAGTCGAGTTTGTGATGAAACGAGAGTGGGTCACAGCGATCGATGGCGATTGCCACGGATCGGATCCGACTGCGATTCACGGTTGAGGGGGAGGACAGAGCTGTGGTTGATGAAGGACGGATGAGGTCGTTTTACTCGAGATACAACCAGTTCGAGAGATGAATTATTACTCACGGATCACCGCGACTACCCGAGGAATTTGGTGGTCTTGCGCTCTCTTCTAGAACGAGAACGGATTCACGGCACGGTGCGGACAGGGATTCCGAGAGCCGGAGGTTTGAACTTGGACCAACGCGGAATAAGTCACAAGCTGATCGGGTGATAACTTCAAGGTGAAGATGAGTAGGATAGGGAGAATTGTGTAGGGGTATCGAAGGGGGTCGAGGTTCAAGTCGAAATTTTTAGCGAAAATTATTCGGGACCCGGTGTGGCGGCAGTGGCAACACAATGGAAGAGCGATCGTCGGCTGCGCGCACTCCGCGACATGAGACCTGCTCTTCATCACCATCAGGTTCTTCGACTTGGACAGAGGAGCAAGTTCATCTCCACCTTCCGTTGCGGACGCTCCACAGCGATACTCCCACTGGGCCACTCCTTGCCGCAGCTTGATAGAAGCATTTGGCCGGCGCAAGAGCCGTTTCGGACGTTCTGAATTGGCAAAGGGCGTCATGAATCGCCCTAGGTTTAGGCATGTGCCCACGTTCCCCCTATGAAATTTGCCAAGAGGGTCTAGGGTGCCAGTTTTCATCCCCCGGGCGCCAATAGTCGTGCGTGGACGGACTCTGATCAGGACGATTGGGCCATCAGGCGTCGCAGCTCAGCCTTCTACTCCATTCCAGAGCTTTTGCTGTGATGGTGAAAGGTAAGAAATGGCGCCTACGACAAAGTCAAAGTGTCTTCTGGCGTAGTGTTCCCACCATATGTCGACATCGAACTTCCCAGGCCCCAAGGTCAACTGATACGGTATCACCGAGACTGGGGCTTTCAAGGTTATTTCCCCGGTCTCTGATTCCCCTGTTCAAAGGGTATTAAGGGCCCATACCAGAAATGAGGGGGGATAACGCCCATACTTTTCAGGGGGACACCCTTGATGCCCTGATGGACACGGCCGCAACCATCTCTCGCTCGCGCTATACCCGAACAATCTACCTTGGGCCCCGATGCCGCAGGTTAGCCATGGTGGGTAAAATTGATGGATCACGACGCACATTAGTGACCCGGAAATCAGCCCTTGTGAAGCAAAAGGTGCCCCTTCCCAAGCCATCAGACTTTTATTTTTTCTTTCGAGATCGCGCCACCCCAGGATCCACTGATATCGAGGGGGCAGTAACCAGAGTGTGGAAACGCTTGAGTAGCCAGGAGAGCTGAGATCAGTTGGGATGAAGGTGAGCAAGAGGGACAGACGCTCGGGCCACCCCAGTCGTAATAATCATTTTCCTCATTTTCCCCTCCTTCTCGCCCCCCTTCTTCCCGTCCGTCACGCTCTTTCGATCGGTCGATCGCATCAATCCCAGAGGATCCGAGGAATGCACAACATTTCACAGTTACCCCGTTACCCGTATCACCACACAGATCGTATAAGTCTCAACACGCGCAGTCAATTTAGGCTCGGCCGATTCACCCTCATCAATCGTATAAATCACGTCTCCCGCCCACGCAAGGAGCCCCCAATTCTCCGCTTCCTTTCAACCCAACCCATATACGTCGACACATGCGGTTGTCCCTTCACAGCACTACGACTCTTTTCCTACTCAACGTACTCGTCGTCCTCTCTCTGCTCCCTCGCCCCGTCGCTTCACTTCCAATCATGGCTTTCAAACTTGGCGCAGGTCGAAACACCCACATCTCCACCCCATCCCACATGAACGACCAGGAACATTTCGACACCGTCCTCACTTTTGGTGAGCGACGGCTTCCAAATCGTTTCACTTTATCCTTGCTAAACGGCTTTCCCACAAAGCATGGCTTTGCGCATTGTTTGGGACCTGGATGTGGGTCGTCAACAGGACGGCCATTTCTCGACGGGTCGCCAGGATCAATTGTGAGCTTCTTTCCTGCCTCGTGCCCCCCCCCCCCCCTCCTCTCTCTCTCCTTTCCTGATCAATTTTCCCGAGCAGGGCTGGCCCTCGCACCAAGCACCTCGATCCAACGAGTCCTCTCATTCTGCGTCGACACTTACAATTCGGCGGCGACCCTCTTCACCACCGTCGGTGTCAATGACACCCTCTGGGGCTGCGCCTATCCCGAAGCTAACGGAGGAGGCCTCTCCCGCCCGATCGCCTCTGCCAATCATGGCCCTTCGGCTCAAGCTCGACCTCAGAGGGCACGAGTTCAGGTCGGGAGCTCCTCAGAAACCCGAGGCCGTGCAAGCCACATGCTGAGAATTGGGCGTGACACGCGCACCCGGTCCATGTCACCTGTCTAGATTAGATTTTTTTTCCGTCGACGTATTTCACTTGTAAAAAATTTCAATGGTCGAGGCGCGGACGACTCGGAGGTTATATTACATAAGTGACGATTCATAACTAAAACTGATCCAGAACTAGATGATGGCCGTGCTTCGCACGCAAACACCTTACGGTCAACGGCCGCCTCCGGAACATCCCACAAATGTTCTCCAATCCGGAGCGCGTTCACTCGCTGCTGCGTTTCCTGGAGGAGACCGGGGCCTGCGCTAAACCGCGGGCAGTTTGGGAGCCCGGATGAACTGGAAAGTCCACCCCGAACAGGTGTCACCTGTCCCTATTTCCCCCTAGACCACCATCAAATCACCCTACTATACATAACACAGCCGGCGATCCTCGCGGGCCAACCCATACCATACACGCCTAAGCATACTACGTAGATAATACGTGACCGCCTCTGTACCATCGTCGCACGCGCTGCGGTATAAAAATCCTGGATCCAAAAAAAAAAAAAGTGCTTCGCACGGCCGTCGTCTAGTGGTTTCTAAGCGGCAAGCGTGGACAAACAGCGTTTTTTTTATTTCACGACACACTGCATCTTTCATCGAGAAAATTGATGGACATGTAGAGATAGGGTACTTTGTACAGTGTACGAAGTTTGATAGCAGTTGAATGAAAATTGAGCGAGTAATTCGTGGTGTTCCGTTGAGGGGTCTGTTCCGCTCAGGGCGCAGGGACAGTAAAGGGGACTTGGCGCCTGTCGCACCTTTGTCACGCCTAGTAGACAGTTTAGGAAGGACTCAGCTCGGAGGCCGCCGAAAACAAACTGACCCAGGGCGGCCGCCCGAAATTTAACAAGGCAGTGCCATTGCATGAACGAACCGCCTATCAAATCGAATAGCACGGCGACGTCGTTATGCAATAAAATACTAGCGAACGCCCGTGCGACGCACCGGGGGGGGTGGGGTCACGTAAGGAGTCAAAGGGATTCAAACATTGTATTTGTCCTCGGCTCCTCTTAGACGGTGGCCTTTTCAGGGTGTCTGCCACCAGGGTGGGACTCGAAGGAATTGACACAGGAGTTTGTGGGGAAGCCGTCATAGTTGAGTCGAAATTATACCGAAATCTATGAGTTTAATTGGGATACAAACATACCTCGACGCGCAGTCCGGGCTCATTTGGACGTATCGAGAGACGTTTTGATGAGTAATCTCAGCCTCTTCTTGTTGGCTAAGCACAATTCGTGATTACCAGCCAATGGGAATGCGTGTGAAAGGACAGATGATATTGAAGATACTCGAAGCTTCCGGAGACGAAGAAACCAATTATAATATAGAAAGATTTCACAAAATCTCATCGGCCGTTTCCTGCAGAGCGGTCAAGGGTGGATCACAAGAATTATTGGACTGTTGTGAACATACCTCGTAGTCTGGAATGATGGACACATCATTGTCTCGCCAAACGTTTTTCATGAATGATCATTGTTGGCCTGTCCTTGTTCAAGGGAATACAGCGGTGGGAGCTGATCAATCAGCGGCCTGTGAAGGGAGAGTAGGGGAATTCGAGGATCAGTTGTCCGGATTCAGTGGGTGTTGTGCTCGGAAATTGGAAGCACTTTACATTAACAAATGTACTGAAAATGACAAGGAAAAAAATAGATGCACGCAAGCAATAGGCAGGACTGGGGCCAGGCTCCTAACCAGCCAACCTGGGGTGCTTCTCTCGATGATTTTGTAGTAGTGATTATCATTTACCTCGTATCTAACCACGGACCCTACCGAAATTAAAATACCGCCCCCCAAACTTTAAACACCGACTAACTCTTCATTCAAAACTTTTTCGAAGCACGCAAGGTTGGCTGGTTAGGAGCCTGGACTGGGGCCAGGACGGGACGAGACATTTGGGGGTAACGGGTGAGAAGAACTTGAAGCACGCGTTCAACAATACATAGCAAAACTCAGAACGGAGGGAAAATGGCTGAATAAACAGTAGAGCCGGCGGCGGATCTGCGGGCTGAAACAAGCAAATATAATCACAACCGCCTTTAAGTTACGGGCGGTACAGAGGATCGGGTCTCCGATCTATCTCCGAGGCCTTCATTTTCGGGTCCTGTTATGGGTGAACACTGAAACGAGCCTGGGACGCCGCCGGGCGCGTTCGTGAGAAGATCAGAGCAGAAAGGAGAGCGAGACGAAAGGGATGTCGAGTGGTGCATCAGTAAAAATACCACCAACTTTTTTGGGCTCGTACGAGCTAGTACGAGTGGAAAAGCCAGCAAGTGCGCGAGGACTTAGGATTGACCAAAAGCTCACTTTCCAACTTTTTATAACAAGTAAATAAGTACAAAAAGCTGACTAGTAAAAAAGTTTGTGGATTTTTTACTGATGTGTGATACCAGCATGCGTCAGACCACACGCAGGAACACCAAGAAAGATACACTTGGCATAGCAGAAAGTGTCGTGGGGGACGGGACCAAGATATCTGGGGATGTATCGTCAGCCGCGTCGGTGGCGTTCCACAGGAAAATAGGCAAAAAAATTGACTTGTGAAATTTTTTGAAAAAAGGGGGTTTTCGCACGAGATATCAGGTCATTATTCCATGCACAACTACAAACGACAAACGACATGCAGGCCGTGTAGTATACCAACTTGTTCTATCCTTTTCAACACAGATTACACATAGCTGAAGATGCAACCAGCCCACCAATGATGCCTAAACCGTGGGATGAGAAGATACTGTTGTCGCTCGTGGGACCTAGCCAGGCAGGACCGGCGGCTGCCACCTGACCGGGAATTAGAGGGATTGACCTCAAACATTCTCCGCGGGTGAGTGCGGGATAGCGCCTGGGTTGTCAGTATCAAAGAGAAGGCGTGTTGCCCACTGGAGGCCCGGGAGAGCGCTGAGTCGGAACGAGGGTAGGCTTTCCATGACACCCCGAAGGGTGGGGCCATTGACAACGTCTGCTACCCAGCGAAACGGGGGGCTGAGTTGGGACGGCAGCCATTCCATAAAAGCGTTGGTCGAGTTAGTGATGATGTCTGGTATCCGTAGGGAGAGTGCGTCCCGTCGGGTGGATAGCCATTCTATAAGTTGACCGTATGTGGGGACGTTCAAGTTGGCCGCGTTTGCTACAAACCGGAAGAGTCCGAAAGGGAACGGTGATTCCATAACACAACTGAAGCAATCGGCCAACCCTGCAGGTAATAAAGAGTAATGAGTACGGGTACGTATGGGATGGGAAGAAAGGGTATTACAGTTCCTTGTGCTGACGAGCAGGGCTCTGCATTTTGCATGGAATGCCCAGATGACGAGGCCAACGATGAGGTACGTGAAGATTGCTGGTTGTCGTAGCGATGAAAATATGAATCTGTTAGTAAAGTAAATGGAGAAGGCGTGGAACTCACGAGAGAAAGTAGCATCGAAGACTCGTTGGGAGAGTTGGGAGATTGCGGAAGGATAGATGAGGAGGACGATTACAAGTAGGCTAAGGATGAGTTTCACTGGCATAATGTTGTACGTGTTAACCGTGATGTGTGAGGGCGAAAGTGGGACGAGGGAAAAGAAAGGATTCAGAAGAACCACTCCAGTCAACCTTTATAAACGGTATGGTAAGTTCCCCGACTGCGGATGGGAAATACTCACAAGGTTCACAAAAAATCTACAGTAGTCACTAACCCCGCCGCGAGCCTTCAGGACATCTGCACTGAGACTGACTCGGAGTCTCTCGTGGATAGATCGATAGAACCAGCGGGACACCAGTACACCTTGTCAGGGAAGGAAACATGTCCTCGTCAGGTGGAGTGGCGGGCGATTCCCCCGACACGGACAGAACACGATGGAATCACTCTGCAGAGGATGAGGTCTCGCTTGGCGCCGGAGACACGTAAACATTTTCCTCACCGACCCAGCGCCAACGACCACGAAGTCCTTTCGACTTCCAATCGTACAAGCTTGATCAAGTTCCAGGATGGTGCCCATGTCTCCATATCTCCATGGAAACACTCTGAGGGGGCTTCGGCTCCGGGTGATCCAAGTCTTTCATCATGGGTGAGTCCTAGTGTTCATCCACCCACCCAGCGATGAACTCTCAGCGTTTGACAGTTCATCATGATCCGTGTTCATCAGGAAAATAGGCAAAAGCTTTTTGACTTGTGAACTTGTGTTAAAAAAAGAGGGTTTTATTGTACCTCTCTCCTCCTGAAAATTAGTTTGCCAATCAACTTTTTTTTGGACTGAAGGTTCCTTTTCGCCTTTTCTACCTTTTTGACCTTTTTTTACCTTTTTTCCTCGGTCGAGCTTGGTCGAGCTCGACCAAGCTCGACCAAGCTGGTATAAGTGAAAAAAAGTTTTATGCAGAAATGCTGATGTTGCCCTAAGAGGTCCAATTAATAATACGCCCAGTCAGGACAGGCGCAGTGGATAATTGATGACATCGTTCCTCCCCACCACTCTCCTAGCACGCAGTGGAGGAAGCACATTGACCTAGGTCGGTGATCCTCGGATGTGCTGGTCGATCGCCGATCTCTGAAGAAGGCCTGAAGCTTGAAGCTTGATATGGGCCCGATGCCGGACTCGATAAAGATGCCATATCATTCAGACCACCTCGAGTTCATATTCCCTAACGGGAGAACGCGGTTTGGAATGGTGGCAGTAGCTACACTTAAGAAGGGTGATTAGCCGGTAACTTCTGGTGAGTGACGGACCAGGGATGGACTTGGACTTGAAGCATGCTGCAGGCCTAGCTTGTCAATGAGAATCCTACCAAAGGGAACGCCGGTCCTATATCCAGTTGAATAGGAAACCACAATGACGGTCTTCGGACTCCCTGCCGCATTGAATTTCATGAAGAACTGTGCGCAGGCCCAGACCAGGAAGCATTAATCGACATGCGACTACCATGTGTGGAGAGTGGAGTCACTATTAGGCAATTCTCTTACGCACCTCTGCTAGATGAACGTTGCGGACGACGATCGTGGATGGTGCGGTACCTTCTCAGTTCAGAGTTCACAGTCCCGAACCATGAGTGCGGATGCAAGTCGACCGCCGCGGAAGCCGTTGTCACCCCGACCGGACCAGCGCAGATGACTTCGTAGCCAAACAACCACTGGCATCACTTTCCAGGCTCCTATGTCAGCTTTCTCCATTTCTCAAGCTCGCCTGGCGCGACTGCGCTCCTCCATCGCATCAAGCCCTGTCACGTTGCGGTCAACGGAGACACTCTGAATCGCCATCGATCCAGGGCGAATTGTCACTTTCTCCGTCGAATTGAATTTTTGTTCGATTCTTCAAGAGGAGGTTCGCAACAAACAGTCAGTCATTTTACCGCAGACATCCTTGAAAAGGCAGAAGCTGAACTTTCAATAGTCCACGCAACAGTTCCTTCTCCGTCGAGTGCCGAAATTCCACGTCTTCCAGTCGCGGTCACGTGACATAGCCTCACCTACCCCGTCCGCCCTCATTGATGACGATACCTCTTGGCGGACACGATATAGTCGCATCATGGGTCCACATCAATCCCGTCGCTGTCATTTCGGCTCATCTATGTCTCAGGTTCCGACACTTTGAACTCGTTGACGAGGCGAATGTTACCCACGGCCCGTTCTGACCTTATCTCCGATTGTCCGACTTCCCATCCTCAATCACAGTGGCTAGGTGGATGTTGCACAAGTAGTGGTTGCTTGCAAGCGTGACAACTATCCTTCTCCTTGGTTTTCCATGCCTTGTGTTATTGACCTCAGTACTATCGACATCATCGACACCCTTTTAACAACTGCAGCGATGTCTCTGCTCGGTGGAGCAGCTGGCGTGGAAATCCCTCGCTGTCGTACTAGGTGCAGTAACGTGTCGTCCTCTTGATATAGCAAACACTGACGGAACGTGGTTGAGTTCAAGAAGGGGGAGAAACAGGTAGACTCTGGGAGGAGACGAGAGCAGGCTCATAAACAGAGACATGTGAACAATACTGCCCACGCGGCCCGGTTGCTCGATCCGACTTTAACCTTTAAGAAGGGAGGGCGTGATTGTTTGCGGATGCAGAGTTCGCCCACCTTACTTACATCCATCAGGCTGCTTTTGCTCGGGTTGCGGTTGCTACAGCGTGGTGACGCAACAGCGAACGCGTCGAGTCCCCGTCCTTGCCACAACATTGGCACCGTCGTGCAAGCGAACACTGCGCCTAGCGCTTCGCGCGGATGAGCGGCGTCCCGTGGGTGTTCAGCGCTCAATTGGTATCATATCAGAAACGAATGAGCCGGAGGCGAGCACCACCCGCACCGGGTGGTGCTGGGCCTCTATGAAGCGATGACTCGGATGAATCATGAATGTACGGCTCTATCAGAATGTCAGTCGTTTGCGCCGGGGCCAGCATCGGAAGCTGTGTTAGGGGCGGTCTGTGGCGCAGGCAGGCGCTCGAGAGTGCGCGGGGAATTGTGGGCATGAGGCCGCAGAGTGGGCATTTGACCGGATTGCCGAGGCGGAGGGTGCCGTGCCGGTGGGCAACTGCTTGTAGGGCATAAGCTTCTCTCAGCTAACAGGAAAGGAACTGCCAGTGAACTGAACTCCCCAACCACGTTTCTCTTGTGTGGTGCCCAAAGCGCTCAATCCCTCAACAGTCTTGGGAAGTCCGCACAGAGAGGAGCCCCAGTGCGACTTCATGGATTCATGCAAGCATGGTGAGGTGAGGGGCCGTTGGAAGTGGCAGAGGAGGCGCTGGCCGAAACGTCATATCACGTAAAGCGATGGGAGGGCTTAGAATTTTCAGCGCAACACGTTTGCCCGTTTGTTTTAGTTTTAGTTACAGTTCCATTCACACTCCCTGGACTGCTATAGCGATCCCAGGTCCAACCCCTGACTCGGACTAAAATGGGCATCATATCCTGCTGCAACAACCCGAATCCTTTTGCCCAAGTTAACTGAACAGTCTTCTCTGGCCCTCTGACACATGATCCTACGCTTGTTACTACTGTATACACGGTGACTCACGCAAAAACTGGAAGGTGGCCTAAAGATATTCCTTGTCTCGATCTGAGGCACCCCGCCAATCTCCGGCCTTCACATCCTATTTCGGACCGTTGAGCCACGACTCCGTCTCTTTCCCAAAGGAGTAAAAACTGTCTCAAGCCGACTTCCTAAAACCATGGCCGGCATGGCCAGTGGACCATCTCCCAATCCGTTCGGGACTTATTCTTGTGGGGTTATAAGTTCACCAACGTGCGACAAATGCACACGCACCACACACAACTTTCATTCCCTGCACCTACTGGTCAGTCCCTGCACAACCCTTTCAATTCCCTCCGTAGCAGTCCCAACTCGTCCTCGCTCGATTTGGATCAGTCTTCGGTTTTTGAAAATATACTCCCCACCCATCATGCTAGTACCATCTCCCTCGGTATTTCCATCAGCATCCCTGTCGTCGTCACCGTCAGCGACGGCGAGCCTGGTCGTGGAAGACGTCTCTGCGAAGGATCTTGCATGGCAAACGGCCGCCTATCTCGCGGTCGTATTAGGTGCTGTATTATGTCATCCAACCCTTACGCGGGCGCCGCCGTCTTGCGCCGCATCCCCCCTCTAATTCCTCGTCTCTAATCCAATTAGTTATCGTTGCTCTCATCTCTGCCGTCATTCTAATTATCTGGAACGATGGTTGGAGTTGGAGAGCATTGATCCCGGGGCCGGGGCCGGGCCGCCCCCGCGCTGGAGATGTCATACCCGGTTCGGCGTTCATCCTTTCCCCGGGTACGTCCATCTTTACGGTCGGTGCACGATGTATTCTAACCTAACCATATGTCTGTTGTCTGTCTGTATTTTTTTTGCTTCTTCACTCGCCCGTCCACCCCCTCCATCCGTCCGTCGATCCATACACTTTTCGCCGATAGCCCAGACACTCGTGGAGAAGATGCTGTGCTGGTTCTCCACAACACTCGTGCCAGCATTCCGCGACCTCAGACAAACCGCTGCCACCTCTGAGGGCAGCGCCACGCCAGGGCCATGATCTCACGTGACAGCAGCCGGTCCTGTCTCTCATCGAACCTGTGGGTTTTGAGTTGTCCAGTCTTCCTGTTTCACGGGCTCTTCACGTCCTGCGCTACCCTGGTTCTGCACCATGGGGCCATCGTTGTGAACAGTATTGATTCGTTCTATTCTACTCTTCTCAATATCTGCCTCCGAAGATGGTGCAACTAGTATGCAGAGGATGAAGTTAGAGGCGGAAATCTTTATAGCTCTTTAGTGATGTGAATGGGAGAAAGGAAAACGTTGACCACAAAGTACCCTAATCAGACTTATAAATATTAGAATTGCGGATCGAAAATCGCAGATTACGAACTTTTTCAAAACATTGTTACAGTAAACCCCGCTTCAGGAAATTTGGGCCTGGTGTCTCTGATTGGAGGGTTGTTGCGCCGTTCCAACATGGCCCACGGAACTTGATCAGAATGGTGTGACAATAGACCTCCTCACCTCGGTCTCTGCCAAAAAATGCTCTACCTTTGTTCCCTTTCGTTCTGCGGGGACGCCGCGTCCCGCACGCGTGAGAATGTTCATCGATCTGGGCAGGTACAACAGGACTAAAGGGGACGTGCCGTCTGTCGCACCTTTGTCACGCCCTAGTAGACAGATTAGGAAGGACTCAGCCTCGGATGTCGAGTGACGAAGCCGCCGAAAACAAACCGACGCAGGGCGGCCGCCCGAAATTTAACAAGGCAGTGCCATACGAACCGCCTATCGAATCGAATAGCACGACGACGTCGTTATTTAATAAAATATTTCGCGAAATCTCATCGGCCCCTTCCTGCAGAGCGGTCAAGGGTGGATCACGAGAATTATTGGACTGTTGTGAACATACCTCGTACTAGTCTGGAATGGAAACATCGTTGTCTCGCCAAACGTTTTTCATGAATGAATGATTGTTGGCCTGTCCTTGTTCAAGGGAATACGAGCCACGTTTACAGCGGTGGGAGCTGATCAATCAGCGGCCTGTGAAGGGAGAGTAGGGGAATTCGAGGATCAGTTGTCCGCAACCTCGGAACGGAGGGACAATGGCTGAATAAACGCCAGGTTGCGATGGGAGACTCGCGTACAGTAGAGCCAGCGGATCAGCGGGCCGAAATAAACAAGGGTACAGAGGATCGGGTCTCCGATCTACCTCCGAGTCCTTCAAGTTCGAGTCCTGTGATGGGTGAACACTGAAGCGAGCCTGGGACGCCGCCGCGGCGCGGCGCGTTCAAGTTCGTGAGAAGATCAGGGCAGAAAGGAGATCGAGACGAAAGCGACGTCGAGTGGGGTGATACCAGCATGCGTCAGGCCACACGCAGGAACACCGCCAAAGATACACTTGGCATAGCAGAAAGTGTCGTGAGGGACGGGACCAAGATATCTGGGGATGTATCGTCAGCCGCGTCGGTGGCGTTCCATCAGGAAAAAATAGGCAAAAACTTTTTGACTTGTAAACTTTTGTGAAAAAAGAGGGTTTTATTGTACCTCTCTCCTCTTGAAAATTAGTTTTCCAATCAACTTTTTCTTGGATTGCAGGTTTCTTTTCGCCTTTTCTACCCTTTTCACCTTTTTTCCTCGGTCGAGCTCGACCGAGCTGGTATAAGTGAAAAAAAAAATTTATGCAGAAATGCTGATGTCGTTCAGAGAAGAGAACAAACTCGCACCAGCTCACCGGGCATCCCAGCTTCCAGACGGGGCGATGTGCGACATAAGGCGTAAATTAACTGGGGGGGAAACAGATAGAAATATATCTTTAGTTTGCCTGGATGGCCTGTCCAAGGTCAACTTGAAGCAATGGGAGGGGCGTTGGGACGAGGGGGAAGTGATTCACATACTACGGAGCGTGAGTCGAACGGGATTGAAATGCCTTTCCAAAGCTGAATACTAGGCCTTTAATAAAATACATTTCTGGAGTGCTACAAACTAGGAGAGACCACCTGCAACTGTGAGGTGCAAGATGAATGTACGTAGGGGTACTAGGGTGTAAAGGACAGGGAATTGAAGGGCGTATGAAAGAGACGAAAGGGGAAAATGTAGGTGAAAGGAAGTAAAGAAACGAGATGGGAGGAAACTAGAGTGGGTAAAGAAGGGAGTCTAGAATCACAATGATGCCGGAGCATCGAAAACGACGAAAACAAGACCGGGGTGCGTCGCGCTGCCGCGGACGAAGGAGGTGTACGGACGATTGAAGTGAGATCCCGTTGCATTGTTGTGGGTATGCGGCATGGCAGGGCTTAAGAAGGCGAGGCGTGTCTGCGAAAAGATCACCTCGGCATTGCCCATCACTGCATCACTGCCTGTTTCGTCGTTCGTGCGTTGATAAAAGTGGCAGAGCAATCGCACGAGATATCAGGTCATTATTCCACGCACAACTACAAACGACAAACGACATGCAGGCCGTGTAGTATACCAACTTGTTCTATCCTTCTCAGCACAGATTACACATAGCTGAAGATGCAACCAGCCCACCAATGATGCCTAAACCGGGGGATGAGAAGATACTGTCGTCGCTCGTGGGACCTAGCCAGGCATGACCGGCGGCTGCCACCTGACCGGGCATTAGAGGGATTGACCTCAAACATTCTCCGCGGGTGAGTGCGGGACAGCGCCGGGGTTGTCAGTATCAAAAAGACGGCGTGTTGCCCATTGGAGGCCCGGGAGAGCGCTGAGTCGGAACGAGGGTAGGCCTTCCATGACACCCCGAAGGGTGGGGCCATCGACAACGTCTGCTACCCAGCGAAACGGGGGGCTGAGTTGGGGCGGCAGCCATTCCATAAAAGCGTTGGTCGTGTTAGTGATGATGTCTGGTATCCGTAGGGAGAGTGCGTCCCGTCGGGTGGATAGCCATTCTATAAGTTGACCGTATGTGGGGACGTTCAAGTTGGCCGCGTTTGCTACAAACCGGAAGAGTCCGAAAGGGAACGGTGATTCCATGACACAACTGAAGCAATCGGCCAACCCTGCAGGTAATAAAGAGTAATGAGAACGGGTACGTCTGGGATGGGAAGAAAGGGTATTACAGTTCCTTGTGCTGACGAGCAGGGCTTTACATTTTGTATAGAATGCCCAGATGACGAGGCCAACGATGAAGTATGTGAAGATTGCTGGTTGTGGTAGCGATGAAAATATGAATCTCTTAGAAGAAGGCGTGCGACTCACGGGAGAAAATAGCATTGAAGACTCGTTGGGAGAGTTGGGAGATTGCGGAAGGATAGATGAGGAGGACGATTATAAGTAGGCTAAGGATGAGTTTCACTGGCATAATGTTGTACGTGTTAACGTTGATGTGTGAGGGCGAAAGTGTGACGAGGGAAAAGAAAAGATTCATGGGAACCACTCCAGTCACCCTTTATAAATGGTACGGTAAACTCCCCGACTGCGGATGGCGAAATACTCACAAGGTTCACCAAAAATCTACGGTAACCCCGCCGCGACTTCGGGACATCTGCACTGAGACTGAGTCTCTCGTGGATAGATCGAACTCCAGAATGGAGCTTTGCGTGACATCGATAGAACAAGCGGGACACCAGTACACCTTGTCAGGAGAAGAAGACTTGTCCTCGTCAGGTGGAGTGGCGGACGGTTTCGCCGACATGGACAGAACATAATGAGATCACTCTCGCAGACTCGGAGTATGAGGTCTCGCTAGACGCTGGGGCAACGTAAACCTTTCCCTCACCGACCCAGCGCCAACGACCACGAAGTCCTTTCGACCTCCGATCGTACAAGTTCGATCGACTTCCAGGATGGTGCCCTTGTCTCCGCATCTCCATGGAAACACTCTGATGAGTGGGCTTCGGCTCGGGGTGATCCAAGGCTTTCATCATGGGTGCGTCCTGGTGTTCATCCACCCACCCAGCGATGAACTCTCAGCGTTTGACAGCTCATCATGATCCGCATTGCCTTAAGAGGTCCAATCATACGCCCAGTTAGGACAGGCGCCGTGGATAATTGACGACATCGTTCCTCCCCACCACTCTCCTAGCACGCAGCGGAAGAAGCACATTGACCTAGGTCGGTGATCCTCAGATGTGCTGGTCGATCGCCGATCTCTGAAGAAGGCCTGAAGCTTGAAGCTTGATATGCCAGTGGGCCCGATGCCGGACTCGATATAGATGCCATATCATTCGGGCCACCTCGAGTTCATATTTCCCAACGGGAGAACGCGGTTGGGAACGGTGACAGTGCTGCACTTGGGAGAGTGATTAGCTGGTGACTTCTGATGAGTGACGGACCTGGGATGGACTTGGACTTGAAGCATGCTGCATGCCTAGCTTGTCAACGGGAATCCTATCAAAGGGAACGCCGATCCTATGTCCAGTTGAATAGGAAACCACAATTACGTTCTTCGGACTCTCTGCCGCGTTGAATTTTATGAAGAACTGTGCGCAGGCCCAGACCAGGAAGTATTAATCGCCATGCGACTACCATGTGTGGAGAGTGGACGTCACTATTAGGCAATTCCCTTACGCACCTCTGCTAGATGAACGTTGCGGACGACGATCGTGGATGGTGCGGCACCTTCTCAATTCAGGGTTCACAATCCCGGACATGAGTGCGAATGCGAGTCGGTCGCCGCGGAAGCCGTTGTCACCCCGACCAGACCAGCTTCGTAGCCAAACAACCACTGGCATCACCTGCCAGGCTCCTATGTCGGCTTTCTCCATTGTTCAAGCTCGCTCACTGCATGCACCAATAGCTGACTCTTCTTACGCGATTGCGCCCCTCCATCGCATCAAGCCCTGTCGCGGTCAACGGAGACACTCTGAATCGCCGTCGCTCCAGGACGCCCTGGCACCAATTGTCCCTTTCTCCGTTGAATTGCATTTCGTTCGATGCTTCAACATGAGGTTCGCAACAGACAGTCAGTCATTTTACCGCAAACATCCTTGGAAGTGCAGAAGCTGAACTTTGCAACAGTTCCCGAAATTCGATATCCGTCACGTCTTCAGGTTGTGGTCCACGTGACCTCGTCCCACCACGTCCGCCCTCAGTGATGACGACGATTAATTGACGATTCCTCTTCATAAACAACGTGTAAGGAACCCCTTCGCGTTAGCCTTGAAACACCTTATTTTGACGCACCGGATCATCTCTCCATTATTATCTCTTTTCCCCATTTAACTTCACTGCCTCATACCACTTCACCTGTCCTCGCTGCTTTCGGTTTAGTGCAGCACTTTTAACCTATATAAACCTTTCTGTACCTACGAGTAACAGTACCAACTATGTGGAATGTCCATTCTACGAATATGATCCCTCTTCACCCCTCCTCCTAATCCCTCCCCTCCTGAACTCACGCACGCACCAACCATTGCGCTTACAAACGATATAGTCGCATCATGGGTCCACATCAATTCTCGTTGCTGTCAAGTCAGCTCATCTATGTCTCGGGTTCTGACACTCTGAACTCGTTGACGAGGCGATTGCTACCCACGGCCTGTTCTGGTCCTATCTCCCGAGTGTCCGACTTCCCATCGTCAATCACAGTGGCTAGGTGGATGTTCAACAAGCGGTGGTTGTTTGAAAGCGTGACAACTATCCTTCTACTTGGCTTGCCATGCCTTGTGTATTGACCTCAGTACTATCGACATCATCGACATCCTTTTCAGCAACTGCAGTAATGTCTCTGTGAAGCAGCTGGTGTGCCAGTGGAAATCCCTCACTGTCGTACTAGGTGCGGTAACATGTCGTTCTCTTGATATAGCAAACACTGACGGAACGTGGTTAAGTTCAAGAAGGGGGGGGGGGAAACAGGTAGAGGGAGGAGACAAGAGCAGAGGCCACGCGACTCAATTGCTCGATCCGACTTTTGCTTTTAGGAAGGGAGGGCGTGATTGTTTGCGGATGCACGGGCCTGTCTTCCGTGCGCTGGAATTCCCCCCGATATGTTAAGATCAGTGTCATGGGCCGTTGGATGCTTCCGCCCCTCCAAGAGCACATTAGAGCTCGCCCACCTTACTTACATTCATCAGGCTGCTTTTGCTCGGGTTAGGGTTACTACGGCGTAGTGACGCGACAGCGAACGCGTCCCCGTCCTTGCCACAACACTGGCGCCATCGTACAAGCGAGCATTGCGCCTAGCGGTTCGCGCAGATCAGTGGCGTCCCGTGGGTGTTCGGCGCTCAATTGGTATCATGAATGAGCAGAGGCGAGCATCAGCCGCACCGGGTGGTGCTGGACCTCTATGAAGCGATGAAGAATGTACGGTTTTATTAGATTGTCAGTCGTTTGCGCCGGAGCCAGCATCATCAAATCGGTGGTGTTAGGAGCGGTCCGTGGCGCAGGCGCTCGGAAGTACGTGGGGAATTGTGGGCATGGGCTTGGGAGTGGGCATTTGAACTGCTGAGGCGGAGGGTGCCGGTGGGCAACTGCTCGTAGTGCATAGGCACCTCTCAGCTAACAACCAGGGAGGAAAGGAACTGCCAGCCTGAGTGAACAGCCATGTTTCTGTTGTATGGTGCGCAAAGCGCACAATCCCTCATCCAACAGTCTTGGAAGTCCGCACCGAGAGGAGCGCCAGTGCGACTTCAAGAATTCATGCAAGCATGTGAGGGCGCCGTTTGCTGAGCCGTGGCATGTTGAGCCGTGGTAGGGGACGGACAGCCCGAGGCCAAGGCGCGTGATCATGATCACACGATTGAAGAGGCGCAACAAGGTTTGGAGGCGGAACAAGTGGTAAAAGGTCTCTCTCCCAAAGGAGTAAAACTGCCTTAAACCTGCCAGTCGACACTCCTCTAACATGGGCCACCTCTCAATTTGCTCACGGGGCTGTTCTACTGGTCAGTCCCTGCACAACCCTTTCGCTCCGTAGCAATCCTGACTCGTCCTCGCTCGACTTGGATCAGTCTTCGGTTTCGTTTGAAAATATACTCCCCACCCATCATGCTAGTACCATCTCCCTCGGTATTTCCATCAGCATCCTTGTCGTCGTCACCGTCAGCGACGGCAAGCCTGGTTGCGGAAGACCTCTCTGCAAGGGATCTTGCATGGCAAACCGCCGTCTACCTCGCGGTCGTATTAGGTGCTGTATTGTGTCATTCAGCCCTTACGCCGGGGCCATCTTGCGGTGACCGCATTCCGGCGCCATCCCCCTCTAACCCCTCGTCTCTAATCCGATTAGTTATCGTTGCTCTCATCTCTGCCGTCATTCTAATTATCTGGAATGATGATTGGAGTTGGAGAGCATTTGATCCCGGGCCCGGGCCGGCGCCGCCACCGTGCGGCAGATGTCATGCCCGGTTCGGCGTTCAACGTTCAACGTTCATCGATCATCCTTTCCCCACGGTACGTCCATCTTTACGGTCGATGCACGATGTATTCTAACCTAACCATATGTCTGTTGTCTGTCTGTATTTTTTTTGCTTCTTCACTCGCCCGTCCGCCCCCTCCATCCGTCCGTCGATCCATACACTTTTCGCCGATAGCCCAGACACTCGTGGAGAAGATGCTGTGCTGGTTCTCCACAACACTCGTGCCAGCATTCCGCGACCTCAGACAAACCGCTGCCACCTCTGAGAGCGGCGCCACGCCAGGGCCATGATCTCACGTGACAGCAGCAGGTCCTGTCCCTCATCGAACCTGTGCGTTTTGAGTTGTCCAGTCTTTCTGTTTCACGGGCTCCTCACGTCCTGCGTTACCCTGGTTCCGCACCATGGGGCCATCGTTGTGAACAGCATTGATTCGTTCTATTCTACTCTTCTCAATATCTGCCTCCGAAGATGATGAAACTAGTATGCAGAGGATGAAGTTAGAGGCAGAAATCTTTGGAGCTCTTTAGTGATGTGAATGGGAGAAAGGAAACCGTTGACTACAAAGTACCTTAATCAGACTTATAAATAGTAGAATCGCGGATCGAAAATCGCAGATTACGAAGTTTTTCAAAACATTGTTGAACCCGGCTTCAGGAGGTTTGGGCCTGATGTCTCTGATTGGAGGGTTGTTGCGCCGTTCCAACATGGCCTACGGGACTTGATCAGGATGGTGTGACAATAGACCTCCTCACCTCGGTCTCTGCCAAAAAAGGCTCTACCCTTGTTCCATTTCGTTCTGCGGGGACGAGAATCACAATGCCGGAGCATCTAAAACGACGAAAACAAGACCGGGGTGCGGTGTCGCGCCGCGGACGAAGGAGGTGTACGGACGATTGAAGTGAGATCCCGTTGCATTGTTGTGGGTATGCGGCGCGGCGGGGCTTAAGAAACGAAGGCCGTGCAACGAGAACTTGAAATGTTACGGTGCGTGGAGATGATCTCACTCAGAACGGCGCGAGGATGACACGAGGCGAGGCGTGTCACGGTGTGCAGAGGACTGCAATGATGCGAGCAAATCCAGTAGACGAAAGTGTGTGAGATGAAGAGGAAAGCGAGAGAGAGAGAGAAATAGAGAGAACGGCGGCGGTTGGCTTTAGACGGGACGAGACGGGGCAAGACGGGGCGGGGCGCACGCGGGAACGCTGGAGCGATGAGCTAACACAAGGCGGGGACGGACGCGGAGACAAAGAGAGCGAAAGAGAGACCTGATTTTGATCAATGGCTAGGTAGATTGATGATCCTCTCCACAAGCTGGAGGGAGTCCTTGAATACAGGCAAGATACCTACTTAGTAAGGTAGTAAACGAGTGTGTTGAAGTGAGCAACGACAGTAGGTAGGCGATGGCTGGGCTTGTACAGCCTTCGGAAGTAAATATGGGAGCCGCGTTCAACGTGGTTCCCATACTTACTTCCGAGTTGAGGCGCTGAGTGAATAGAGGCGATGAGGGAAAAGGAGCTAATGTAGAGGTAAGGAATGTTAGTGCGAACGGGTAGCTAAGTAAACGAAAGCATACGACGTCGCGTGCTAGCGACACAGCAAAGGGGCGATGAACATAGCAGGAACTAGAGAGGAAAAGGAATGGTATCGGAGAGATCGGTATGGACAGAAAAGAAGTGAATAGGGAGGAATGTTTGTTGGCGGCGGCGGCGGCGGCGGCGTGGCGGGGGGAACAAGAGTGTTGTTTGTGCGTGTTGACATGTCGCCTTGTACTTGAGTGAGTGGGCGCTCCGACGAGCCGATTCCACACGCATGGGCAACCTTACAACGGTTTGCAAAAAGATCACCCGGCATTGCCCATCACTGCATGTTTCGTTGTGCGCGCCTTGATAAAAGTGGCAGAGGAATCGCACGAGATATCAGATTATTATTCCATGCACACTCAACACAGATTACATATAATTGAAGATGCAACTAGCCCACCAACGATGCCCAAACCGGGGGATGAAAAGATACTGTCGTCGTTCGTGGGACCCAGCGAGGCGAGGCCGGCGGCTGCCACCTGACCAGGCATTAGAGGGAGTGACGTCAAACGGTCTCCGCGGGTGAGTGCGGGACAGCGCCGGGGTTGTCAGTATTAAAGACAGGGCGTGCTGCCCACTGGAGGCCTGGGAGAGCGCTGAGTCGGAACGAGGGTAGGCTTTCCATGATACCCCGAAGGGTGGGGCCATCAATACCGTCTGCTACCCAGCGCAACAGGGGGCTGAGTTGGGACGACAGCCATTGGATAAAATCGTTGGTCGGGTTAGTGATGGCGTCTGGGATCCATAGGAAGAGTGTGTCTCGTCGGGTGGATAGCCATTCCATAAAATGGCCGTATGTGGGGATGTTGAGAAGAGTCGGAAGGGGGACGGTGTTTC
The DNA here is from genome assembly GCA_022376545.1 of Russula dissimulans. Lineage (NCBI taxonomy): Eukaryota > Fungi > Basidiomycota > Agaricomycetes > Russulales > Russulaceae > Russula > Russula dissimulans. The sequence goes on along the minus strand of WTXJ01000027.1, from coordinate 151,287 downwards.
CATAACACAACGGAAGGTATCAGCCAACCCTGCAGGTAATAATGGGTAATGAGAATGGGTACGTCCGGGATGGAAAGCAAGGATATTACAGTTCCTTGTGCTGTCGAGCAGGGCTTTGCACTTTTCATAGCATGCGCAGAAGACGATGACAACGATGAGAGATGCCAGTGTGAAGATCGCTGGTTCTGGTAGCGATGAAAATATGAATGTGTTAGAAAATGGAGAAGGCGTGGGGCTCACGGGAGGAAATGGCATCGGAGACTCGTTGGGACCTCGTGGAAAGATAGATGACAATGATTATGAGTAGGCTAGAGATGAGTTTCACTGGCATAATGTTGTACGTGTGTGGGGGCGAAAGAGTAATGAGGGAAAACAAAGGATCCATGGGAATCACTCCAGTCGCCCTTTATAAACGGTACGGTAAGCTCCCGGACTGCGGGTGGTGAAATGCTCACAAGATTCACAAAAAATCCTCGGTAACCCCACCGCGACTTCGGGACATCTGCACCGAGACTGAGTCTCTCGTGGATAGATCAAACTCAAGAATGGAGCTTGCCCGACATCGATAGAACCAGCGGGACACCAGTACTCCTTGTCAGGGGAAGGAAACTTGTCATCGTCAGGTGGAGTGGCGGACGGTTTCGCCGACATGGATAGAACACAATGAAATCACTCCTGCAGAGGATGAGGTATCGCTTGGCGCCAGGGCCACGTAAACCTTTTCCTCACCGACCCAGCGCCAACGACCACGAAGTCCTTTCGACTTCCAATCGTACAAGCTCGATCAAGTTCCAGAATGGTGCCCTTGTCTCCATATCTCCACGGAAACACTCTGATGAGGGGGCTTCGGTTCGGGGTGATCCAAGGCTTTTATCATGGGTGAGTCCTTAGTGTTTATCCAGCCACCCAGAAATAAACTCTCAGCGTCTGACGGCTCAGCATGATCCGTGATAGCGGACCAGAGCGTTGCCTTAAGGAGGTCCAAGCATCCGCCCAGTCAAGACAGGCGCCGTGGGATAATTGACAACATCTTTCCCTCCCACCACTCTCCTAGCACCCAGTGGAAGAAGCACACTGACCTAGGTCGGCGAGATCCTCGGATGTGCTGGTCGATCGCCGATCTCTGAAGAAGGCCTGAAGCTTGAAGTCGATTTGGGCCCGATGCCGGACTCTATATAGATGCCATATCATTCGGACCACCTCGAGTTCATATTCCCTAACGGGAGAACGCGATTTGGGATGGTGGCAGTAGCTGCACTTAAGAGGGGTGATTAGCCGGTGACTTCTGGTGAGTGACGGACCTGGGATGGACTTGGACTTGAAGCATGCTGCAGGCCTAGCTTGTCAATGAGAATCCTATCAAAGGGAACGCCGATCCTATGTCCAGTTGAATAGGAAACCACAATGACGGTCTTCGGACTCCCTGCCGTGTTGAATTTTATGAAGAACTGTGCACAGGCCCAGACCAGGAAGCATTAATTGTCATGCGACTACCATGTGTGGAGAGTGGACGTCACTATTAGGCAATTCCCTTACGCACCTCTGCTAGATGAACGTTGCGGACGACGATCGTGGATGGTGCGGCACCTTCTCAGTTCAGGGTTCACAATCACGGACATGAGTGTGCGAATGCGAGTCGGTCGCCGCGGAAGCCGTTGTCACCCCGACCAGACCAGCTTCGTAGCCAAACAACCACTGGCGTCACCCGCCAGGTTCCTATGTCGGCTTTCTCCATTGTCCAAGCTCGCCCATACACCAATAACTGACTCTTCTGACGCGACTGCGCCCCTCCATCGCATCAAGCCCTGTCGCGGTCAACAGAGACACTCTGGATCGCCGTCGCTCAGGCTCCAGGGCGCCCTGGCACCAATTGTCCCTTTCTCCGTTGAATTGAATTTCGTTCGATGCTTCAACAGGAGGTTCGCAACAGACAGTCAGTCATTTTACCGCAAACATCCTTGGAAGTGCAGAAGCTGAACTTTGCAACAGTTCCCGAAATTCGATATCCGTCACGTCTTAGGTTGTGGTCCACGTGACCTCTTCCTACCCCGTCCGCCCTCAGTACTCAGTGATGACTCCATCGTCGGTGCACGATGTATTCTAACCATATGTTGTCTGTCTGTATTTTTTTTGCTTCTTCACTCGCCCGTCCGCCCCCTCCATCCGTCCGTCGATCCGTACACTTTTCGCCGATAGCCCAGACACTCGTGGAGAAGACGCTGTGTTGGTTCTCCACAACACTCGTGCCAGCATTCCGTGACCTCAGACAAACCGCTGCCACCTCTGAGGGCAGCGCCACGCCAGGGCCATGATCTCACGTGACAGCAGCCGGTCCTGTCTCTCATCGAACCTGTGGGTTTTGAGTTGTCCAGTCTTTCTGTTTCACGGGCTCTTCACGTCCTGCGCTACCCTGGTTCTGCACCATGGGGCCATCGTTATGAACAGTATTGATTCATTCTATTCTACTCTTCTCAATATCTGCCTCCGAAGATGATGCAACTAGTATGCAGAGGATGAAGTTAGAGGCGGAAACCTTTGGAGCTCTTTAGTGATGTGAATGGGAGAAAGGAAACCGTTGACTACAAAGTACCTTAATCAGACTTATAAATATTAGAATCGCGGATCGAAAATCGCAGATTACGATGGTTTTTAAAACATTGTTAAACCCCACTAGGAGATTTGGGCCTGGTGTCTGTGATCGGAGGGTTGTTGAGCCGTTCCAACGTGGCCCACGGAACTTCATCAAAATGGTGTGATGTCAATAGGCCTCCTCACCCCGGTCTCTGCCAAAAAAGGCTCTACCCTTGTTCCCTTTCGTTTTGCGGATGCGCCGCGTCCCGCGCGCGTGAGAATGTTCATCGATCTGGGCAGGTACAACAGGACTAAAAGGGACGTGCCGTCTGTCTCGCACCTTTGTCACGCCCTAGTAGACAGTTTAGGAAGGACTCAGCTCGGTCGGATGTCGAGTGACGAAGCCCCCGAAAACAAACTGACGCAGGGCGGCCGCCCAAAATTTAACAAGGCAGTGTCATTGCATGAACGAACCGCCTATCGGATCGAATAGTACGGCGACGTCGTTATTTAATAAAATATTTTACAAAATCTCTTCGGCCGTTTCCTGCGGAGCGGTCAAGGGTGGATCGGATCACGAGAATTATTGGACTGTTGTGAACATACCTCGTAGTCTGGAATGGAAACATCCTTGTCTCGCCCAACTTTTTTCCTGAGCCAATCATTGTTTGTCTGGCCTTGTTCAAGGGAATATGAGCCACGTTTACAGCGTTGGGGGTGATCAATCAGCGGCCTGTGAAGGGAGAATCTGAGAATCAGACCACACTATGTGCCAGGCGGAGCGGAAAACAAAGTGTCTCTGATCAGACAAATTGTGTAATTTTGGCGATTGCTCACCAACACGAGAACCGATGCCCTATAAAGAATGGGGAAGTTGACGTTACAAGGATGAGGTGGTGAATTTCGATCCCACGATGGATATCGTCAGATAGGTGGCGAGTACGAGAGAAGTAGGCACTACGACTCACCACTCCGCCAACGAAACGCAAACAAACAGCCAATGGCCTCGATACAATTTGGCTTTTGAGCTTGTGCCCAACTTGGAGAGGCATTTATTGCTGTGACAACTAGACCACTCCTGCAACTTTGACAAGTTCGAGTTATATTGTGGGCTTTGGGGACCCAGATGGGGCAACGGCTTCAAAATCCATGCATAGAGTCGATGAAACGAGAGTGGGTCACAGCGATCGATGGCGATTGCCACGGATCGGATCCGACTGCGATTCACGGTTGAGGGGGAGGACAGAGCTGTGGGGGATGAAGGACGGATGAGGTCGTTTAACTCGACATCCAACCAGTTCGAGAGATGAATTGTTACTCACGAATCACCGCGACTACTCGAGGAATTTGGTGGTCTTGCGCTCTCTTCTAAACGGATTCACGGCACGGTACGCACAGGGATTCCGAGAGCCGGAGGTTTGAACTTGGACCAACGCGGAATAAGTCACGAGCTGATCGGGTGATAACGTCAAGGTGAAGATGAGTAGGATAGGGAGAAGTGTGTAGGGGTATCGACGGGGGTCGAGGTTCAAGTCGAAATTTTTAGCGAAAATTATTCGGGACCCGGTGTGGCGGCAGTGGCAACACAATGGAAGAGCGATCGTCGGCTGCGCGCACTCCGCGACATGAGACCTGCTCTTCATCACCATCAGGTTCTTCGACTTGGACAGAGGAGCAAGTTCATCTCCACCTTCCGTTGCGGACGCTCCACAGCGATACTCCCACTGGGCCACTCCTTGCCGCAGCTTGATAGAAGCATTTGGCCGGCGCAAGAGCCGTTTCGGACGTTCTGAATTGGCAAAGGGCGTCATGAATCGCCCTAGGTTTAGGCATGTGCCCACGTTCCCCCTATGAAATTTGCCAAGAGGGTCTAGGGTGCCAGTTTTCATCCTCCGGGCGCCAATAGTCGTGCGTTGACGGGCTCTGATCAGGACGATTGGGCCATCAGGCGTTGCAGCTCAGCGTCCTACTCCGTTCCAGGGCTTTTGCTGTGATGGTGAAAGGTAAGAAATGGCGCCTACGACGAAGTCAAAGTGTCTTCTGGCGTAGTGTTCCCATCACATGTCGACATCGAACTTCCCAGGCCCCAAGGTCAACTGATACGGTATCACCGAGACTGGGGCTTCCAAGGTTATTTCCACGGTCTCTGATTCCCCTGTTCAAAGGGTATTAAGGGCCCATACCAGAAATGAGGGGGGATGACGCCCATACTTTTCAGGGGGACACCCTTGATGCCCTGATGGACACGGCCGCAACCATCTCACTGCTCGCGCTATACCCAAACAATCTACCTTGGGCCCCGATGCCGCAGGTTAGCCATGGTGGGTAAAATTGATGGATCATGACGCACATTAGTGACCCGGAAATCAGCCCTTGTGAAGCAACAGGTGCCCCTTCCCAGGCCATCAGACTTTTATTTTCTGTCGAGATCGTGCCACTCCAGGATCCGTTGATGTCGAGGGGGCAGTAACCAGAGTGGGGAAACGCTTGGGTAGCCAGGAGTGCTGAGATCAGCTGGGATGGAGGTGAGCAAGAGCGACAGACGCTCGGGCCAGTCGCATTTATCATTTTCCCCAAATTTCCCCCTTCTCGCCCCCCTTCTTCCTGTCCGTCCCGCCCTTTTTTTTTCTTCCGATTGGACGATCGCATCAATCCCAGAGGATCCGAGGAATGCACAACGTTTCCCAGTTACCCCGTTACCCGTATCACCACACAGATCGTATAGGTCTCAACTCGCGCGGTCAATTTAGATCCGCTCGACCGATCCACCGTCATCAATCGTATAAAATCCCAGTCTCCCACCCACGCAAAGAGCCCCCAGTTTTCCGCTTCCTTTCAAACCCAACCCACATAGATTGACACATGCACTTATCCCTTCACGGCACTACGACTCTTTTCCTACTCAACGTACTCGTCCTCCTCTCACTGGTCCCTCACCCCGTCGCCTCACTTCCAATCATGGCCTTCAAACGTGGCGCCTATCGAAACACCCAGGCCTCTATCCCATCCTACATGAACGACCAGGAACATTTCGACATCGTCTTCACTTTTGGTGAGCTCCGGCTTCCAAATCTTTTCACTTTATCCTCGCTAAACGGCTTTCCGACAACTGAAAGCATGGCTTTGCGCACTGTTTGGGACCTGGTGGTGGGCCGTCAACAGGTCGTCCGTTTCTCGACGGGTCGCCAGGATCAATTGTGAGCTTCTTCTCTCCGAGTCCCGCCTCGTGCCCTCCCCCCCGCTCTCCTTTCCTGATCAAATTTTCCCGAGCAGGGCTGGCCCTCGCACCGAGCACCTCGATCCCACGAGTCCTCTCATTCTGCGTCGACACTTACCGTTCGGTGGCGACCCTCTTCACCCTCGGTGTCAATGACGTCCCCGGGGCCCGCACCTATCTCGAGGCAAGCGGGGGCCTCTCCCGCCCGATGGCCTCTGCCAATCGTGGCCCCTCGGCTCAAGGTCGACCTCAGAGGGCGCGAGTTCAGGTCGGGAACTACTCAGCCCCCCGAGGCCGCGCAACCCGCGTACTGGGAATAGGGCGTGACACCCGTACCCGGTCCACGTCACCTGTCTAGATTAGACTTCTTTTTTTTTTTTTTTTTTTTGCCGTCTACGTATTTCACTTGGAAAAAATCTCAATGTACGAGGCGCGGGCGATGTTAATATTACATAAGTGACAGTGACAGACAGGGATCGGCCCCCAATACAATTAATGCGGGCGCCCGCAATGGACTGAGCGCGATGATGTGTGGATGTGCGCCGTTCGCGCCGCAAAACCTGCCATCGCATGATGTACACCATGCGACGCAACCTGAACGTAATTCCCCAGCGACTGACCGCAGCCGCCTCATCACCATCATCATGTTCCTCTCCTCTTCTCCCGTTGTCCCGACCCAAGTACAGTACTGCCCTCAGTGGCCCTGCGCCGAGGCAAATGAAAAATGGGCAAAGGGTATTTCTCAGTCTGCGAAAATTTTCTGCACAGCACCCGTAGAATAGCAAAGCATACGCGATCGCGGATTCAGACCGAACCAGCACGAACTCGGTGTATTGATAGGGCTGTGTGTGAGAGAAACCAAAAATAAAAAATAGGTATATACACGTGAAAAGCAGGCCAAACATGCGTTTGAAATACAAAGATGACCATTCGGATGAAGCGCAGACCGAACGTCCGAAACCTTGTGCGTGTTTTGGTGCGTTCACGCGAGTGCGAGGAGAAAGAGCGAGAGCGAGAACGGCTCAGCCGTACAGGCGGGCGCCGGGACTCGATTCACGTGACCAGTGTCATATTTTGGCTATCCCCCGTACCCAGTTCTCCGTAACATGTCTGCATCCATTCAATCGGTCTTTTGGTGATTTTGAAACGCTTTTCGGCATACATCTATGGGGGAACAGGGCCCAGGACGACGCCCTCGATCACACGGCGATTCAGCGTTCAACGTGGAAACAAAACAGGAACGAGATGACTCGGCGCCACGCCAGGACATTAAATGAAGCCGGTGCGGGGGGAGAAACCGAAAAATGGATCCGTGGGGTGTATCGATCGAGATCGAAAGGGTCGGGAGCAAAAGTGAAGAGAGAAAGGTTCTTCATCTGCGTTCATTTTAGCCACGCGGTGTCAGGTACTAGACGAAATTGGCATGGTGTCACTTACTTGCTTGTTTCTAACCTTCCCGCAAGTCGGTGACAACAACGTTTCAATGTTGCACCGGTCGTCTGGCTGGGGCAAAAAAGCGTGCGTGGTGCGTGGTCAGGGGTCGTTAGGTAAAATAGCTGCGGAAAGCTCTCAGGGATCGAAATTTGGTTCCGCGAAGCTATATCCCCGGCTGTGAGTTGGTTAGTTGAAACGCTTTTATCGGTACCTCGATCTCGACGCCTAGGCTCGGCCTCGGATGTGGGTCCTAATCTGGTTCGGGTACACGGAACGCAAGCGACAGATCCAAGCCAGCGGAGACATTTTTAAGTTGGACTTTTTGACTCGTATCACCCCAATCGCCAATCGATTTGACGGGGACGGCTGGAGGTTGCATGTATGTGGTATTCAACCAGGTATTAAATGGCTGGGAACTTCCTCGGCGTGAAAAAGCCCTGTTGGAATCCCACGAGACCTGAATTTCATCAAATAACTTGAAATGAGAACATGCCCACGCACTAATCCGCTCACGTTCTTGTAGGCTCACCGCAGAACCAAACCTCACTTCGAACGCAATCTCAGATTGTGATATATTTGTCCCGAGAAACGTGCCAGTGCCAGTAAGTTGGCAAGGTCGGAACGTGCGGGCCACGCTCCTGCACTCCGTAGCAACAACCGCACCAGTGGCGATTTTAAACCCAGCTTTGGGCCCGATGCCCCGAAACGGGAAAAGAAGGCGCGGGAGAGTAGTTTGTCGGGAGAGGAGGGACCGACAGTCAGTCCTCGGGCGGTGATTGTGGGCAGATCGCTGATCGGGTCGAGTCAAATCGCTAGCTGATCCGGTTCCCAACAAAAGAGCACGGTTTGTTACGCCCCGCCGCCAATATCCAGGGACGAATTCACGACTTACCGTATATAGTGGTGTCGGTGCCAGTGGCCACGCGTCTCAGCGTGCCAGAGCGATGTGGCACCGAGCTTTTCCGAGCATCGCTGCTGCTGCGCGGCCTATTATAGTGGCCATTCGACGAGACGATGATGGCTGTGGGTTGTGCCAGTCGAGCATGGCTGAGAGTGCGCAGGGCGAGTCCAGGCGAATATCACCAACGGTACGAGGCCGGCTCGGGAAACGCCGGCCGCAATTCTGACGACGCACCTGGTGAACACAGCAAAATGAACACAGCAAAATAATTTACCTCAGACCCGCTCAAGGCTCAAGCCTTGGGGATATGCCGAAATATCAAGCGCACAACTCACGGCCTCCTCCAAAGCTTTGTAATCAACGAGGGGAGGATCTGAGAGTATAAATACGGGCAAGCATGTGGCCGACTAACAGAACGTATCCTGCCCACTTCTCTCCCTGTCCCATAGTTTGATGCTTTCTTCCCTTGCTTTCCCCATTATTATCTTTGCCTCGACGGCCGTTAACTTGGCCGTGGCTCTTCCTCTTCCTCTTTTTATCAAAGAATCACCTATCATCACCGCGAGCGCCTCCCGGGTCACTTACCGCGAATTTGCCGTCATGTGTATCTTCGTGACTGGTAAGCGATCCCGTGCACTGTCTCGCGGCCGCGGCTAATTCATCTCGTCCCCCTGGTTAGCCCTCGTGTTCTCCATCGTTTGGGCATTTGTCTTGGCGCTACTCCGCGATGCGAGGGCTTCGGCCTTCATCGGTAGGCGCTTCCGTACGTGTCTAGTCACCCATCCGTCGTCGATCATCGTACTGATATACAGTGCCATCGCCTTTGAATCTACTACAGGGAATGTCGCATTACCCGACGTCGATGGCCTTCCCCTTCCCCTTCCCCTCGCTGCGCACCAAGACCCTGTCCGGGTTGTAGCCCATCCGATCCACAACGTAGCAGCACCCAGCGGGGGGCTTGCGCGCCCCATGTCGGCGTCACGTCGTGGGCGTTGGTATCAGTCGTAGAGTTGGCATGTGTCCATGGTGTGAGGGGCGCGACTCCCCCCCTCCCAACTCTGCGAACTTCGTCTCTTCCATCACTCTTCTATCCCTTTCGTTTTTCTTTTCTTCATGACACTATACCCTGGTACAGGGCTATACGCAGCGCGTTACATTTATTCGTCTTTCCATCCAGGTGATTCATGGGGCTCTTGACGGTCTCTATTCGCACCCACATTTCCCGCTCATCCACGTTTCCTATCCCTCACGACCCGCACGCTCGCTCCATTTTGATGTGTTTTCGTCCACATGTACTATACCCTGTCACTCCCTCACCACCCACATCAATCAAACAATACTTTTGAACGTCACGGTAACGTTGACGTACCCTTCCGCTAAGCTGGAAGACTGGACATGCGACATCTTTGATTGTTTAGCGAGATCGACTGTGCTATGTCGATGCCGCCGCGACGCACATGCTATTGGATTATTGCGTAAGCGGAAGATGAGATCAACCCAGACGTGCGGATTAGACCAGGGGCTGATGCACTGATGCCTCGTGATGTATTGCAGTGGTGGTGTGGAGTGGGTTGATGGGCGATATTAAACAAAAACGTGGCTCTCAAACGTGTCTCATACTCACGTGCTGCGCAAAGTGAAGGGGGGTTGCTCCACACTGGTCCGCGTCTGGTCAACCCAATCGATCGGGTCCTAAAGCATCGTACTTTGCCCCTTTATCGGCGGCAACGATAGCCTGAGCTACCATCCGACGACCACCGACGTACTGTACCCCCACCCGCAGACCCCCAAGCACCCGCCCGCACCACAGTCACCGCCACGTACATATATATCTCTCTCCGGAACGGAAAGACTTTCCGTGTCGCTTTGCAGGTGGCGTAGCGCTCAGGATGGGCACAATGACGAGATTCGGCTCGCGAGACATTCCATCATGCGTGCTCGGCGGCCGGGGGGATACGTATTCGGATCTAGTACCGCGATAAGGGGCCCTATCGTTGGGGGTGTAGTACAGCCCCGAGCCCCAGCTCTGGCGAGGGCGGTGCGAGTAACAGAACAAGGAGGGTGGAAAAGGAAAAGGAAAAGGGGGAGAATGTGATGAATGTCACCCCGTCCTTGGCGGTCGAGCGCACGAAAGAAGAAATTAAAAAAAAGGGGGGGGAGGGAGCTAAATGATGGTAGTTGTGTGGCTGGCACCGCGTCTGGGTGGTGTTCCATCGAGCTTTCTCATCGAAGATTCGAGCTTTTAGGACCAGGAGGCATATGCACCACCGTGCGCCATACGTCGGTGTTGTGCCATCGTGGCGAGACCTCAATTGTATCCTCAAAATTTGTGGCACTTGCACATCGCTTAGCCTTGGGATTCCCTGGCCCACGGCCCCGCCCCACCGGCATCGATGATGGTGCGTGCGAAGGGCGCAAACGGGCTTCCACTTTCTCTCTAGATGGGCGCTCGACACGTCATCTCCTTTCCGACTCGGCCATCTCCCGCCCTGTTGTCGAGTCGAGCGACATACCGTATGAGGAGAAATTGGCGCATTTCAAGACAGATTGGGTATCATGCATGGTTTTGTTTCGCCAGGACGGTTCCAGCGTGTCCTCGTGTGTGTCCGCCGCGGATACCGGATATCCACCTTCACCTTTACCTTCACAGCACCCTACTATGATTTTCCTTTCTTGACATATTTGCATCCGCAGACCCCCTCGATACGAACAAACACCGGGGAAGCCGAGGACGATATTTTCCACACGGAAAGAGACCCGAGTACGGCACGTCCAAAATGTCTATCCGGGGGTGGGTAGCCTGGGAATTATCAGTGAGTCGATCTCGGGGCATAGGGCATAGTATTTCAAGCACTGTACTTGTCTAACGTTTCTGCGTGGTTACGGCCATGGCAGGAGGCGACGAGAAGGAGAATAGCGTGTGCTCCTACGTCCACATCATGGGTTGTCGGTCATTTCAAGGGGTACGGCGACTTGACCGGTTGCAGTGCGGGTTATCGGCGAATTCAAGTTGCCGTTTTCTGTAAGTGAAAACAACATCATCCGCGCAACACAAGTCTTCCAAGTACTGTATTTGCCTCCCTTTTTCCTGCATAACTGCAGCCACGAGGGCCCAATGTGGAGAAGGGTACGGTGTTTCCATGTAGCGGTTCGGCGTTGGCGGCCATCTCGGTGCTCGGTGCAAGGAGAACCAAGTCGGAGGATCTCGTCATCGCCCGAGGACTGTGATACTTTCCACATAACTACGGCCATAAGGGGTAACGAGGAGGGGAGTGGAGTGCCTGCAAACTATGATGGCGGGGGTCGTGTGGTCAAATTTCGGTCAAAGGAGAGCGGACACCAGGTACGACAGGCACGGCAAATCTAGCTCGTCCACTTTCAGCTTGATCAGGCGACTGGTACCTTGTCATTAATTGTAATAGTCTTCCAAGTGTTGTACTTGCCTTGCGTTTTCCGCACGACGATGGCCAGGAAGCGGTGAAGTGGTCAATAAAGTGCTTGTATACGTGTGACTGGTGGAGGGCAATCTTCCACTGCCACTGGGCGGCTATGGCCTGATTGCCTAATTGATTCGACCAGTTGTGGCTCATCATGTCAGGTACTGGACTCGCCTCGCGTGATCCGCATGGCCGCACCCCATATATCCTTGTCAGGTACTTGCACTTGCACTGTCCCCAGCCACGTACCCTCGTCAATAGCCCAGCAGTAAACGATCCAAGAAAAAGGGAGACAAACATCAGAACAGCTTATTAAATGCGGCTGATTCTCCACTCTTCGCTGGCCGCCTTCTTCCGAGGCCAGCCTCAAATGCAGTTACGCAACGCTCGTAATCACTTGCGGATACTAGCGCCTGCTATAGACACCTGCGACGAAAAAACCCCACATAACTTACTCGCGGAAAACAGCAGTCACAGTTTCATAAAAACGAACGGGGAAAACATTGTGGGCAAGACAAGCTCGGATCCGTCTCATCGGACCCGGAGAAAGATACAAATATACCCAAACAACACTCTACAGCACAGCCACAATCCCGATGTACCCTTTTGCGCGCCACCGCCACCCTTTTGCGCACCCATAAACACGCGACTATCGTACGCTCCTATTTACTAGGTACTTGTTTATGCTTACATCCGCTACTACTCCACTAATTCCATCTCTTTCCTTCATCCCAGTCACCAGCCGATTAGCTCCTCCGAGTCGATCTCGACTACCACGGCCTTTGCTTACACTTACCCAGTCCCTCCCTTCGGCTCGAGGAAGAGGGGCTACTATCGAACCATCGAATAATATCACATCTACCTATCCACATCGTCTCTCGTTCTCGCGTGTGTGTCTCGTCCGCGTCGTCTCGTCCCGGCAGTGTGCATTTGTAACCGGGCCAAAGTCCTGGCAAAGGATAACTCGTGTATACGCCGCGTGTTTCAGGCGTTTGCTCCTCATGTTTCTCCTCTATTCTCGAAGGTTCCATCTCCGTACTATAAATACGGACTTGTCGACTCTCTAAGAGCCCAAGTTCAGTCTCTTGTTCTCTTGACTGTATTTCCGCTGTATTTCGTCTAGTTAGAGCCCTCTCGCTTATCTCTCGTCACATCTCGTAACGCTTTCGGCCTAGTGTGACCGTGTGACGGTAACAGCATTCCGTTTATCCCCCTACTTCCTCTTTCTTTCCTCACCACTTCTTTCCTCACCAGGTTTTACTCACTAAAACAGCTCATCGCACAACGCGTTCGGTCGGACGTGGAACCAGCGGCATTCAGATTCAGGCCGAATCAAAAAAAAAAAAAAGGGGGGGGGGGCCTGAAACGCGTGAGGGGTCGGGCTGAGATCCCCGCGTGGCGCCGCCGCCCAGCCTGAGCGAGGGGACGGTGATGGCCCATCTGACTGACTTGGAGGGGTGCCCACCAATCGTCGAATCAAAACGTCACTGTCAAGTGGAAAACCGCGAGCTGTACCTGAAACGGTTTTGCGGTGTCCATGAGTGAAATTTCCGAGCTGGAATCAAAAGTCAGGCACGGAGTTCAATGTATTCCTCGGCCACGGCACGGGGCGAGATCAACAGAACTATCCTTGTCATCGCGTCGCGGCAGTTCTCTGCGGTGTATCCTTCGCCGCAGACAACCATTTCCTTAGAGAAACACTCAACAGCTCAGTCACTCACCTGGGCAGTCGCCGCAGAGTCCGACGGCACACTTGTTGAGAAGACTTCTGGCGCAGAGATATCCTACTAGTACTGGGAGGCACGGGCAACGTAAGCTTCGTTTATGCTGTTTTTTTTTTCGTCCGCGATTGACCATTTCTTGGCCTTTACTTTCGCCTCCCGGTTTTCTAGCACGAGTTCCCAGCTTGTTACACCAGATGGTTCCCGGGTAGCCTCTCCTGTAGATGACACCGAGACGTTTGACCCATCTCGTCCGTCCGTGAACCCGGCAGATTCAGTCGTCCTCCCAATAGGCAAAGTCGCGGGTTACCTAGACGCGGTGCTCAAGACTCTCGCGCTTCACACCGAAGCTCGGACCTCTTTCATCACGTATGCATCTGCTCTCCCCGTTCTCCTAAAGTATAAGACTCATCAAGAGACCTACTGGGCTCCCAGATATTGGCTGCCGGATTTACTCAAACACGAGTACATTGCCTTGCGATTCCTCTCGCATCTCGCAGGCATTATACGAGAGGGTGGCCGAAATGCACATCTCGCCCACGCCCGACGTTGTCACTCGCGTCTTTATGCTCTTCCGCGGAGTCGCCAAAAGTGATGTAGGACTTTGGGAGCACGGGCATCCGCAGAGGACGATGGGACGTTCTGGGCGCGGGTCGTTGGTGTTGACGCGGTGCGGGCAGCCGACTATGGGTTGTTCCGCGTGTTGGAATGGGGTGGCATGGAAGTCGAGTGAGGTGTGTAGAATACAGAGATTCCTATTATTATTATTTTGAAGGGGGAGCAGTGGTGTACATCTACTATCGTCGACGTGAAGAATATATGGTCAATCATTAACTTCGCGCGGACGACGTGCTGTGTTTCCCAAGTATGTCTGACTCTCTTATCAAAACCACAAGGGACGAGCCGATGATAAGTCGGGTCAGGCGCCGAGGGCACTACATGTGGCAAATATAAGCTACATGCCAGAGTGAGCGCGGGACAGACAAACGCCTCCTTCGCAGCCACTGCCGGAATTATGATGTGAGTTCAAGTTGTCCCTACCCGTCACCATGGCATCCGCTCCGTTTCACATCGTTTCGGCGGCTTTCTGATGGCACTGGCACCACTAGCCCAGAGCGTAATCGAGGTCGCACAGGGCAAGTTCCGATCTCTGCTGGGCGTTCCTGTCGGAGACATTGTCCTCTTGGCAGCGATCCCTGGTTATCTTTCGACCGACGAGATCGAATTGTCTAGGGGGATCTGGCCAACGGTCAGAGACGTCGTGCACTCGGTGACAATTGCTCTCGATTCTGGTGCGTCCTCAGTAATCCCTGACAATGAGGCAGCCGATCCGCTGACATATGTGCTTGAACTGCAGACCTCTACGGGGTGCGCCTCCAGTCTTCTTACCTTGTAATACCCGTACTGACGCCCCGTAGAGCGTACCCATCGTCACGATCACGCCGGCCAGTGGTTCGTTTGCCTAGCTCGCGGCAGCCATGCCGCCGCTCTCACTCGCCACCAGCACATACTCCACAGAGTGTCCTTCCAACAGTTGGCTCAGTTTCCGGGTCCCAGAATGGGACCATGATTTAACGCTGGCAGATTCTAAGTGCGCCTCTGCGAATTCAATCGTGCTCGCTCCGAGATCTTGGCCCAGAGCTCCCGCTGTACTAGCGAGAGATAATTGGCGAAATTTGAAACGCATCATGTTATTCTATTCGCTCTATCCGAGATTATCTCGGGAGGTTTTTCCTGATCATTTACCATACATATACTGTCTGGAACCATGTCTTCACCATGTCTATACCCGCCATAACCATTCACTTACACCATCCTGGCAGCAGAAGCGGGGGACGTTCACATGGCAGTATCCGTTAATTTGTTTAACCAACTCGATGAATTTGTGGACTTTCGAACCAAAAAGTAGTCTATTCCGTGCATCACTGCACCCCTGAGCATATATTCTCCCATCAAGACGACGGTAGAAGCCACAGCGACGCGTTATGCCATACGACACCTGGGCCAGTCACTCGCGAGACTTCTTTGGGCCGGACAGAAACTGATCATACTAATTGTTACAACATATCCAAAACTACAGACAATTCCTCATATGCTCCGAAAACCTACCACGTCCCGAGAACTGAAAAGCTCGCAAGCAGCGATAACAAGCGTCAGACTCCTTCCTATCCAATCGAACGGCAGTAGTAGCGTAGTACATCTGAAACACCATCGGAGATAGAGTATCAGTTGAGAACAGATCGAAAGGAGGGGAAAGAAATACTCACCGAATCCTCGGCCTCACTGTCCAGTCATCACCCTGCGGCCCCAACCGTTTTGCCATACATCTCCCTTGTCCAATTCGATCGCCCTAAAAACCACCACTGAGAGCGCAATCTCCGCCGCCTCATCGACAGTCAATGCACCATCAACGATCGCAGTAACGAGCCCTTTCGAGTGATATATTTGGCTTTGCTGCCGGGAGGGAACTGGACCGTACTCCGAATGCCTACTGTCCCAGTGACTTTTCACGGTTTCGTAACGACCACCCCTCCACGGGCAACGTGGAAACGGGCATTGATATGAGTATGGGAGGTGAGTACAGATGTGACGATCCCTCTCTTGCCAGCGCCGGAACCCGCTCTCACATCGAGGGCACACGAAAGGATGGGTGGGCTCAGGCGCTGCTTGGGCGACTAGATTCGGGGATGGCGGTGGCGTAACCAATTGTGAAGGCACGAGCACGAAATCGGTGTCTTGCACTTGGAAAGTCTAGGTCGACATTGGAATCAATCATGACAACGTATATACTAGAAGACGTACTTGTAGCAAGCTATCTGAGTGATTCAAAGCGACCAGAAACGCTTGGGTTTCATCGCTGGTTGTGTACGGGGGGAATTCCTGGAATACATTGTTATGGTTCATAGCGCAAAGACGAGAACGAGAAGTACAAGATGCAGGATATCAAAGCGGGTCCTTGGGACCAGCGTCTCCCATTTGGAGGGCACGTGATGAGATTCGTTGAGGGGACGGAGTGCCAGATTAACGACATCGACGATAAATGGTTCGTGAGTCGGGATCTCACCTAATCCGAGCAAAGGCTCACAGTGATAGAACCATGAATATTACAAGACTAAGAGGAAAATCGAGGGCCAGAACCGAGCGGGATCTAAACAAGAAGGCAAGGCCCAGTGGCAGAACAGGACAAGTGAAGGGCGGAATGGTTTTCTGGCCTGAAGAGTGGAGAAATAGTGAGTGAAGAGGTGAAGAGGTGAGTGGCAGTCTTAAAATCATCCGACCTAGGAACACGTGGAGGCCCGTGCGCATGGTGTTTGCGAGTGAGGCGGCAAAGACCCGATCAACGCCGTTCTGCTACGAGCACCGTGCCAGAGTGCCCACTCTCATACATATACCCGGAACTTGTGAGTGGATTAGAACGGATGAGGGATGGCTTTACTGACTCAGAAATGCTGTTGGTATCATTGCTAGACGAGGACCAGCTCACTTGCAGAGGAGCGATGTGATGCGAGAGAGGAAAATGGGAGTATATCATCAAGATGGCAGAGGAAAGGGGGGTGGGTGCGAAGCGATTAAGGCGGATAAGAGCCAGAACAGCCTGTTCTGGTTGTTTGGCGAGGGGCATCCGGTTTCAACATCAACGTCACGCAAATACGACAAAACTCCTTTCCTCTGGTCCATGGGTCCGTGGGATCCTCACCACCAAAGGTTTTTAAAGCTGACCAATTCGTTGCCCATGATAGCCAACCATCCCCACCTCACACCCGGGTACGCAACTCGATTCCCCCGAAAAGGCGAGGCTACCGCAATCTCTGCAGGCCGGGTCAAGGAACTCATCCGAGCCACAGTCGCAGTCATAGCAAATGAATCGTAGCTCCGCCCCTTCCTGAGTCCTCAATTTTGGTTACAGTGGTGCCAATGATTCATACCTCTCCTGACATTGCCCGGTCTTAAGGCAATGTCTTTCAAAACCGGAGCTCTGGTACTGCCACCTTTACTCCTTGATGGGCCGAAAATGTTCCACCAGTAGCTCCCCACGACGGATGTTACGCGCCTTGATTACTGGTATGGCGATGAAAAGTTCGACGCCATGTCAACAGGTAGGACAACGCGGAATGAGTTCAGGCGCGATCCTCTGGGAACGAGTGTGTGCAACACGATTGTCAACCTCGTCATCTGTCTCGGTCTTCCTCTGGCCTCCTCATAAATGGCTCGAGCCCGACCGTTCTGTGACAGACTCAGCCATACTCACTGAACTCGGTGCCGGGTCAGCCTCTCCTGAGCAGTACGTTGGTCCTCATTCTGACCTTCCCACCTCAGGCGTCTTTGAGTCGCCGGCCCTTTCGCCCTCGCCCCAGAGGCCCGCCCTCCAAACCTGCTACTGGCAAGCCTAAAGGTGCCTAGTCCTCGGATTGCGGTGCAGAATGTTATGCTTCTCCGTGTAGCGGTGCCGCTCGGTGATGTCCACCACACGTGACTGAGGATTGCTCGGCGCTCCTTCAGAGTGTCTTCCACTTTTCTGGGCCGGGACATAACATAGGAAGGAGTCGGACGCCTTGGGGCGTTACCGGCACCAACAATCCCGGCCCCATTCCTCACACGCCCACTGTCGTGCAGGCCATTTCACGTCAACCCGAACTCCCCCCCGCAAGTCCTACAACCCGGAGAGGCCACGGCCACTCCTGGCTCAGCCTCAGCTCCAGGCTGTACAAGCACTCCGTCTGACAACTTTTGATTGTCTCTAAGGGTATATGGTGCATGAGATTGGGAAGAGAAACAATGTACTTGGGGTGGAAAGTTTGCGGAACGGACGGATGAGAGCGCAACGCACCGACACCGACGACAACGCCTGCCCGCGTCTCCGAGAGTTCCGAGATCTCCGACGTCCCCGAGATGTCTCAGACAGATGTCTCTCTGCGTTCCAAATTGTATACAGTAAATAGTAGAAATAGTAGATAGATAGATAGATACCTCAATTCGTCGATTGCGATTATTATTTTCATTTTCGATTGTGCGTGCATACCGTGTATCTAGTCGGATTGTTCCGCTAATTCAAATTTTAGGCACTCTCTCGACACAAGCCTACGGAGCCTCCGACCCTGGCCCTTTGTTCGGTCACCTCAAATTCCTCACTCAATTCTTGATCAATTGCCATAAACTTTTGTACACACTATCTAGTACATTGTATCTACATGTTTAATAAATTTTTTTGACAAAAAACCTACCCTGGGGCAAAGAAAAGGAAGCTTTGTCTGTCACGCGCGCCAACTGGTGCCATCTCGGAGTTTCCGGAAATTGAGTGGCCCCAGACCCTTTTCCCAGACCCTTATCGGAAATTGGCACACCATTTTTCGGCCTCGAATTTAAAGTCCGACGGAGGGGCTCATATACACCGATTTTTCGATTTCCGATTCATTCTCCGACAATGGTCTGCGTGTAGTGTTGGGTGATTGCTGCCAAAGGCAGCAATCCCACTTACCCTGGGTTTTCCACAGTGGAACCAAAATGTTACCCTGGGTTTTTCCAAGTCTCACAGAACCCCATATCATGTTTAACCTCTTTATTGACAATTTTATGAAGTACTTCTAATAGATTTATTGTGCACAACAAAGTGTAGAAAAGGACAGTAATAAGGCATGCACTTTGTGTGGCCAAAACAGTACTGTAACCCACTGCTCAACTGGGCAGTGTTGAATACACACACAACACCATAATTAGAAATCTAGTGGTGATTGCAGGGAAATGAACTAGTTAAGGAGAGCTCACCTGCAAGTTTTGGAGGCAAAATAATGAGATGCTGTGGAGTCCATTGTGACTGCCCAGTTGAGCAGTGGCTGACCAAGCTGCCTGGTTGAGCAGTGGGCGACAGTAGTGGTCTCACCCTAGTGATGGCATGGCTTGAGCCAGCTCATTTCGATAAAATCCGAGATCTACATGAATAAAATCTGGAAAAATCTGAAAATATTCATGCGAATAGAATACCCAAGAAGCTGGTGGGTCACTTAAGGCAACTTTTTGTTTGGATGAGCCGTTCTCTCGGAATTTGATCGGCTCCAAAACTGAGCCGATCAAATTCCGAGAGAACGGCTCATCCAAACAAAAAGTTGTCTTAAGTGACCCACCAGCTTCTTGGGTATTCTATTCGCATGAATATTTTCAGATTTTTCCAGATTTTATTCATGTAGATCTCGGATTTTATCGAAATGAGCTGGCTCAAGCTGTGCCATCACTATCTCACCCTCTGTGTGTACCTTTTATTTCTTTGAGTTGATTTAAGTAATGACTAGCTATTCTATAGCTATTGGTACACAAAAACTCAATGGGCAATATGTGTGAGCTGCCCAAGGCCAGTTGAACCAATGAAGAAGTTCAGCTAGAGATCATGCAATGCATGAGAACAGAGTTGGGACTGATGCAGGTGGATACACTGAGTCACTGACTGCAGTGAGGGAATAGTTGACAGGTGTAATAACAAAAGAGCAGTGCACCCAGAGGAAGCTGGTCATCATGAGTGCTGCAAATGGGCCTAGTCCCTGTTTATAATCTGCAACACAGCCTGAGAGAACAGAAAAAGATGGTCTTGGGCCCTGTGGGCAAGACACAATGCCAGCTCAAAGTCAGTTGAGTCTCATGTGCAGACCTCAGTGGGGGCCACGCACTGGCTGGATGGTTCATGAATGGACTCTAGAGGCCAATGT
This sequence comes from Russula dissimulans, assembly GCA_022376545.1. Lineage (NCBI taxonomy): Eukaryota > Fungi > Basidiomycota > Agaricomycetes > Russulales > Russulaceae > Russula > Russula dissimulans. The sequence goes on along the minus strand of WTXJ01000027.1, from coordinate 131,311 downwards.
GCTTGCTGCTGCTCTAGACATTTTGGTATTGAGAATGCTTGGGGAAGTAGAAGATGAGAGTGTCTGTCTGAGTGTAGTCTGACCCCAGTACACCTTTGAGTGTCAAGCAAGGAGAATGAGGCAAGTATCAAAGGGATGAAAGGAAAAATGAGTCAGAAATTTAGATGTGATAGAAGTCTATATCCAAGATGAGAGAGCACAATACCTGAATGTGAGACTGAAATATGAGGAGACAAGTCCATTGGGGATGGCCCAGCATGCCTGCACAAGACCACAAGCATGACCACAAGGCTGGTGCAAGGTATTTTGATGGGCAGGTGGTTGTTGAAGGAGGTGCACCACAAAGTAGAAAAGAAAGGGAAATCAGTAGCAAGAGGCTTGTAGTGCAAGGTCAAGGACAAAGGTGAACAAAGGGGGTATGGGTGGTGAGAGATTTGTGGGGCAAGATTGAACACAAATGAACAAGGGACATGGGTGTGGGAACAAGGCAAGAATGAATAAGCGAGGCAAGGCAATAGGCAGTGGAAGAGACCCTGGCTGCTGCCTCGCCAGTACATGATGGTCACATGCATCATGTGCCCTCAAATCGGTCATTTTGGTGTAAATCGGTCTTAAGGCCTAATCGAGAAAACCCAGGGTATCTTTGATGTTACGTGAAATGTCAAATTTATTGAGATTCGTGACGTGTATCGAGATAAAGCATGATAGAGTACAAAAATTGCAATGAAAATATTTAAGCTACTTGAGTTCTTTTTGATTGTCTTTTTGATATGTTAGTGTTGGCAGTAGGAGTGGTGGTGTTCGATGGGGCAATAGATGGGGAGAGATTTGTCATGGATGAAAAGCTGTATTGGAAGTGAGTGGAGTGTTGGGGTACAATTTCATGCATTCCGTGAGCCAATGTTGAGTGTGGCAGTATGTACAAAGCACATTCATTTTTCATTTTCCTGAATGAGAAAGGAGTGAGAGGATCTGTGTATGGTCTCTGGGTGATGATCGGCACTGTTATGAGGCCGAAATATGAACAGTAGTCGAAGAAGACAAAAGACAGACAAATCATGTCTGTTTATATTCATGTGTGAAGGGAATGGAATTCAGCTGTTCTGTTCTCTTTAGCAACGCTGCTGCACAATATGACGCATATATGACATCTTGACATGGATGGTGTGGAAGGAGTAGATTGAGGAGAACGTGGCATGTGCTGAAATTGCATTTGCCAGGCGTTGACCCACGCCATCACTTTACATAGCCTGACTTTGAAATCGGAGAAGGGAGAAAAGTCAGAAAGCAATGACATGGAGCATACTGTCAGACTTTGTAACAGATTTGACAGAAAACGATGTGCATGCCGACTGTTTTTAAAAATTGTTACTGATTCGACAGTGAACAATGCCATGTGTATGGTGACAGTTTGCCACAGCCATTGCTCAAAAAGCAGTTGTATCATTCTTACACATGGTGCGAAAGATGATAGAAGACCACAGCAGACAGGGGCTGCGACCCGACATCCATTTCGCAGCCCATTTGCAGTCTGGCCCATATGCCCTCTCACAACGCATCAGCATTTCTGCATTAAACTTTTTTTCACTTATACCAGCTCGGTCCAGCTCGACCGAGGAAAAAATGTTAAAAAAGTAGAAGAGGCGAAAAGGAACCTGCAGTCCAAAAAAAAGTTGATTGGTAAACTAATTTTCAGGAGGAGTGAAGTACAATAAAACCCTCTTTTTTTCACAAAAGTTCACATGTTCACAAATCAAAAAGATTTCGCTTATTTTCCTGATGCGGCCACGGAACGAGGTGCAAGATACCAGTGGTGGCTTCTGGTGCACATTGCTTATGCATATTGTCAGGGTACTACTTCCGCCAACTTGCATTGTCCTTAGACGAGTACACATATTAATATCCTAGTAAACCGCGCAACAACGGCAAGACCAAACGTCCAGTCGGCTGTTAGCGGGCCGTACGAAGAAACTCATCACGTGACGGCCATACGTCCTCTTCTTGCACTCTTCGCCAATCCAATCTCCTCTTCCTCTTCATTCGCTCTTCGCCAATCTCCTCTTCCTCTTCTTTCACTCTTCACCAATCTCCTCTTCCTCTGCGATCAGCTTCTCGACTTCTAATGCAGCCATGCAGCCGCTACCCGCGCTCGTGATCGCCTGACGATAGCGCTTGTCCTGGACATCTCCCGCGGCAAACACGCCACGCACAGATGTCTGAGTCGTGCCCGGTACGGTTATGATATAGCCCTCCGCGTCGGTTTGTAATTGGTTGCGAACTAGAGCTGTTGCTGGCTCGTGTCCTATATACAATCGATTGCGATGTGAACGATCTATCATGATACGGCCCAAGTTCAGCACATACCAACAGCATAGAACAGTCCATTCACAGGAAGATTAGACTCCTCCCCTGTAACGATATTCTTGATGCGTAGGTTATTAAGAAGATCCCCGTCTCCCTGACATTCAATAGCGACAGTGTTCCACAAGACCGTCTTTGATGGAATCAGCATATGTGGGTTGAGACTGAGATCGACGATCTAAGACGCACAATTTTTTGATTATGCAACAGCCTCTTGGCCATAATCTTTGACGCGCGGAGCTCCCCACGTCGAACCAACACGTAAACACGCGAACCATATTTTGTCAAATCTATCAAAAACGTGAGAACGCCGAGCCATCGTGCAGCGATAGAAACTCACACGTTGCCTCTTCTGCTGCCGAGTCTCCGCCACCAATAACGGCTAGCGGCTTGTTTCTAAAAATCGGAACTGCACCATCGCACACAGCACACGCAGAGATGCCGCTCTGCCAGTATGTTTGCTCGCCCTTAAGGCCGAGACGCTTTGCACTTGCACCTGTAGCGAGGATGACCGTATCGGCGGTCTCGGGCTCCTCCTCTTCTTGGCCCTCCCGCCAGTACCGGAACGGCCGACGCGAGAGGTCGATCTTCGATACCGTCTCGGTGATAATCATCGTGCCGAATCGTATCGACTGATCACGGAACTTGTCCATCAACTCGGGCCCCAACACGCCGCTCGGGAATCCGGGAAAATTCTCGACGTCCGTTGTCGTTGTCAGTTGCCCGCCGGCGGCGAAGCCGTTTGCCATGAAGCCTTCGAAGAGAACGGGGTTTAGATTTGCACGAGCGAGGTAAATCGCTGCCGTATGGCCCGCGGGACCGGAGCCAATGATCACCTAGAGTGAAGATGTGAGTCGCAAGGCACAATCGAGGCTCCCGAATCGATGCCAGGTGGGAAGTAGTGTGGCAGAACAGGACTCACGACTTTAGAGTGCATCTTTGTGCTCTGGGCACCCCTCAAATGGGTTGCGCTAGAGTCATTGGTGCCATTGGTTAGGACCGGTGCCATATCTTTCTTGGAGGCCGAAGGGCGTGAGGTGAAAGTTGCCGAGACGATGGCTGAGGCTGCACGCGCAGAGTCTCTTAAGAGCGGGCGGATACGGGCAAACAGTTTCGAGTCGAGTGAAGAGAAGAAGGGGGATGAAACGTTTTGATATTGCCAGTGAGACCTTCATAAGCAATTCACGTGATGTCCGCGTTCCATGACTCAGCACGGGCTGCGTCACGGTCCGGATTTATTACGTTTAAACGTGAATATGTGGCCTTTGCCCAGGATTGGTCAAATGTTCCTATCCCCGGTGCGTGAACTGCTGCTCCAATCCTGCAGCACTTGCCGCCAGTCAATCACCAACGACGGACAAAATTAGCGATGTCAACAACTTGCGATCCATCAGTTTTTCAACAGGGATGGTCGTACTAATAGCCGGGGTAGTGGGAAAATGAAATAGTCAGCTATTCGCTTCCTTGCCCCGTACTGTAATTTACATCCTTTCGTGGTCCATCGTTGGCGATTGGCGCGCGCTTAGGTCTCCAAGGCTCCAAGTTCACCCGACTCGTTCACGAACAGCGTTTACTGTGTGTCTTCAGTACCTCCTCATTCAAAGTTCACAGACACGTTGACGCTTTGTGCCCCGTTACAATTGATATTCGGGTGCTGTCTCGAGTCAAGACCTAGGAACTGGGTGGTCCCGTAGTACTCGGGTGTAAATGCTCTTCCTCACCCTTCAGTCCCAATGCCTTGGCTCTGGGGGTCTGCGCTTGTGTTTGGCGCTCTATGCATCCCCCATGAGCGGTGCAGGTTCCCTTGGAGATCAGTTGTCCGCATATCCATTTTGGGGCAGAGTTACGTTGCCTTCCTCCTCGTTTCAATAGCATTTGTCTGTTTGGACTCACCTGTTTGGCGCACGTCGAACGGAAGTGGCATTGCGTAGTCTCAGGTCACCAGGAATGGATTTCTGTCTTGTCTCGTGTCCCCCATGACCGAGAGATCGGCCGAGGGTGATCAGAGAGGGATGCACGTAAGATGGATGGAACCGGTGCAGAGCGCGATTGCAACCGTTTCAGGTGTTTCACGGAATCATGCCTGTGGTGAACCTAATAAAAACGTGTGTCTAATACAAATCGTGTTTGATACACAACGTGTACTGTCAGGGTGCTACAATCGGACGTGGTACTGTCCGGCTCTTTCTCATTCTCAGTGCCATGAATAAACGGAGCACGTTTGGAAAGCAGGTGGGGGGCACCGCCTTCGGGCCAGGATCGCTTACTTTGCTTCGTGCACTCTTAAAAAATTTGGCCGCTTGTGGACGGGTTGAGAACAACCCACTTTGGTGGGTTCGGTTTGTTTGGAAAAGGAAATGTCCAATTAATCGGCGGATCGATGGATGTGCGGCAGTATGCAGTCGGGTTAGGGTTATCCGACCTGACGCGCCACGCTCAGCTTTGGTTGTTCATCGATCCATCATCATCAACATACCAAGCAACTAGCCAGATCTGTCTTGGCATCCCATTCGGGCTAGCCTTATCTTTCATCATGGTATATATAGTTCTGAAAGGGGCTGAAACGCCCGCCCGGTCGTCGTTTACGGGCGGAAACACCATGGGATTCTTCTCCTCACGATTATTACCACACACGCAGGTTTTCTTTTTCGCCAGCTCCCGGTGATGGCCGCTGCAGGGCTGAAATATTTTAATTTGACGTTTGACACTTGGATTCAGTTGGTGAGTGGTAAGTGATGCTGTTGTTGCCCACTCATGATTACGTCGGGGAGGCGATCATACTTCTTCCGCCTACTCTATGTGCGCGAACATTTTGGGTGGCTGAATAAATGACGCGCGGGTCTTTTCCTTTCTCCGTCTTTGGGACCGGGGGGATGGAGTATTCGTACGCCTTTCACATTCGCCCTTGTTTTTTTATCTGGCTTGTTTCTATCGGCGCATCATTATTTCTGTCTGCGCATGCCATGATATGACCCGAGCCCCACCACCGTATATGGCGGTGTCAATGAATAGTTTTCTCTATTGACTTGCCTTATCTTGGTAGCCTCCTCCAGCACGATGCCAGGCACAGCATAGCCTGGGGCCGGTGACTCGGAGGGGCCGAGAGGAAATATCTCACGTCTCCGAGCGGTCCGGCATGACTCCAGCTCACCATTGTCCTGTTTCCCTTCTTTGCTTACCGTACGGCCGTGCGCCCCCTTTCTTGGGGGCTTTGTGGGTGGCTTATTCCCGGATTCAGAACGGCCCGACTTGGACTGGCGCTTCGCGTTCCTCCATCCAATCCCCGTGCGCGAGAGCCAGTGCGGCGGATTGGTGAGGGCTCCTGGAGAAGCCGCACTTTTTGGGCCGCTATAAATTAGCCTCCCTCTCGTCCCCTCCCTCCCATACTTTTCTCTCTCCTGCGTCTCATACCTTCATGCCTCCCTTCAACGACAACATGAAGCTGCTTGCCCAGTCGGCGCAGAGCAATCTTGCTCGCTTTTTACCACTTGTGATGTGGGTACAGACAATCATCGTAGGTATGATACACTCCCCGTCCTTCGAGGTATGGCCCGGGCTGACGTGCGTCCGCACAGTACTATTCTTTGTCGGGGCAGGAACAGTCATCCGTCTCGCATATCACCACTGGGCAGCGGCGGGATCCCCAACCGAGGACAACCGTCCGCTGTTGTCCCGGCCGCGTGTTTGTCCATCGTCGAGGACTGCCTTTCCCGTTGCGGGTGTAAACGGTGGTCGAGTTTATGCGTGCCCAACGGCTCGGCGGCCCAGGGCGCCTGCGCTGACTCCATTAGCGCTCGAGAGCGACGAGTCGTTTCAGAAAAAAAAGGTCGATGATGTCGAGCGCGGCGAACCTACCTGAGGCGATGCCCGATTTGCCTCGTCGCCGGATCCGCGTGATTGGCGTTGCCGGAATTAGGGATTGTTTACGTTTGTGCAATTTGTGGGCGTCGATGTGATCATTGAATCTTTTTTTTTGGTTTCTTGTGTGGGGACTTCTCCCATCCTTTTGGCTCGCTGTCTCTTATTCTGGGATCTCCAAACGCGTTTTGAGCGAATTATGTCTCTTTACTCCTTCACTTACGAGAGGTGGTCTCATGATATGGAGGTTTGCGGTTACTGTACTAATGAGAACAAAAGTGTGGATATATAAGTCTTTTGTCTAGAGCGGGCCAGGCTGGCCATTCACTGTCTGCCTCGAGGCTAGGATCCGAATATGGCAACATGACCGGAGTAAGTGTACGTGTACATATAAAAACCGGCTGGTGGCGTCCACACGTTTACAATGTTGCCATTATGGGAACAATATAATGAGAGGATGGCACTGGGCTGTGGGAGGGCCTTCAGCCCAAGTTCGGTCGCGGGCGTCGACTTTTTTGCGGATTCCTTTATTTCAGGGGACGGCTCAGGGTTCAGTTTGGGCAGAGGCCAACAAGCCTAGCGAATTGATATGATGTATACGCTTCATTCACGCTCGGTACCCTGGAGAACGCTTGAAGGAGGTTGATCGCTGATTGACTCTTTGACATTTGAATGTGCTAGTATACTAGACGACCAATGGGATTATGATTACGAATCCACAGCGCATGCGTGGAGTGAGACAGGGCAATCAGTACAGTCGCCGCAAGGGGCCCAGACCCTCCTTTGCGCGCGGGCGCGCAAAAGATCCGAAAGACAAGAGAGAGGGAGAGCGATTTGTGCGAGGAGAGGCTGCGATGTGATTGGCTTACACGAAGGAACGTGCATGCGAGAGGCTGGGTCGTCGTCCCTTGGGGCTTAACTGGAAGTCTTCGTTCGTCATTGGTGGAAAATGCACCGCCGAGCTACTGTAGTTGCTCCGGCGGGTTCTGTTCTTCTCGGCTGCATGTGTGGCGCTGTATGCGCGCTACACTCCGATGCCGATACTGTAACAGTCGTTCACACACACACACACTAAGTTAGCAGCTGGTCGGTCCCCCACACACGGGCAGCCTGGTTTGGGAAGGTCCGAGGGTTAAGGTTACGGTCCTCGTGTTTTCTTTCCCGATCCGATTACCGACTCGTCACTCTTACACAACCCCACCTCTAGTTCAGTTCGTTCTCAACGGCAACGGCAGAGCGCCGTTTCTTCTTTCGTACATCAGCATCCAACGTTATATAATATCGAGGCACGATGGCCATTTCCCCTACCACCAAGAAGGTCATCATCGACGGTGGGTCGATACCAACTCATCTCTGGACTAGTAGGCTTACGTGTTCCATCCAGTGGCGATTTTCGTAGCATCACAGGTACGCTAGTCCATGAATGTGGAAAAAAGAAAGCCCTCTGATCACCACACAGGCTGCTGCATGGTATGCCTTCCACGTCAGTTTCACTTGCACATTCCCCGCAGTATTTCTAGTTCATCAATGTCCTTTTCAGTGGGTCCTCAGCTCTTATGCACATGAAGGGTCGGGGGAAGTCAAGGCGAAACCGATGGAAGCGCTGAAGAGGCTTGGACATGCGCAGCTGAAATTGGACGAATATGAGAGTGCGTTTGCATATTCTGGGCTTCAGTTGTTTGTCGCAATAGCTCTAATATTTCTCCAGAGCGAATCGCGTCCGAAGTTATCCACCCAGATGACATCGATGTTACATTCTCAGGTGTGCCCTCGGCGAACACTTTCTGGTTCTGGAGCTCTCCTTTCCCTTTGTCTGAGCACGTCTATTAGATATCGGTGGTCTGGAAGAAATCATATCTTCATTGCAAGAATCCGTCATCATTCCCCTTCTATACCCTGCCATCTTTCGTTCCTCGTCGAGTTTGTTAGGGCCGCCCAAGGGCGTCTTGCTATATGGGCCACCGGGGTGCGGCAAGACGATGCTCGCCAAGGCCCTCGCCAAAGAGTCCGGGGCCACCTTCATCAACATCGCGGCGTCCGTATTGACGAACAAATGGTTCGGCGAATCGAATAAACTGGTCGCAGGGTTGTTCGGCCTGGCGCGGAAGACGCAGCCGAGCATCATCTTCATAGACGAGATCGACTCGTTCCTTCGCGAGCGCAGCAAGGGTGACCACGAGGCGACGGCGATGATGAAGGCCGAGTTCATGACGTTCGTCGCTTCTTCTCGTTTCTTTCTCCTGGCACTGGGATCTGAGGTCGTTCATAGCTTATGGGATGGTCTTCTCTCAGCCTCAGATCGGATATTGATCTTGGGCGCGACGAACAGGATACAAGACATTGACCCGGCTTTCCTCCGACGGATGCCAAGACAGTTTCCTCTCTCTTTACCGGATGTCGCGCAGCGCGAGAAGATCCTTGCATTGGTGAGCCGATCCATAAATGCTTCTCTCTTCCTCTACTTGTTCTACTTTCTTTGGGTGTAACTGATTTCCATCTTTAGATGCTTCGTGAGATACCACTTGCGCCCAACTTTCCCATGCGGTTTCTGGCCGAGTATTCTGGAGGAAAGTCGGGTTCCGACTTGAAGGAGGTCTGTCGAAACGCTGCGATGGTGCCTGTCCGTGAGCTCGTACGTAAGGCCAATGGAGACGTTGCGGTCCTTGCTCGGGGCCAGGAAGAGGTTTGTTCTTTTCCATTTTCTTTTATTCGGCTAGTTTGTCGGTTTGCTGACGCGTTTCCGGGCAGGGTTTCGATCTTCGACCCCTCACGATCTATGACTTTTTGGATCCGGATGGCACATGCACTACGGTTGACGCCGAGATAGACTCCGTCACATAGCTGCATATGAGCGTCGGGACTAACCATCGTTTAGAACACATTGTGCGTACATTACCCAAGAACAATAACACCCCCTAAACCCATCAGGTCATCCTCGGCAACGATCCCCAAAAGGACGTGCTCTTTGAAGGGCCTTTCTAGAAGCTCTACTTTCCTTGGTCCCTTCAGCTGCTTTGAAATTCCTCTTTTGGCATTATCGGCTTGGGCGCCCATACGCCACATGGAATCTTTCGAACTGCTCGTCGACAAATAATCGAGGGTACCTAGCGACTGTGTATGAATACTACGAGCGCCTTTGTCAGTACTAGTAGCGCATGCATGGATATGGTGCGCAGAATAATGTTATCAGAAACACAAGATGTGATACGCGGCATGACCAAAAGGATTCCATCGCTAGGCGCAATCGGCCCTCTTGCTTTTGCCACCCGCGTCAGAGAGTGTTAGAATAACCTGACCAGGTTAAGGCCCCGTTCTGCGCCGAGAAAATTTTCAAGTCGCATAACTACGGGCATTGGGGCGATATGACGATGAAACAGGTCCCCTCTCGATCGTTTCCGGTTTCAGCTGCACCTGCGCGCGCGCCTCGGAATTCTCCCACGGACGTGCGACTGAGCTGTCAGGGTGAGGGACAGAGACGGGGCCACCGACGGGACTTTGCGGCGCAGCCTCCACAAAGGACGCCTTGGCGGCGCCCGGCGGCGCGACACAAGTTTAAGTTATTACTGTCGTACCCCGGGCGTAGGCGGGCGTTTTTTTTTTTTTTCTGGACCGAGCCAGTAGTGTGACGCGCCGTGGTGAGGTCTGTGAGAGGTGCCACAGGAGCCACTGACCCGGTTACGTTTTTTTTTTTTGTTTCGTTCTCGGGACTGAGGGAAGGAAGGGGAGGATGGATGGATGTTCCGAACGGACGGAGATCGCCTGACTGACGGGCGGGGGATCTCGGTCCGCCTCTCGGTCCGCCTTCATCTAGTCATCATCTTTACGATTTTACGACAGACGGAACGGGCGCTGTCGTCGGTCAGCGCCGGTCAGCCGCGAAGCGCAGGTCTGTGACACCGAAAGACATCGCCTCGTATCGAGGTCTTATTGTTTCACTCGCCTTCTCACCCCATTATGACAAGTGGCCACGGCGCCTGCCGGTTGAATACGTTGGGCATGCCCCGTGGTCGTGGTCAGCCTTGCCAATGCGGAATAGGAAAATCGAAAGGACCGCCGTCCAAGTTACGAGTGTTATGAAAATCGCTTACGACGCAAGGGGCTGCGCCGGTTTTGTTGCCCCCATATACACACACATACGAGCCGTGTGCCCATGTGGCGGTCCAGATGATGCGCAAGAGAGTCCATTGGGGTGACTTACTTGAAACAAGAAATGCGCCGCCGAAATTTTTCGTTCGGCAATACAATGGGGAGACCCTTCCTAGTAGGCTGCTGCGCCCACGACCTTTTTTTCGATCGATGGGGATGGGTGCGGGTGCTGCTGTAACTGGATGGCTCGTTGCGCACGCGAACAGTGGTTGAAGGAGGGAAAAGAAAAAGTAACGGCATTACGTTATTACGCCTCCCATGCCGTTACGCCTTACGCCACGCACAGGTGCGTTGTGGCTGCGTGCAGCTCTGGCTGAGAGGATGCCATATTTAGCTCGAATGGAATTGGTCTTGGTCTGGAACAGTTCTGGACAGCGCATGTAACGTTGCCGCCTGCTTCGAATATTGGAATAACAAACACATAAAAATTTATTGGGAGATGAAATGCTGTAACTTACCAGCCGTAACTGCCAGCGGGCGACGAGTGGCAGCCAACTATCGCAATTTTCCGCCGCACCGACCGGAGGGATGCGGCGTCCTGCTGCGCAAGGTGGAATGTCATCTGTCAGCGTATTGTGAACTGTCTACGCCGATCTCGCTTTGATCTGGCGCTGTCTCCTACAGTTGCACTGGAACGTTTCCAATCGTGATGGAGAATGGAGACCATCGAGATGAACCTGAGCAGTCGCCCGAGACCGCGGGGAGTGGCCGACTCGTAGGTTTGTCGTTCTCGAATTCGATTCCTTTCTTTTTCACAAGACTTCCCCGTCGGGTTCCTTCATGTCCGGCCTTCGTCCTTTCTTGGAAAACCTGAGGGTATCTGCATGCGCATTTGGTTGCGCGTCCAAAGACTCCTTGCTGTGCGCACGGATTCATTTCGTGGGATTGAAACATTTTGAAACCTTTTCGCTTCTATGGTTCCGTGACCCAGAAGTTAGAACACTGACAGACACATTCCGGGGAAACGAAGGTCGTCCAAGGAAGGGGGACGACGCGTCTATAGTGAACACATTGCCCGAACTTCCTGGGTAAAGACATAACCCTTAGGGATAATGTCCCGTGAACCCCGTCGGGAAAATATGAAAGGGGAACGCACACATCTCATGTTCCGATTTAGCGTTTCCGCATGCTCCAACACCAGATGGACTGAAACAAAAGACCTCTCATGATGTATTCGGAATTGATAATACGCCAATGAAAATTTCTCTCCACACAACACGCACGTCCCTGGTGGCTGCGCTTGTCGTGGAAAGATAGGGGGATGGCCTACTAGTAGGGCCATGGTGTTGTCGGTTACGCCCGGTTGTGCAGGGGCACTGTCCGCAAAAGGCAAGAACAACTTTACCTTCTAACGCCGTGCCGTCACCCATGTACAGGCGCGTTGAGGTTCCATGTGCTTCTGACGGTGAGGTGACCTCATTTGGTTCAGGTTCAAATTGGTGGGTCCGGAAACGCAAGTCGGCGCCCCATGCTTCGCGACGCTGTCTTTACTTTGGAGATAAGAAATAACAAATTAATGAAATTTTATCGAAGGATGATATTACTGTAATGATGTGCTGTAACTTACCATCTGCCGTTGGCTGGCAGCTAGCGGCAGCCGACTGTGGAGGTCCGTTCCATCAATATTGTCCTCTGCACCAATCTGACGGGAGTCCCATTCTGATCCTGCTGCGCAAGGTGGAAATTCAGCTTTGCTGTGTTGTGAACTAGAACATCGTATCCATGACGGTCTATCTCCCATCGGGCGCTGACCTATAGGGACGGAGCATTCTTTGGTCATGCTTCGGAAGACAATCCAGTTAAGCAGTCGTCCGAGGTCGCAAGAAGGGTGGTCGAGTCATGCGTGGGTTTTGACTTTTTTGGGTTCGTCTTTTCAACAAGACACGCTGTTGGGTTCCTTCACGCCCGGCTTTTCGGGTAACTCTTTGCCGAATTTGTCTGGAAGAGCGTCTGCTTACTCACTGGCAGCTGGGTATTCAATCTCTCTTGCTGTCCCAACAAATGCATACGAAGATTGAATTTCGCTACAGCGCTTCAAAGGCCAAACAGGCATATTCAAGGATTATACTTTACACTGGATCGAGAATCGCGTGACGACACAAATACGACGAGCGAGGCGAATACGGGTAATGAACTGTTTTCGTACAAGAATTCCATTAATACAAGTGGGCTAATCTCGTCTTTGGGAACTACGCACCAGTGAAACGAAGTGTCACGACAGACATCTAAGGGCAAGAACGACGTATCAATGGTGGGCATATAATTCAGGGTCAAAAGTAGCAGCCTTGGGGATAACGTCTCGTGAGCAGCCGGTAAAGATAATAGAAGGGATAAGTCCTCACCTCATGTCCTTATTTCGTCTTTCAACTGCGTTCCGTATGCTCTAGCAACAATCGGGCGATATCACGGTATCCTCCCTCCAATGCGGCCTCGGACGGGGTCTGCCCCAGGTCGTTTCGCACATCCACTCTTGCATTGTGCTCGAGGAGTAACCGTGTGACCTCAAGGCGACCATTATGCGACGACAGGTGAAGCGGAGTCCAGCCGCCCTCCTCCTTTGCGTCCACGTCGACGCCATGCTCGAGCAATAGCCGAACAACGGCTAGGTTTCCGGCTTGCGAAGCAACATGCAACGGAGTCCAGTCATGTTCATTGCGAGCATCCACATCTACTGCATGCGTGAGTAACAAGCGACAAAGCTCGACATCTCCATTTAGCGATCCAAGATGTAGAGGCCTCCAATGGTCAGCCTTTGTTGCGTCGGCGTCTGCGCCATGCTCGAGTAATAATCGGGCAACTTGGAGGTGTCCATTTCGAGATGCATAGTGCAACGCAGTCCAAGCGTTTTCAGTCCGCGCATCCACAGGTGCGGAGTAGTCGAGTAATACCCGTGCGACTTGGATGTGACCGTGCCGTGAGGCTACGTGGAGCGGAGACCGGTTCTTGTTGTCGCGCGAGTCCACAGATGCAGCACGCTCGAGGAGCAGGCGTACAACTCTAGGTTCTCCGTGGAAGGACCATTGGTGTAAAGGGGTCTCTCCATCGTCCTTCCTAGCGTTCACGTCTGCGCCATGTTCGAGTAAGAATTCTGCCATCCTCACATTTCCGTTGTGGGATGCGACATGTAAAGGAGTCCGGTCCTTGTTGCCAAGGGCGTCCACATCAGCAGCATGCTCGAGTAGCAAACGAGCAACGGCGGGCCCTTCATTGAGTGAGGCCAGATGCAATGGGGTAGAACGGTCCTCCTTTCGCTTGTTGACTTCTGCGCCTTGCTGAAGCAACAACAACACAATATCAGAGTGGCCCTGCCGGGACGCATCGTGTAATGGCGACCAGCCCTTGTTGTCTTCAGAATTTACGTCCGCAAGACTCTCAAGCAGCAAACGCACAACCGCGAGCTTTCCGCTGAGCGATCCTAGGTGTAATGGAGTCCGTTTGTCGTCCATCTGTGCGTTCACATCTGCGCCACGACGAAGGAGGAACCGTATGGCCTCAAGACTTCCTTGTTTATAGGCCACATGTAAGGGAGTGCGTTGATTTTTATCTCGGGCGTCCACCTCGGCGGCCTGTTCAAGTAGCAATTGAACAACCTCGACCTTTCCGTTAAGTGATCCTAAATGTAGTGGGGTCCAGTGGTCGTCCTTTTGCGCCTTCACGTCTGCGCCGAAGTTGAGCAACAACTTGATTGTTTCGAGGTGTCCGTCTCGACATGCTACATGCAACGGAGTCCAATCCCCTTGCTTCCGGGGATTTACATCGGCGGAATGCTCGAGTAGCAAACGGACGACCTCGGGCACCCCCTTGAGCGATCCCAAATGCAGCGGAGTCCAGTTTCCCATTCCTAACGCATTAACATCCGCATGATGCTGCAGCAATAACCGGACAACGTCGAGGTGACCGTGGTGTGATGCAGGATGCAATGGTGTCCAATTCTTTCGGTCCCTGGCATCCACATCTGCGGCATGAGTAAGCAACAGACAAACAACTTCAATGTTCCCATTGAGTGAACCAAGGTGGAGTGGAGTCCTAAGGTCTCCCATCCTAGAATTAACGTCCGCTCTGTGCTCGAGCAACAGCCTCACGATATCAGAGTGTCCATGTCGAGAGGCAAAATGTAATGGTGTCCAATTCTCGTTGTCTTGGGCGTCCACTTTTGCAGCGTGTTCGAGCAACGAACGGGCGACTTCGACGTGACCACTTGAAGATGTGAGATGCAGCGGAGTTTCGTGGCGGTCCGCCTTCTGTGCATTTGGATCTGCACCATGTTCTAGCAACAGTCGTACAACGCCCGGGAGTCCGATTTGTGATGCTATATGTGACGGAGTCGAGTCTTGACTCCCAAGAGAGTTTGGGTCTGCTCCGTGTTTAAGCAGTAGCTGCGATACGTCTGATTGCCCTTGGAGTAATGCCAGATGGAGGGGTGTCATCCGGTCCCCGTCTTGGGTATTTATATTAGCGCCGTGGTTGAGTAAAAGCCTCACTAATTCTAGATGTCCGGCCTGAGATGCCACATGTAACGGAGTTGAGTTCTGGCTATCCAGGGCATTCGGGTCTGCACCACTTTTCAAAAGAGACCAGGCTATTCTTGGCTCTCCCTTGAGTATTGCCCGGTGCAATGAGGTCCAACTACCCCCGTCCCGTGCATTAACATCGGCACCATGGGCGAGGAGTAATCGTACGATGTCGTATTGCCCATACTGTGATGCTACGTGCAGCGGAGTCGAGTCCATGTTGTCCTGCGCATCCGAATTTGCGCTGCTGACGAGTAACAAGCGTACAACTCCGACGTGGTTGTTGTGTGCTGCTAGATGCAGGGGGCTTTCAAAGTCTTCCTTCTGCACGTTCGGATCCGCACCACACTTGAGCAACAGTCGCACAACGTCCAGACAGCCGCGTTCGGATGCTGTGTGCAGCGGTGCAGCGCCGCGATTGTCGCGCGCATTGAGATCGGCCCCATGTTCGATGAGCAATCGGGCAAGTTCGAGCTGACCACTACGCGATGCGAGATGCAGTGGAGTCTCGCGGTCATCGTCTTGTGCGGATACATCGGCACCACGCTTGAGCAACGACTGTGCAATAGCAAGGAAACCATCCCTGGACGATAGGTGTAATGGTGTTAGGCTTTGGATGTACGTTGCATTTGGGTCCGCGCCGTTATCAATTAGTAATTGTGCGATCTTTGGGTAGCCCTTGTGTAAAGCCGCATGCAAGGGTGTTGTAAAATGACCGGCACTAGTACGGACATGCAATGGATGCGTATCCACGAGATGTTCTGCGATGCTGCTGAAACCGCAAAGAGCGGCATAATAAATGGGAGGTGGCGCAGGTGGTGACGGGTGCTCTAGGATCATAAATTCTTTCCTCCACCATTCGTCCATATTGTACAGCCAAATCCAGGTCGAGAAATGCGGCTCGTTTGGGTCAAAGAGGAGTTCCATCTCGTCCTGTATGTATTCTGTCACCGTCTCGAACTGGGCGTGATGGACCCAGTGCCGAGCAGCATAATCTGCAAGGGGAAACTCCTCTATGCATTTTCTGTCGATATCCTCGCCTAGTTTGAGTAAGACGCCGAGGCAGGCTCGTGCGAGGACGACATGGGCAGGTTCTAGAGGGACGTAGTAACGGGAGAGTTTCGCCCGAGAAGAGGCAAGGCGACTCGAGGTCAAGAACTCCTTGACTGAGAAATGGGAAAACTGTACAACGTGGGAATCGTCGGCTCTTTCGACGGAGATCAAACTGGAGCATGCGGATAGCACGGCTTCCTCTGGGTCTTCCGGACGCCAATCTGCCACAAGCTCGGACGCAGTCCCCGTGTTGAATTGAACCGCAAGTACCTCCGCGAGTTCCCCAACACTTAACGGGCGAACGGATACAACCAGGCATTGGAAGAGATGATGAGCACATGCCCAGTTTTCTTCGCTGATGTTTTGCAGCACACGCTCATACGTTTCGTCCAGGGTACTCGGCAGTTCACTCAGAATGCGCCTGATGCTTGGGGGCAAAATGCAAATGCGCACTCTTTCCAACTGGCAGAATGCCCACCGAAACCTGTATGATGACGTGAGTATCGGCATGGTAGTGGGGCTCCGGCCTTACATTCCGCTTGCTCTTTCTGAGAGCGTGTTAATGACCAATTCCTTGTCTTCTGTTCTCCATCTCCGCATCTTCAAGTCCGAATGGACGACAGATCTGACGTAGTCAGCGATATCCTGTTTTTGTCCTTCCTCCTCATGAAGAGACACTTGTTGTGATGCCAAAGGCTCCAGAAAGTTTCGGATGTCGATCTCAGGTCGGCTGGTAATACAAATGCGCAGATTCGGAAGGCACAAGTCGACGAGCTCCTTTACAAGCATGAGGATCTTTTCGCGTGAGGATGGCAAACCCCTGTCGTTTGGACATTCGTCCAGAGCATCCGCTATTATGTAAACGGTTTCTTGCCCCGGAAATCTAAGAATGTCTTTCAGGCATTGAATAAGTGAGCGATCGCTAGGCTGCTGAGTGCCATGATGGTGCGAAGAATACAGATCGTGAAGAATGCCACAGAATGGGGGGGACCGATCGCAAATCTGAACTAGAAGGGAAGAGAGAAAATTGTGTCGGCTCTGCTTTTCGGCGTCCCTAAAGTCAAAGTAAAAATACGCTGAAGAGGCTAACCCGGCCTTTTGCATGGATTTGACATCCTCTATGATCGTCGAGCTAACTCACACAAATAAGTCCCCATCTGACTGAAGACGTCAGGGCTCACGAACCATAATACGCTCTTCCCCGAGCCCGCTATAACACAAAGAGATCAAAATCAGACACAGAAATATGTGGAATGTAAGAAAACGAACGTTTCCCACAGATCCATAGCAAGGAACCTGAAGTTTTCCATTCCTTAAACGTGCTTCCCTGAATAAACCATTTCGCGCTTCCACTATGGAAAGCTTCACATGCAATATTGTGGTTTTTTGACGGATCAGGAGGGGCGAGCCACGTGCGCACGTCTCTTTGTGTTTGATCGCCTTTGATGACTCATTTTCAGCTTTCAAACACCAGTGGTCATAGTGAGAGCTAACTGACTTTTCAGGTCGACTGTTGTCGCGGCTATCTGTTCCACAACATCTAGCAACGGCCATCAGAATGCATCAATTGTAATTAGCCAAACGTACATACCGAGGGCTCGTCGGATACCATCAGATGCTGTTCTTGCATCTAGCGGAACTCAAGTTCGGATGCTTGTTGCATATACGGAATGCTACGCACCTCCCATGACCTCTTTCATGTTGCTAACGAGACCATGAACTAATCCCATGGTGTGAGCAACAGTAATTCTGCTTTCTTCTACTGTCAGTCTATCCAACCTCTGCAGGATGGACTCGGAGATCACGTCGTCTTCCCCGAACAGTTTTTTTGCATATTTCCCTGCGTAATTGAGCCAAGGATGATGAGTTAGCAGGGAGTGACTCACGGAGTCGCCCCTCGTTAATCTGAGCCGTCGCAAGGGCGAGAATAGATAGCAGTTCAACCATGATCTTTACAGCTGTCTCTGCCATGGAAAATGGGATCTGGGTGTAAATACCGAGGCGCCGCAGGAAGTTCTCGATGCAGTCAAAGAGTTCTATAACCGCATCATAAGTTGCACTGACATCTTTAGCGGCCTAGTAGAGTTTAGTATCATAAGGATACAGATAGAAAGGGAAAACAAGATATACCATGAGGAGGATGCCCATTCCAGCAAATATGGCTTTTGCGGGTGGAAACCCCTGCGGGATGTCCATTAGAGAACGCATATATGAAGATGAATCAACACAACGCACCAAGCCGAGACCCGCACCAAGAACTCCGCTGGTAGAAAGAGTCAGGACAACGTTGACTACGGGTCTAAGCTTTCTTATGAGTTGAACTTTCCAGTCTCCCCTTCGAAATTGACTGAAAGCCTGAACTTGCTCTTGAAAAACGGCGAGGACGGCATCGGGAGAGTCGCAACTCTCAAGCTTGGCGCTGAGAGGGTGTGTGGTGATGTCTTTTCCCGTGTGCTTGCGGTACTCGACCAGGGCAGCGTCAAAGACTGGTTGAAAGGAAAGGGTGGGGATGGTTGTATCCACGATGGGTGGCATTGAGAAGGAGAGCAGCTAGTCTGCGGGAAGGAGAGAAACAAAGAGAGGCGTAGTTGGAAGTGCTTTAATTGTCATTGGAACATTGACGCATCACTTCAGGCACAGTAGTCCCACGGGGAATAGTGTATTTGGACCAGCATCTGACTGGGCGCTCGGCTGGATGCGGAACGCATATATCATGGCCTGCAGCTACAATTTCAATTTTGGCATAGCTCCCTTCAGTTGCCATTCCCATTCGCAGTTGGCTCGACTTTCTTGGATTTAGCTGTCATGGTCCTTCAGTGTGAAAAATGAAAAGCACTGCATGACCGACACAGGGAGTCGATTTGCATGCCGCTATGGCAAACATGACGTCACTGCATTTGATTTTTCTGCGAATTGAAGATCAACGTTCAACCCCTGCAAAGGACCATCATGTAACGGTGAGGCTACGAAGTGAAATACCTGATCGGCGTGGGCCTACTCAGATATCATGATCCATGAGCTGGGTGAACAATGCTACCAGTTTATGCATACAGTACGTACTTTGCTTGAGTGTGCTGATTTCGTGGTGGTGCCTTTGTGTATGAAGGTCTAGATCTGCGGTCATAGGCTGGTGATCGAGTGATCAGGTGATTGATTATATAATCCGGTATCGGTCCATGCCAGCGCCACGAAATCAGGTTTGCGAGCCACAACAGACAATGAGGGCTTTGAGACAATTCCTATCAGACACCCTCGCAACATTTTTACGTCTCTCAGCCTGTCACACTCATATTTCAACGTCCGTCGAAGAATCGTTTCGTCACCCCTCTCTCGACCATCTCCCATATCACCTATCTCCGACGAACGAGGACGACAAAACCGTCCCTGTTCCTACGATGTCCCCATCACCATATATCTTCACACCTTCATCTTACCTCCAATCATCCTTCGATGTGACATTGGTCGAATACTCAAGATTGACTGGGATAGATCTGATTACACATCCATTCGCCGCGATTTTCGACGACGACATTCACACCGTGGATATGGTTGTCGCTGCAATGCAAGAGCGAGCTCAGCCATCTGGTGATCTCAAAATGGATAGCTTGATAGCTGGACTGATGAACCACCTCAAGTCGATAGCCCATGTCATGTCTTTACTTTCACCAAGAGTGTCACTAAGCGAGCATATCGATTTGGTATGTCACACGGGTCTTTATCTACGCATCTTGACGCCCCTCTCACGCTCCCTGTAGCGTTTCTCACCCGCAAAAGCAATCCTTACCAGCATCGGTGTCCTCCTGGCAGTGTGTAGCCTCTTTCCTTCCGAGTGGATACTTATGACGCTCAAACTCCGTAGGTAGCCAACGATTGTGGCGCTGACTATGACGCCATTCTCGACCTCTTTGACTGTATCGAGATCTACCTCAAACGACTCAGAGTATACGTCGAGATTCCTTCTCATCTTATCGTAATACAAAAAGCCATGAAGATATTGTTCCAACTTATTGTGGTCCTTGCTTGGGCCACATTGCACATAAAGCAGGGTCAATTACGTGAGTTGATTCTCCCTAACGTCATTCCTGGCCAACCTCGTTGTAGCAAAAATTAAGGACAAATTACTAAGAGATGAAGATATCGAACGCGTGCTACGAAGACTCAACAGACTCACACAAAAGGAGACTGAGATGGTGATAGTAGAAAACATGGAGGTCGTCTACAATCTCATCAGCAATATCACGGTAGTTATCAATGGTACGCGAAGCTCGCAGAGCTAGCCTGCCTCCGCTGTGTTCAACGTTCGTCCGTTTAGGTGGAAAGGGATCTATCGATACCTTCCAGCCGGCTCTCGGTATGCTTGACTTTCATTCCGTGTTTGTATGTCCTAACGAGCGTGCTAGCCATCATGCACCGAATAGTTCGCCATGAGAACAGATCGGAACGTTCGTTATTTCTATTGCTTACTCGTCATTTAGGATAAAATTTGCTCTTAGGTGACCAGTTGTTGAGAGACTTTCGGCGATGGCTGTCTCCTCCAGATCCGTTGATAAACCACTCTTCCGCGCGCAGAGTTATTCAAAAAGGGACCACAACTTGGTTTACTCAAGACAATCGCTACAACGAATGGAAGGCGACCGGCTCTTTGTTATGGGTCCACGGCAAATGTAAATTCTCTTTGCCTCAACATCTCTTTACTGCAACTCACGATTCTCCTCTCATTAGCGGGCTCAGGAAAGACCATTCTTTGGTACGTGTGGTACACTTTTCATATCGTCATACTAATGCCGTCACTAGCTCCTCGATTATTCATGACATACAAGCCGCCGTTGAAGCAAATTTAGCTTCCATGGCATATTTTTATTGCGACTTTAGAGATCCTAAAAAGCAGAGTGTCGACGGCCTTTTGTCCTCCCTCATTGTCCAGCTTTCTGATCAGTCGGACACCTGTCGCGACTTCCTTCTCGACTTATATTCGACCCATGCTCGCGGCTTGAGAATGCCAAGTAATGCAAAACTGACACGCTGTCTGATGGTCATGTTGAATCATTTAGTACAAGAACCGACCTACATCGTTGTGGATGCTCTAGATGAATGTCCTGGAATACCTGGTTTACCATCACCGCGAGCGACAATCCTCGGACTTATTCGGGAACTTGTCAACTTGCGGATTTCGAACCTTCGTGTTTGCATTCTTAGCCAGCTGGACCCTGAGATCGAGTTTGTTCTCTATCCTCTAGCATCTCCCCGTGTGTGCTTCCACGAAGAAAGCGGACATTCACAGGATATCATTCACTATCTCCGTACGATGCTTAGCACGCACCCGAGGATGAAAGGATGGAAGGCTTCTGATAAACGAGTGGTCGTCAACACGTTATTCCGGAAATCTGAGGGGGTGTATGTCATCCCTGAGCGACATTACCAGATACTTGCTCATGTCGTCATTAGGTTCCATTGGGTCA
Organism: Russula dissimulans; assembly: GCA_022376545.1. NCBI lineage: Eukaryota > Fungi > Basidiomycota > Agaricomycetes > Russulales > Russulaceae > Russula > Russula dissimulans. The sequence goes on along the minus strand of WTXJ01000027.1, from coordinate 109,923 downwards.
TTCGTCAGATGGATATACTACCAAAATCGCTCCCAGCGACAGTCGTGCGCGTCGTGGAAGATGTTCCCGATACGCTAGATGAAACTTATGAACGCTTATTGTTTCGCCTTCCAGAAGAAAACTGGGAACACACACACCACGCCTTTCAAACCCTTCTGGTGGCAACCCGCCCGCTCACGATGGAAGAGCTCTGCTTGGTTCTTGCAATTGATTTCATCGCAGAGGTCACCCCCAAGTATGAAGAGATTTGGCGCTCCGACGAACCAGAAGACAATCTCGTGACCATATGCACCACATTTATTTCTTTTACCGATATCGATGGTTCCCGAATCGCCCAACTCTCTCACCACTCCGTAAAGGAATTCTTGACATCTGAACGCATTCTCAAGCTCGGAACGAAGGTCGCTCGGTACCGTCTTTTGGAAGAGCCAGCGCATCTAACAGTCGCCCAAATGTGCCTAGCTGTTTTACTCCATCTAGACAAGAACATAGACAAGAACTCTGTCGAAGAGATTCCGATGATTCACTATGCCGCTGAAAACTGGGTTCATCACACACGATTCGGAAATGTTGCAGCTGAAATGAGGCCTGCCCTGGAGCTCTTCTTCAACCCAAGCAACCCTCACCTTGCCGGCTGGGTCTGGTTACATGATATAGACAACTTCTGGGGAGAATCAAAGATCACGGCAACCCCCCGACGACTCGACACAGCCCCTTTGTATTACGCCGCGCAATGTGGCTTCCATGACATGACCGAACACCTACTCACCACAAACCCGCGACACCTGAATACTCTGGGCAGTCGATACGGTACTCCCTTAATAGCTGCACTAGAAAACGATCACGTAGACATTGCGTGGATGTTACTGAAAAGTCACGCCGACACCAGCATCACGGAGGGCTTCTATGGCTCACCTCTGATTGTATCATCGAAAAGGGGACACCACGATGTCGTTCGGTTTCTCCTGGAACATGGTGAAGATGTAGACGTGTGGGACAGCTACACCGGCACCTCTTTGCATGTGGCGTCCGGCCTTGGGCATTTCGATGTTGTGTGCCTATTGCTCAAGTTTGGCGCCGATGTAAACATTCAAGGGGGCTGTTATGGGGCGCCGTTGCGGTTGATGACCACCCGAGGTTATCTTGGTGCCGCGCAATTATTCCGTGAGCGCGGCGTTGACATGAACGCACAAGGTGGGTATCACGGGACTCCGTTGCATGCGGCATCAGCAGATGGGCACTTGGAGATCGCGCGGCTACTGCTCGAGCACCACGCGGACGCGGATGCGCGAGCATTCAACCGTGAGACCCCTCTGCAGGTCGCATCGCGCATGGGACATGTGGAGGTGGTACGGTTGCTGCTTGAGTACGGCGCTCATGCGAGCGTGGAGAGCGACCCTATTGACGCTCCAGAGAAGGCGGCGTTGGAGAGGGGTCACTCGGACGTTCTACGAGCGCAGTCAGAGCACGCCGCGGCCCTTGCGCAGGATGTGGTGGCTGCGGTTTCTTCCTTCTATAGACAACCAGGATGACATCTACTTTATCGCACGCGCTTTTGTCTATCCCGGCAGGACTTCGTGACACGACTCTACATTGCTTTTCGCGTTACGCTTCTACCATCTGTGATTTGGTATCGCCACATGTATTATTCATTCGCATTCCTGAATGTCATAGACGATGAACACCAGAGATGTGAACCCTCTAATATACTTCGCCAGTAATTGTTGAACGTGGAGAGAGAAAAGAAGTGGGGGATGATAGAAGTTGTAAGGCATCGCCGGACTTCCGAAGCATCAGCTGAGTACTCTGTGCTAGGCACACGCACTGGCGTTCGTTCAAAGGACGGAATGCCGGAAGTATTAGGGCCCCTACCACCAACCCTGTTTCGGCCCCCACTCCTCTGACCGGGCGCTCTTACAGTAGTAGACCGTTCCCACCACATCCGATACCAATAGCATTGAGTACTGAAGGTTTTTACGCGAGCGTCAAGCACACCAGGTGGCCTTCCTTGCACAGAAGATCCGGGGGTCCGGCTCAGTCCGAGTCGCTACCGGCTTGAACCCACGGGTTCCCCGACATCGAATTGGGGTAGTACTAGGAACTCCAGCGAGACAGGCCTTGGATTCTCTCGCGCTGTGTGATTGGGTACTCCTCCTCCCACTTTTCACAGGCATTGTCGAGTGCCTTGCGCTCGTTCGCGGGAGGGAGGGAGTACCAGGGGAGGGGGATGAAATGGGAGGCGATGCAGGGATCACAATCGCACATGTCACCGTGACTGCACCCCAAATTAGCTTCGTCTCCCAACACCGGAACAGAGGCACGGACCGTTCAAACCTAATTGACAACACATTAAATTCGACCCCGATACTCCTTGTGCAAGTGAGATTGTTGGCCTTGGGCGGGCCACTGTGCATCTTGATATTCAGAAACCCGCTCCCATATTGCCTCTGCATACACAAGAATCTCGGAGCGCACGGATAAGTGCAAATTTAAGTTTTTCAGGTCAAACCGAAGGTGGAAGTTAATGGTATCGATAATGCGAATCGAAATTGGAGGCGTGGCTGTTCCAGTCGTACTGGGAAGAGATGGCGAATAAATAAGATGTCCTGTCTCGGCGGCAGTTATTGTGACACATAATCCAAATTGTGAGAGAGCATGTCGGTCACTCGCAATATGGGAGATCGCACCAAGACATGATGCACGATGATTCAGAGAAGATGACATAATCGTGGCCCATGAATGTGAACCCGTCTGTTGGAAATCGCGGATTCGGGGGAAGCACCCCGGAACGGGGCCCGGGCCGCCAGCCACGGAGATCCGAGCCCACCTCGCGGTGGATCAGTCTTGATCTCGGGATGCGTCTCAGACGCTCCCACAATGATTTCAGGGATGCGCCCCATTTGTAGGGGCACAGTATTGTTTTATTCCATCACCATTTAGCTCCCGGATCCATGTAGGAGCACGAGCGCGAGCGGCGAGAGCCCAATTCGTAGATCACGCAATAGGATGCCTCGGAACGCATCAAAATGCTTTTGCACGCCCCGATTACGATTTCTCTACAATGCCTGACGCTTTCGGCCGGTCTCTACGTAAAGTCCGAAGGGTAGTATCAGGCGCGACGTGTTATTATGATTGTCTCAAGGCATAGTAATGACTCATTACATATTTACTGTCTCACACCATATTTCTTGTTCTACTGTCTCATTACTTTAGTACACTACGACGGGCTGAAATGTATAAATACTATACGAGCTGCGCAATGTCGAACAAGCCCTCCAGTCTTCTGTTTCCCCTCGCGTGCCCCACCTCGACTTCGTCCTCTCAGCCACTGCCTCTGCCCGATTAGGCAACCGATTAGCTAATCGGCCGCACGGTGAGTCGCTCGTCATGTTCGTTTAGCCCATAACTTCTCTACCGTCGTTGGTCAAAAAGCGCTCCTCGCCAGCCAATCAGAGCGCGTGCGAAAGAAAGTAGCAAAACGAATCTCAATCTCGGGTCACATATATACAAGGAGCTCATTCACGCAGAGCATGCCATACACAGAACGAATGGAAATCATATTGGCGAAAAGGATCGTGTTGTACCCACTAGAAGGGGTAGCGCAAAGACAAGTTCGCGACGTAGTCCAAGGGTTGAGAACGGTAAGTGTCGTCACCAGTGATGACAGGGAATAGGAGATCGTCTTTGAAGATGAGTGCCTTTGGCTCGTCAGGATTCCACTGAGGCCAAAAAATTCCACGACCTTGGCCTCCGTTAGGGTCTAGGTAATTAGCGAACCGGAGGATGTAGTCCTCAAGTTCACCTCCTAAAAATGAGTTCAAGAGGTCTGACGCGTGAAACTGGAAGCCAGACATCAGCCATTTCAAGCGAACAAAGGCCTTTGAGGTCGACGCACCGCTCCAAGGAAAGGCGTTCCCTTCAGACGCTTGAAAACTTGCGGGGAGTATTAGAAAGCACTAACGCAGCCGAAGTAGTACGGAACACATACCGAACCCCCATGAATTCTGTTTGTTGGCCCTGTTCTTCAAGAAGAAGCGACGTGGGCCGTGGAATATGAAGTCACCCTGAAGAGCCGCAGTGCGCTTAAATTGTGGGCCTATCAATCAGCATGAGCTTCAACTCCTGTCTGCTCCGTAAGAAGAGACCTTACTGAGTACATTCAGGAATCCAGTATCGAAGGGACTGCCAGCCCTTTGATCATCAGGATAGTACACAAGAAGGGTGTCTATTTCCTCGTCAGTAGCCCTCGGCAGCATGAAGAGTTTCAAGTATTGCTTCAATTGAGCAGTGGTTCTTTGAGATAACTGAGACAGACCCCAGACCAACCAACACAGTTATCGACTTACGAGATGTTTGTTGTCGAAACAGAAAATAAAGTGCCCTCATCATCGCAGTTTCCTACGGCGCAGATGAATTTGCTGTCCAAATGCGGATATAGACTCACCTGTGATCAGGGGCACATTCGATACATGGCCACGTAGAACAGAATATTCAGGAGGCTCTGTCAAGAAAACGCCGTCGACCCGGGGCATCCAGGCTAGCACGAGTCCCTGAGGCACCATGGTGCCACCGAATCACTTCGATGATGACTCGAAGGTTAAGCATGATCTTACCTGGTACGAAAAGAGGTTTGGTGAACTGTCCATGGCTCGCTTGAACGTAGCGTAGGGAACTCGCCGGAGGCAGTCAAGCGTGTCAGGTTGGCCCCTGCAGCCCGTCTCTCTGACCATATGATCGTAATACTGTTGACCGTTTTCAATAGGGCCAACCGAAATCGGACCACCAGATTGCATAATGGCGCCACGGAATAACCCCTCTTGATCTCCGTTGTTCGTCAACATGTGCATATTCACCGAGATCGCACCTGCGCTTTCTCCCCAACTGCGCGACAACTAAGTTGAGGGTATCGGAGACGACAAAACGTTACTCACATGGTCACCTTGCTAGGGTCACCGCCAAACTTTGAGATGTATGTCTGGATCCATCTCAAGGCGAGGCGTTCTATAGGTATGTGGATAGATTAAACAAATCAGAAAAGAACGGAATTGGCTTACGATCTTGAAGACCCAAATTTCCAACCTTCTGCTCTTTGACTTCCTTTCCTGGCAAGAAACCCAGAGCTAGGTCGACGAAGATTCAAAGACTGACGGCATCTAGAGGACATCACTCTACATACCAGAGAGTCTAGTAGAGTCCGAGTCTGTATCAGAGGGGTGCCCTCGTAAAGAGAAACAAAACCTCACCGGTAATTCATGCTAACGAAAATGACCGGTTGCTTGAGATCGAGAGACCGACCGACAATATTTGCGCCGTCGTAAATGGGGCTAAGGAGAAGGTTTTCAGACGGTATTATAGGAAGGGTAAGTGGGGACACACGTAGAGGTCCCGCCGATTTCGAAGCCACCACCGAATATCCACTATAATTTGAATTCTCTTCAACGCCATGGTAATGGATGATGTGAAGGTACCTACTACGAGGACTGGGAGACCAGAGTCAGGCGTGGCAGATGAAGGCTTCACGACATTAAGGGTCAGGCCTTGGAGGGGGATTCAGCATTGGTACGTTAGAGTAAATGATGTATCCCTCACAGTCCTCGTCTGCCGGCGTAACAACTTCATACACCTCGTTGACAACTTTGCCGATAGCTTTAATCAACTCGGCATCCGGCGGATTCGGAAGAGTGAGGGCTTGCTGTGGACAGGATTCGCCGTATTCCTGTACATAATGGGTGCCCACATAAGGCTCAACGGGTTCCGGCTGGCGTAAACGCCGGTCACCTGTCCTGTGTATGCGATTATCATGAAACATCGTTGGACAATGAATGCGGATCCAATCCTCACGGAGGAAGGGCGAAGGGAATGCCCAGAAAGTTGTCGGTTTTGCCTTTTTGAAAACCAACGAAGAGCCCATCGTCAAGACGAACTTCTGGATTGCTGGATGGATTTCCCGCTGACTCTGTGTCGCCACGGACAGAATCCGAGGCCGCTTGAAATTGATGATCAGGATCCTGGTCCGTGACTTGTCCTGAAGGCGAGGCAAGAGTGGACAGTGCCCGTAGGGCCAATATGGCCAGGGTCACGCGTGCTATTAGCATTTCCAGAAGATGGCTCGAGAAAAGGTGACCGTCGTTAGAGCAGCTTCAGAAGAGTTATATGCGCCCTCGTTGACACAAGAACTGAGGACCCGTTCGCGCAGGGAGTCCTAGGCAGAATGGGTTGGCAAATAGTTCGGTTCATGTCACCGAAAGAAGGAATTTTTTGAGTAGCAAAGTGCTGTTGCCGCGGCTCTAATTGGAATCCCGGACCTTTGCATGCATGAATAGATCATTCAGCACCGGTCAGATGATGTCAAGTAGGTACAAGGCCCGTCTACTGCAATATAGTAGTTAACCAAGCAGGGAGGGCCTCTCCAAGTTACGTTCATTGGAAGCGGAAGCCAGGTCTTGTACTCTTGCCAGTGGATCCCGATTCAGCGGAATGAGAATATTGGGGTCATTTTTCGAAGAAAAGAGGGACTTGTGGTTGTCGAAATTCCGAACGCATAATTCCAGAGCAGTGCTCCATTTGATTTCAGTCGACACCGAGTTGTGCAAACGTCCTTCTCGGGTATCGAGTGTTTTTCACGAGCCGGCCAAGGAAGCCGATGATGTAAAAGACATCGAGCGTGGCGGCTCGGTATCTTACCAGTTGTTGCAAACGCATTTCTGAGGCCGTCATGGGAAACGCCCCTTATAATTCGATTTAGTTCGACCGTGATGCCTATCCTTCCATCCGAGTCGTTAATACTACGAACCGAAAAAAACGTAGTCGCATGATTTACATTAAAAACCCAATTTAAAACGGTAGACCTTTACTCTTTGTTCAGTATCTGAACGAAGGACGCAACCATTCTCCATCATGGCCAAGCTTCACCAACTTGAACGCCGTAGCTCCCTTAGCAGGAATAGAAGGATGACTTTTCTGGCGTATTGAGCACTCTCAGACCATACGCGGGTAAGTCCATTCTTTCACGCTGGGCTGTAAGAATGGACCCGAATCCCGACGGAGTGACATATCGTGATTCATACGATGCTTTCCCCATGCTCCCCATTCCATCAATGTAGTACATTTCAAATGGTAGACACCAGGAATCCAGGACTGTAAGGTGAGGCCAGCCGTTGAGCTCGAGACGAGTAATTGGAGCACCCGCACACCCTTTTGTCCCTCTCTCTCATCCCCTCGCCTTCGCCTTCTCGACCTCCTTTTCACCTTCTCGACCGACCGGGCCCCGAAGACGTACCCATTTCCCGAAGCCCCGTCGGACTCCTCGCTCGGCCAAGGTCAAATCGTCGCCACGCTCGACATCGCCGTGCCTTTCATGAATCAACCTCTTGCACAGCCCCGCTTGTATTCGACTCTGGTATTTTGATCCTTTCGTACGCTTCCTTTTCTCTTCTCTCTGTAGTTTCCTTTACCCTACAGCACTACGATATGCCACCCACTCGACGTCGCCAGCAACCGACAGCGACGCTCTCGCCTCCATTCCCGACGATATCCACACAAGCTAGTTTCGCTCGCACTTTTTACCTGCTCGTCACCCCAGAACTGTATGATACGTTTTAGATCGTTCAGACCCTGTTTTAGGTGCTGGAAAATGTATGTAACCCCCCCACACGGCCTCGTAGAGGGCCAGCATGAGCGATCTCTCGCAATCCCATCTTCTCTCTTCTCTTCTCAGAGTCTTCTGGTGCGATCTCAAGCTCTCGCCTGCGCTCCTCACTTCCCTCTTCTCTCACTTTTTTGATTTTGAACGCTTTACCGCGCTGGCGTGTGCCGACTCGCCGCGTTCGTGTTCGACTCATCAAATGCATCAAAACTCGACCATTCCTTTCTCCCTCCCTCCCTCAGATCTCAGCCTTCGACTCTACCGAAATCACCAGCACGTCGACTCGTACCTCCGTGCTAACAGGGCTGTGAAGAATGTCACTGACTTTACACTCCATTCGCACGGAGAAGCCTTCTTCATCCTCATGTCCGTGCGTTTCCTGATGCCTCAAGAATGTATGGATATCCGCAAAAGGTTAAAGATCTCAGCCTCGTTCTGGACATTGGTAACACGAAGGTACGAGTCGACGTGCTTTACAAGACATAAAGCAAGTCACCAGATAAAGATTATATGAATCACAAGGAATATCAGAATCTCGGGTTGCATATATACAACAGGGGCCCATTCGCACAGAACATGCTACTGTATCACAACGCGATGGACGCCATATTGGTGAAAGGGAACGTGTCGTACCCTTTAGATGGGATAACGCAAAGACAAGTTCGCGACGTAGTCCAAGGGAAGAGAACGATAATTGTCGTCACCAGTGACGACAGGGAATGCGAGACTGTCTTGGAAGATGAGCGCCTTGGGCTTGTCAGGATTCCACTGGGGCCAGAAAACCCCACGACCTTCGCCTCCGTTGGGGTCTAGGGTATTGGCAAATCGGAGGATGTAGTCCTCTAGTTCACCTCCTAACCATGAGTTCAAGAGGTCTGACGCGTGAAACTGGAAGCTAGATATCAGCCGTTTTAAGCGACCAAAGGCCTTTGCGGTCGACGCACCGCTCCAAGGAAAGGTGTGTCTTTGAGACGCTTGGAAACTGGCGGGGAGTATTAGAGTATTAGTGAGCACTAGCGCAGCCGAAGTAGTGCGGAACACATACTGAACCCCCATGAATTCTGTTTATTGGCCCTGTTTTTCAAGAAGAATCGACGTGGGCCGTGGAATACGAAGTCACCCTGAAGAGCCGCAACGCGCTTAAATTGTGGGCCTATCAATCAACATGAGCTTCAACTCCTCTCTTCTCCGTAAGAAGAGCCCATACTGAGTGCATTCAAGAGTCCAGTGTCGAAGGGACTGCCAGCCCTTTGATCATCAGGATAGTACACAAGGAGGTTGTCTATTTCCTTGTCAGTGGCCCTAGGCATCATGAAGAGTTTCAAGTATTGCTTCAATTGAGCATTGGTGCTGTGAGATAACTGAGACAGACCCCAGACCAACCAACACAGTTATCGACTTACGAGATGTTTGTTGTCGAAACAGCAAATAAAGTGCCCTCATCGTCGCAGTTTCCTACGGCGCAGATGAATTTAGTTGTGAGAAATACGGAGATAGAGACTCACCTGTGATCAGGGGCACATTCGATACATGGCCACGTAGAACAGAATATTCAGGAGGCTCTGTCAAGAATACGCCGTCGACTCGGGGCAACCAGGCTAGCACAAGTCCCTGAGGCGCCATTGTGCCACCGATTCACTTTCATGATGATTCGAAGGTAAGGTGAAACATGATCTTACCTGGTACGCAAAGAAGTTTGGTGAACTGTCCATGGCTCGCTTGAACGTAGCGTAGGGAACTCGCCGGAGGCAGTCAAGCGTGTCAGGTTGGCCCCTGCAGCCCGTCTCCCTAACCATATGATCGTAATACTGTTGACCGTTTTCAATAGGGCCAACCGGAATCGGTCCACCAGATTGCATAATGGCGCCACGGAATAACCCCTCTTGATCTCCGTTGTTCGTCAACATGTGCATATTCACCGAGATCGCACCTGCACTTTCTCCCCAACTACGCGACAACTAAGTTGAGGGTATCGGAGACGATAAAACGTTACTCACATGGTCACCTTGCTAGGGTCACCGCCAAACTCTGAGATGTATGTCTGGATCCATTTCAAGGCGAGGCGTTCTAGAGGTATGTGGATAGATTAAACAAATCAGAAAAGAAGGTAATTGGCTTACGATCTTGAAGACCTAAATTTCCAACCTTCTGCTCTTTGACTTCTTTTCCGGGCAAGAAACCAAGAGCTGGGTTGACGAAAATTAAAAGGCTGACAGCATCTAGAGGACAACGCTATACATACCAGAGAGTCTAGTAGAGTCTGTATCAGAGGAGTGCCCTCGTTAAGAGAAACAAAACCTCACCGGTAATTCATGCTAACGAAAATAACCGGTTGCTTGAGATCGAGAGACCGACCGACTAGATTTGCGCCGTCGTAAATGGGGCTAAGGAGAAGGTTCTCAGACGTATTATAGGAACTTGAAGGGTAAGTGGGGACACACGTAGAGGTTCCGCCGCCTTCGAAGCCAAGACCGAATATCCACTAGAATTCGGGTTCTCTTCAGCGCACCATGGTAATGGATGGCATGGAGGTACATACTACAAGGACTGGGAGACGAGAGTCAGACGTGGCGGATGAAGGCTTCACGACATTTAGAGTCAGGCCTCGGAGAAGGAAGGATTCAGCTTTGGTCCGTTAGAGGAAACGATGTATCCCTCACAATCCTCGTCTGCCGGCGTAGCAACTTCATACACTTCGTTGACAATTTTGCCGATAGCTTTAACCAACTCGGAATTCGGCGGATTCGGAAGAGTGAGGGCTTGTTGTGGACAGGATTTGCCGTATTCCTGTACATAATGGGTGCCCACATAAGGCTCAACGGGTTCCGGCTGGCGTAAACGCCGGTCACCTGTCCTGTGAATGCGATTATCATGAAACATTGTTGGACAATGAATGCGGGTCCAATGCTCACGGAGGAATGGCGAAGGGAATGCCCAGAAAGTTGTCGGTTTTGCCTTTTCGAAACCCAACGAAGAGCCCATCGTCAAGACGAACTTCTGGATTGCTGGATGGATTTCCCGCTGACTCTGTGTCGCCACAGACAGAATCCGAGGCCATTTGAAATTGATGATCACGATCCTGGACCGTGAATTGGCCTAAAGGCGAGGCAAGGGCGGACAGTGCCCGTAGGGCCAATATGGCCAGGGTCACGCGTGCTGTTAGCATTTCCAGAGGGTGGCTCGAAAAGAGGTGACCGTCGTTAGAGCTGCTTCACGTGAGTAGGGTTATATATTCCTCATTGACACAAGAACGGAAGACCCGATCGTGCAGAGAGCGTCCTAGGCAGAATGGGTTGGCAAATAGTTCGGTTCATGTCATGAACGGAATCTGCGAAAGAAGGAAGTTTTTGAGTAGCAAAGTGCTGTGGCGGCTCTAAACAGGATCCCGGACCTTTGCATGAATAGATTATTGGGCACCTGTCGGATGATCCGTGTACGGTAACATAGTGGTCCGCTGAACAAGGAGAGCATCTCCGAGTCACGCTGATTGGAAGCAGGAGCCAGGTCCTGTATTGTTGGAGCCGATTCAGCGGAATGAGAACATTGCCATTCGAAGAAAAGATGGACGCCGCGTGTGATTGTCGAAATTTCGGGATGTCGTCTCAACACAGAACGCATAATTCCAAAACGTCCTTTTGTGTCACGGAGTGTTTTCCAAGAGCCAGCGATGGAGGCGGATGATGTGAAAGATGGTGCTGAACCACTGCCGAGCCCCAGCGTTAAGGTGAGTGTAAGTGTTGCCATCGCCGTGCCATGATCCGGAGGCGAGGTAAAACTCAAGTTCAAGCTCTCGGGCTTACCGTGTTCAACAAACGACCTTATCTTGAATTCTCGTAAGCCCCGCGCTTACACCATCCCTGTATGTTGATGGTACCTTGCTGGCCGTAACCTTATGGTGGTGCGGCCCCGTCTTCGCACCAACGCATATTTCTCGATCAGTCACCGTGAGCCCATGCATAACCTTTCTAACGCCTTCAGGGGGGAAATGATACCCCTTGCAGCTTGATTACGTTCTGACTGCGACGCCTATCTTCCATCCGAGTCGTTAACACGACGAACCGAAAAAGGAGGTCCCGACGGTAGCCACCGATTTACATCAAAGAAGCCGACTCGGCATGGTAGCCATTAACACATCCTTTTCAGTACCTTCGTGCGCTAAATGAAGGATGCTCGTCGTGGCCGGACTTCACCAACGCCGGGGCTCCCATAGTAGGAATTGCAAGGATGACTCGTTTGACGTCTTAGAGTGCTTCTTTCACGCTGTAGGAAATGACCCGAATCCCGAGTGACATACCATGCTCCCTAGTATTTTATTGATCAATTCCCAAGAGTCTTTACTGCAGTGTTCATGACAGAGCGTCCCCCGAACTTAGTGGATCCTTGTGAGAATATAGTCCCAATTAAACCTTTCAACAGGCTCAAGTGGTAGACACCAGGAATCCAGGACTGTGAGTAGGGATCAAGAATGTCGCTGACCCTACACTCTATTCACGGAGAAACATTCATCATCCCCATGTCCGTGCGTTTCCTGATGGCTCAACGTACATGGGGATGCTTGATCTGCCGAAAAATAAAGATCTCACCCCCACATCATTACATAACGCCAGCTTATAATTGATACGACTACCGGGAAATTTAGGGCGTTAGCAGCAAGTCTCGGCCAACACCGCTCTTTCGACAACGACTTGCCGTGTGGCAACTTCATCTATCACTACCTCTTCCGCATGTGGTCAGCGCTTTTCCTGTAAGCTTGTCTTCAGCCCAACGCATTGGGCCAATGACTCCAGCAGTGCCTGGCATGAGTGCCAACCTTATTCTGACCATACCCCGATGTCGTGCGATCAATCCTCGAGACACTGGCCATGATATCATATCCCGTGACTGTAAGGCCTCCATCTTGTCGGAGAGCTCCGGCCCTAGCCTGATGAAACACGGGGAGCAAGAGCAGCTTCCCTGAGACTAAAGTCTAGCGAGATTCCCTTGTGATCACCCCGTGATCAGAAGGTATCCATGCAACTCATGTGGCCGTAAATCTGAACTGCTCCTGATGGAGACAGGTTCTCTTAATTCTGTGTTGACATTGGGAGATTTGTACCCATCCCGTGACTCGGATTTGGTGCTTGAATATGATGATTTGATGGTTGGACGGCCAGATAGGCCGGATAGTCAATCACCTACAGTCGTGCTCTCGGTAGCCTACAATTAATTTAAGGGACACGATACGCAGCATGCGAAACTCGTCTGGACACGACTGTACAGGCCCATGGCTGGTCATGTAGTCCGAGTGGATGTCATTGGTTTGCTTACTCAATCCTTTTTCACATATTCAATTTACTCTTTTTTTGAAGGAATCCTACATCTCACAGCCCTGGTTTGCAGTTCAACGTTATTACAACGTCACGGGGGTTTCAACGCAGTCAATTTCAACTTTTCGTATTTTAACTTTGCAACACCCATCAAATTTATACGCGCATAGTACGGCTGCTGCGAGGGGCTGAATAGAGCCGTTCAGTTCAGTGCTATGTGGTTCAAAGGGACTCGGAGCGGAGTTCGTTCAGTTGGCCATCTTGGGTATGGGTTGATGAGCACTCGGCCCAGAGCTAGAAGCTGATGGCACATCACTGCGGCTAATTCACCGTAGAAGCATCCAAGTCGTCTTCTGCTCTACGTGCCATGGAGATAGACATGCAGGTTCATGTTGTGATGAAAATGAATAGATCATCCCTAGACCTGACGACTCAGAGAGTGGCGTCCTTTAACTTTGGAGGGCCCGAACGATTGGGATCGTTATCCCAAATTATGGCTGATCGTATCGGTGTTAGAGAGCTCTCGGAAGTCCTGCCCTGTATAACCGCGTGCAACATGGGCCCACATGACTTGGCGACTCTCCGTCATTTGACCGTGGTTCCCGCGAACACTTCGCAATGGCCCTGGGAATGATCGCGGAGCCACCCTTTACGCCGCGACTGCGACGTCCAGTGAGTTGTGTACGACCTGCGTCATATCTTTCGCATCCGACCAAGTTCGAGCCAACACCATGTTCGTAAGATGGGCCATCATGGCCTGCTCCGTCTATGTCGCTCGTGCTGCCGCTCCTCAAAGATCAACCACGACATCGCCTGCCAGCGTGAATACTGGTGTTCCAATGATCACGCAAGTTACGTCTGTGGCTAGTCCGACCGTGCCCCTTACAAATGCGCTGCCCTCACAAGTTCCGCTGCCTCCCTCGCAAGCCTGGTGTCCAAGCGAAATATTCTGTGCCGGATCGGTGCGTCACGTATTTTCCGCCTTTGATGTCGCTTTGACACGCGCGGCACGCAACGAATGAAACAGGTCCTCCAAACCGTCAACATCGCTCAGCTCTGGTCGGATCCGAAAACGTTCGTCGACAAACCCACCAACTCGGATTCGCAGTCCGTCCTGGCTGCGTTTGCGGCCATCAACACGACTACCATCACCGAGGGCGCAGTGCTTAACTTTGTCGACAATAATTTCCGCGGAGAAGGTCTTGAGCTCGAGGCTGAAGCTCTTTCAAACTTTAATGCAAACCCCCCGTTTTTGAACAATATCACGGACCCGTTGCTTAAGGGATTTTCCCAAATCGTGCATAGTTACTGGACACAGCTGATTCGTGAAACGAATTCATCGGCGCTCTGTGACGGCAAGGCGTGCGAGAGCACACTCATTCCGCTTAACCACACGTTTGTCGTTCCCGGCGGGCGATTCCGTGAACAATGTAAGCCCTTAGTCGTATCGTGTCCTTGTATCTCGACAACTGACCTCGATACGCAGATTATTGGGATAGCTTCTGGATAATCGAGGGCCTCATTCAATCCCAGCTATACGATATTGTCAATGAAACGCTACAGAATTTCATGGACGAGATCGAAATCTACGGGTTCATTCCCAACGGCGGCCGCATTTATTGTATCGTGCTTCTCTCCTTGCCGTTTTCAATGGAATACTGAGCTTGAAAATTTCTAGACTTGAACCGGTCTCAACCTCCTCTATTCATCATGGTGCGTTCACCTTACGACTGCGCATTGAATTTTCCTAAAAAGTGTGGCTCAGATGCTGGCCAAGTATATCGCCGCATCGAATGACACGTCCATCCTCGATCGAGCGCTTCCGTTGGCCGAGGCACGTAGACATTCTCTGTTGTCGCTTGCTTTCGCTTACGCCAAACCCTCAGCGCGAGTTGGCATGGTGGTCGGAAAACCGCTCTGTTAATGTCGCTAGCCCTTCCACGAACGCAGTTTACACGCTTTCGCGCTACGCCGTTACAAACAGTGCTCCTCGGCCTGAATCCTATTTAACCGGTACGTCACGTGTTTACTCTTTTTCGAACATCCATGAACCACCCTCGTCCTAGATTATCAAACGGCCAATGACCCAACCCTCGCCACTCCTCTAAATGAGTCGCAGCGGTCTGAGCTCTACTCTGAGCTCGCTAGTGGGGCTGAAACAGGTCGGATTTTCCTTCCAGTCATCTCTAAATACGTTGGTTGACCTGACTTTCCCTTAGGCTGGGACTACAGCACTCGTTTCGTTTCACTGCCTCTGGCGGGTGGAACTAACAACACAAACCCTGCACTTCGTTCTCTGAACGTCAAGAATCACATCCCCGTTGACTTGAACTCTATCCTTTGTAAGTTACATGCTCTCATGCGGAGAGACGATCTCACCCCTCGTCACAGACAAGGACCACCTCATCCTTGCGGAATTCTACTCGTCGGGGAGCTATGCCAATGGCACTGCTGCCTCGCAACACACGGCGGCTGCGGCGAATATCCGCGCTGGCATTCTCGACCTGCTCTGGGATCCTTCAAAACTCGCATTTTACGACTTCAATCTAACCGCAAACTCACGCAACAGCATCTTCACCGTCGCCACATTCTACCCACTCTGGGTGGGTATCATCCCCGACGAGCTTCTCTCCGACTCGTCCAAAGCATTTGGCTTCTTTTCGAGCATCCACATGGTGCTTTCGCGCTATAATGGCACAGTACCTGTGACGTTCTTCGAGTCTGGGTTGCAGTGGGATGCCCCGAATGCGTGGCCGCCGCATCAATACATCGCGCTCGAGGCCCTGCGCGCTCTCCCCGCCAACATATCGAGCGGCTCAATTCCACAGCCGGCGACTGGTCAATCTACGTTTTCGCTCGTGCCGAGCGGACAGCTTGGGCTTGACGAGAGCGCCTTGCCGGGGCAGGGAGTTTATGGTGGGAAGAATGCTTCGAAAACCGGAAGCGGCGCGGACATCAACGCGTTGAACGGTACGTATTTCAATGGCGGCAATGCTACGAATGGCGAAGGCTGGCGGGATGTTCTTGTGCGAGGGGTTGCCAATCGATATATCACGAGCGCATTGTGTAGCTGGTGAGCGTCTGTGTCGCCTATTTGGGCGTCGGCTCCTCATCGTGTCCGGTTATTGTGCTAGGCATGCTACTGGCGGCTCGATCCCTGGCTTGCTTCCGAGATTGTCGGATGCGCAGCTGAATGTCACTCAAAGCATTAACAACACCGGAAACGTACGTGACTCCATCCCAATGCTTCGAAGTTCTCCCCCCCCCCCCCCCCCCCATTATGTTCATCACCGTCTTTGTCTTTTTTGACAGATGTTCGAGAAATTCTCGATCCGCGACGTCGATAGTGCCGGACGTGGCGGAGAGTACACCGTCCAAGCTGGCTTTGGGTGGACGAACGGTGTTGTGCTCTGGGTCGCGAACACATTCGGCTCTCGGCTCGTCGCGCCGGTGTGCCCTGACCCGCTCCTCGCCGCCGCTAGCACCACCACCGCCACCACTAGCTCGAAGAAGAATGGCGCCGCCCAACTTGTCGTGGCGTCCAGTCCTCTGCTCAGATTTGTGCTGCTCGCGATCGCCTTGCAGTTGCTAGTTGCGTAGCCGGCCCAAATGTCCCACACCCTATAAGTGTATCACAAACGGACAATTCTTTCTCGCGTTGCGAGACAAATTTGCGATACGTACGTTTTTTCCTGGGGGAAACCTTCCACCAGATGGCATAGTTAAATCTAATGTGCTCCATTGTCCTGGTATCCTCACTGGCCTGTCAGTACTACGTGGAATTCAACCTGAGGCCTGAAGCCTTGATTAACTGAGACAACTGAAATTGACTGAGGGTGTCTCTCAGTATTCCAGAACTTGCAAAAGTTCTGATGGATGGAAGTAAGTAAGAACAGACAGTGAAAAATTATTTGTGGAGATGGGCTACTGGCTTAGGATGGGGGTTACACGATCCAAGGAGAAGTGCAAACGACGACGCGATGTCGGTCACGAGACCGTGAAAGGCGCTATAATTTCAAATTTTTGTGCTCAGACATGAGGGCGCTAAAGATTTTTGGAAAATCTAATGAATAATTTTTGTTGTACATATCGATGCGATCACGCAATCATTTTTGATGAAAAACAGACACGATTTGAGGGAGCAGTCAAATCTCGCGCGGCACGCGGCTGAGGTCGGAAATTCCCGACTTTCAAATCTAGATATTGTCATCGGGCGAAATTTCTCGATGGGCCAATCCATGGCCCTGAAGGAAGCGAACTCAGGTTCTCTCTTATAAGATGCATGCTGATCCCGCTCGCTCACAAAGTGTGGTCCGCAACTTCCCTGCCAGTCATGCTTCCGGATGGACTGCGCAAGGGCAAGGGCAAGGGAACATTCCGAGCATGACCTACGGATAAATACAAGCTTGTTTGCCATTCATACCGACCGCCCCTCGGTTGAGGTCAGAATAATAACAATTTTCGATTTCCATACATTCCAGACGACTTGGGAATATCCGAGCTGGGGCGCGGCTGAGGGCATTCCTAAATCTCAAATCTCGAAACGCTCGCGCTCCTCCGCAAGAACAATGTCCATCCCCGTGAACCGAGGTCTGACCACACAATCGTACGGGGCAGGGCGGCTGCATCTCACCACGACTATCGATCAACCAACACGAAACTTCCACCAGAAAAAAAAAACGAACACTCACGCGATTAAGCCTGCGTCTACGAGCGTATCCGTGTCCAGCGGCACTTGCTTTCCATTTGCGTCCCGCGGCCGCTCCAGCGTCGCAGCCCACAGAACCCGCGCGATATTGATGAAGAGCGATTCGAGAGCGAGCTCCTTGCCCACGCAGATCCTCCGCCCAAACCCAAATGTGACGTGTCCCCCCTGGTTCGTTTCGGGAGGGCCGGGTAACAATTCCCCATTATTCGCGTCCAAATGCCGCTCTGGTCGGAATTCATCCGCGTCTTCGCCGAACACGGCCTTGTCATGATTGCAATGCCACGTGTTGGGCATGCAAATAGCCCCCTTGGGAATGAACATGCCCTCGTACCAGTCGTCTTCGGTCGTGGCGTGAGCCAGACCGAGTGGTAAGGCTGGGCGCCAACGAAGGACTTCTCTGATGACCGCGCCCAGATATGGAAGATTGGGAGCGTCTGCAAACGTGGGCATCCGGTCGCGGCCGACGACAGTATCCAGTTCGGCTTGTGCCTTGCGCTGCGTGTATGGGAACGCAATCATAGCGAGAGCCCACCAGGCAAGGGTGGTAGATGTCGTCTCGGCGCCCGCAGAACTGCGATGCATCGTATCTTCATGTCCACACCTCGGGTAAGACTAACTATGTAAACTTACTATAACAATCCAGCAAGGAACGACATTTCAGGCTCGCTGAGACGGTTGCTCTGTATCAGAGACGCGCTGAAACTTGGTCGGTTCACCCCATTGGCCTGACTTATCTGTTAGTCGGGTTTCAAGTGCCACCGATAAGACAAGCACATGCCAGATCAACTCGGACACGATTGAGAAGGTCTCCGAACATGGCATGATCCTTGTTATGTTGTCGAAAGCCCTCTCGCTTCCATTTAGCGAACCTGGTTTGATCGTGCATCAGTACACGCAATGAAATGGCCAATAGACGTCCAGACCTCGCAGGAATGTGTATCATCCAATGGAATATATTTACAAAATATGCCGCTGGGGTCGCCGCATGGCTTAGACGGAGGACGTATTCCTCAATCTTTTCAATAGTGTGATCATGCTCGGACATGATCGTCGGGTAGTCGTAAACAATGGACATGATCGTGGACGCTGCCAAGCGTTGAAATTGCTTATCCGGATTGAGACTGGGAGAGGGTGTTAGGAGGGACGAGACCAAAATCATGGCCTCCTTCATCAGAATAGGATGATAGCTCTGAACAGCCTTTTTAGTGAGGGCTTCGTGTGCGGCACGACGCATCCGACGCCAGCTATCCAAAGGAGTCGGCGATGTGGGCATTAGTATCCTGAGGCCTCGTAATTGGAACCACAGTAGCACTCACCGCTCTCCATAACTCATCAACGAAAGCAGCAGGCCATTGCTAAGGATTTCCTGCGCCATAACGAGTCGGGGCCGATCAGAGTAGTTACTCGCACGTCGTTCGAGCAGTTCGTAAGTTGATTTGAGGCTGTTAAACACGATTGTAGGCTGTCCAGCCGCGTCAAGATACATGATCTCGCCTGCAATCCCCCGTGGACCCACCTTAGCATCCACCTGTGTAGATGATCAGGGACTCACCGAAGCGTTCCTTACAATCTTTCGAAACCAGCCACGGTTTGTCCGTCAGTTGATGGGCATTTCCAATAATCGGCAAACGCCGAGGGCTGGGAGGCACCTTTCTCCAAGGACTTCTGGCATAGCGAACGACAAGGATGATGACTAGACCGAGTAAGGTGCCCGCTGTCAAAGTCCTTGCCTCCCAGATTTCCTTGACGGTGGGTAGTCTCAGTGGTCGTGAGAAGATTAATTTGGGAGCGAGGACATCCGTTGCGATAAGCCCTCCTTCCGTAGGCATGGTGATCGCATACTCCACTGCATCGAGGGTTTCGCGAATCCAAACCAAGTACCTCACCACGGCAGCGAGAATGGTGTGTGCCATGAATGACTACTAAACGAGCATTAGGGCAGCCCAAGAATGACGGAATGAGCATGAGGCATCATCGATGCATCATCCCCAACTGGACGTACCTGTCGTTGAAGAGGCCCTGAGCGCAATGGTAGAGGGATCCAGCTCCCGGCCGGTGACATGTCCACTTGTTTTAAAGACGATTGTTCTCTAGACTAGTGACGTCGGAAGAATGGCCCAGGGCCTTGCAAGCTCGGCTAGGTGGCATTCGAGTTCCGTTTCGGCTCACAACCTTTTCGGGACCGAAGCTCCAGGACTTGAGTAGGAAATCGTTCGTTTGCTGCAAAGACAGCCATCATGCGCCGCACCGTCTTTAGTTTCCGTTTTCGTTGTAGGAGCCGTCCAGCTACCGCCCGTACTTCGGGACAATGTTCTTCGTATCCTATATGACTGCACCCGGAGCATCGACCTTCATGACGTCCTTGGCATAGTACGTTACTGACGATGGGTTGCTTCCGAGATCGTCCGTGGGCAGTAATTGACAATCGGTCAGAATCATCAAATTCACGACACTGAGAACCGGGACGTGTGCCCCTCGGCCTTCAAGTTGTTTTGCGTTTCAACCTCTTTTTCCCTAAATATACAGAAAATTTCTCGGTCAACGACACAACAAAGAATAACAGTGGGAAGGGTGGATGGCGTCGGAAGGCCCACTGGTACTGCTGGCTCTGGGAGATGGACGCCGCGGTAATTCCGGACCGCCAAAGGCGAGTGCGAGCCGAGCACGTCGCACCAACCCATGTTCGCTCCTCTTTCGTACAAATCGTTATAATGCTTCCATACATCATACATCAACGTTTCAACGAGTGTAGCAATATCATCCTAAACCTCGAGACGCTCGCGCTCCTCTGCAAGAACACTACTCATCCCTGTGAAACGAGGCCTGATTACACAGTCGTATGGAACCGGAGGGCTACGTGTCACAAAATGTCAATCAAGCAGCGTGCGTGAAACCGCTACGAAAACGAGCGTTTCCGTGTCCAGTGGTACGTGCCTACCATTTTCGTCCCGCACCCGCTCGAGCGTTGCCACCCACAGTATCCGGGCCATGTTGATGAAGAGCGTGTCGAGGGCTAGGTCCTTTCCCACGCAGATCCGCCGTCCAAACCCGAACGAGACGTGTCCAGCTTGATTCGTTTCAAGGGGGCCAGCCAACGACTGCCCATTGTCGTCCAAATGCCGCTCTGGCCAGAATTCATCTGCGTCATCACCGAAAACGGCCCGGTCGTGGTTACAATGCAAGGTGTTGGCTAGGAATATGGTGCCTTTTAGAATGAACATGCCCTCGTACCAGTCGTCTTCGGTCGCGGCGTGAGGTACGCCAAGTGGCAAGACGGGACCCCAGCGGAGGGTTTCTTTGATGACCGCGCCCAGATATGGAAGACTCGGAGCGTCTGCAAAGGTGGGCATCCGTTCGCGGCCAACGACAATATCTAGTTCGATTTGTACCTTGCGCTGCGTGTATGGGAAAGCGATCATGGCGAGCACCCACTAGGTAAGCGTGGTAGACGTCGTCTCGACGGCTGCGGAACTGCAATCCATCGTCTTGACGTGCCAGATGAAATTGATCACATCTACTCACTGCAACTGCCCAACGAGGAACGACATCTCAAGGTTGCTGAGACGATTTCGCTCGCGGTTCTGCAGCAGATTGATATTTCATCGTGCGTCAGTATACACAACGACACAACGGGAAAGAAGAAACGAAAACCTCTCGGGGATGTGTATCATCCAAGGGAATATTTCTAAGAGATTGGCACCCAGCGCCACAGCGTGGCTGACACGGACGTTGTGTGCCTCAATGTCTTTGATAGTCTCATCGTGCTCTGACATGATCGTCGGGTGGTCGTAAAGAAGGATGAAACCAAAATGGTAGCCTCCTTCGTTTGTATAGAATGATAGCTTTGCTGTGCTTTTTTGCTGAGGGCTTAGTGTGCCGCACGACGGAGGCGACGCCACCTACACAAAGGCATGTGTATTAAGTACCGCCTGGCCTCCACGCTGTCCAGCTACGTCAAGATACACGATCTCGCCTGC
This sequence comes from Russula dissimulans, assembly GCA_022376545.1. Lineage (NCBI taxonomy): Eukaryota > Fungi > Basidiomycota > Agaricomycetes > Russulales > Russulaceae > Russula > Russula dissimulans. Next base: position 88,287 of record WTXJ01000027.1, on the reverse strand, counting down.
AATTTCCATGGGCTTGCTATAGCATCTCTTCGAGCGGATGATCAGGGACCCACCAAAACGGTCCTTGCAATCTTTCGAGAGTAGCCAAGGTTTGTTCATCACTTGAAGGATATTTCCAATGATAGGCAAGCGGAAGCACCTTTTTACAAGGACTTCTAGCATAGCGAACGACGAGGATGATGACGAAACTGAGTAAGGTGATCGCAGTCAAAGTCCTTGCCTCCCAGATTTCCTTGACGGTGGGTAGTCTCAATGATCGTGAGGAGATTAATTTGGGAGCGAAAACGTCCGTCGCGAAAAGACCCCTTCCGTAGGCATGGTAATCGCATACTCCACTGCATCGAGGGTTTCGCGAATCCAAACCAAGTACCTCACCGTGACCATGGTGCCCAGGATGTTGTGAGCCATGGAAGATCAAACAGATGTCAGAGCAGGTCCAGCATGGAGACTTAGGTATAAGGCAACATACCTACCCCGGCAACCCGTGTCAGAGCGAGAGAACGTCTGTTTTATAGAACCCTCCGCCTCCCTGCCAACGACTTGTCCACGTCATGACAGAACGGCAGATTCAATCGTCGGACGTTCACTCGGCTCGCAACCCTGTCAGGAACTAGTAGAATGGCCCTGATCCATGGATTACGTGTTGCTGGCCAATAAACATTCGCACTCCACGCGCTCTCAGTCGCGTAGAAAACGTGCTGTGTCTGTGCCTGTACTTCGGGACACTGAAGAAACCTTCAACGTGTATGGACATTTCAGGCATTTCGCTCCGCACTCTGATGAATGGAATCTCCCGCAACCAATCAAGTGTTGGCGTCACCGCTAGACTTGCGAATGAGTGTTGAAAGGATTTCTTGTTAATAAAATAATGACCGCAAGTTGTCTATCACACGGAAGCCTTTCACGGAGCCGTACGCCAAACTTCCCGCGTCGAGGAAGAGAGGGCTCCACAGCATTGCCAGCACTCAGAAGACGTACGGTGGACATGGGTCGTGTATTGTTTTGGTCAAGGTGCCGAACAACGGTGTACGTTGCAGGGACAACTGGGAGGCACTCACCTGAACTGGCAAAGGGTGAGTTCATCACACCTTAGGACTTCTGTCCGCAAGTGTCGAGAACACGTAAGGTGAGAGCCTACAGACCACATCCCATGCACCAGGTCGGTGGTAGCACGGGCGATCAAAGTGCTCCCGGCAAAACAAAAGAAAAACGGTGTCACTCAGCGGTGTCAAGCCTCAGGTGCAAATGCACTCGCGCCCGGTAAGATAGAGGAAGAAGAGCGATTCAGATATCAAGATAAAAACGGTAGCGGAATCATTTTTACACGGTGGCAGCGGAACGAAGAAGTCACTTACGCAGTCATCCGCATCCATTGCCAGTTGTATCCACGCGATGCCCCAAATAAACCACACATCTCGCCGTGCACCATCGATCCGAGTGGGGAGGTTTCATCAGAAACGCACCTGCCCTAGCCACGATCCCTGCTCACTGTCCATCGACCATCATTCGCTCTGTATGTAAGCCCTCGCCGTACGCCATGCTCTCAAAAATTACTTGCCGCCACACGGCAATTGTAAATTCGACGGCTTCTTCATCAAGAACCTGGAAGTCCGCGTCAGCTTGGCACGAGTTCATGAGGCATATGTCCTACGTACAGGCTCGAGACCTTCTACAAGTTTGGCTGGGCTCTTGTGGTCTTTGAGATGCTCGATGACGTACATAACAACGTCGTCGTCATCGAGCTCGCCGAGGTACTTCACCATCAACTTCTTGACGAGCGGTTCGAGTTTGCGATCGATCAGTTGCTAATGGACCAGCATCAATGAGATAGTAAGGTGGGTCTGATCGATCGAACGCACCTCGGTGACTGCATCCCATCTGACCTTGGCCTTGAATAACGTTTCCCGCTCATTAGGTACTGACGCCTTAATGTGTTCCAAACGCTCTTTGGCCTTCCCGGTGTCATTTGATGCGCTGAAGTCAAGCAGTTGGAGGGGCGCCTTGCGTTTGCGTGTTGCCTCTTCCTCCTCTTCCTCCGCACTGAACACAGCTGGAGCGGGTGCCTTCTCCTTTGTGGGAGCGGCATCCGCCTTAGGCGCAGACGGTGCAAGAGAAACATTGAGTCGAACTGGAGCGCCATCATCGAGAAGCATGCCAGCTTTGCGTTGTTCCTCTGCCAGTGCCTGCAGCTCATCCATTTGCCGTGCCAGAAATGCCTCGCTCTCGCGCCGAAGGTTCTCAGCCTCACGTGCTTCGAATGCGCGCATCTCGTTGTCTGCAGATTCCTCTGCAACGAGGCGCCGAACTCGCTGAGCACGCCAGCGTACGCGGTCGGTGTAAAAGAGCTCGTCCGACTCGTCATCATCCCAAATGTCAAGCCGGGCACGCATCTCTGCGCGATCACGTTCTTCAGCCTCACGTGTGGCACGGTCACGGGCGATGGCCCGCTCGAGGGCTTGGATGCGATTACGCTCGCGGGGCTCGTAACGGCGTTCGCGCTGTACAAACCAGAGACAAGTGAGACGCGTTTCAACATGAGCTTGGAACACCTCGTACGTCTCTGAACGAATTCTCTTCATCACGTCTCCTTGCCTCCTTTCGTTCCTGCTCCAGCTCCTCGTCCGTTTTTGCAGCCTTACCCGGAAGCTGGCGCTCGTCATCGCGCTCCCGGCTTCCTGCCTTGACAAACCCAACAGGTTTGGAGAAACCCTGTTGGGGATCCTGACCAAGCGGCGCAGATCCACGCGTCTCTGCACTCCCCTGTGCCTTGCCCCATTCGCGAACTTTGGGGCCAGTTGGGGAGGCATGTGCACTAAGGTTTGGTACGGCAGCGCGAACATCTCGTAGTTTCTCTCGCTCGCGCTTGGCAGCACGCTCACGGAATTGCGCAATCTCAGAGATAACGAGCCCACGTTGGGTTTCTGGGAGATCGGCTTCCTGGAGATCGTGGAGGTGGGGTGGAATTACGTAGCGCTCTTTATCCAGTAGGCCTTTGTTGGCGGCCTCTTGAGAGACGCGGTTGATGTCACTAATGAGCTCATGTACCCGGACCTTGGCTTTTTGGGATGCCTCTTCGTCTGCCTATTACATTTTACCAGGTTAGAACTATAAATCACAACAAGACAGGGACGTGCTGCAACCCCTAAGGCGACATATAGGTCCTGCCGACTGACCCGGACTCTTATATGCGCCATATGGGCTGCAACGCGGAATTGTCAGATCAGAAGTGTATTGACGACGCACGTTTGTTTGCATTCGCTGAGCTTGATAAGCGTCAAGGAACATTTTTGTCTTTTCATCAGCTTTGATCTGAGAAGTGTTATGAGTGCGAGCGACAGGGAAAAAAAGTCACGGACACGGACCAACAATTTCTTGTTTACACAGCCATCCTCCAGGGCGGGTAATTCAACATTATTTAAAAGTGCCATTGCTCGCAGCGCACCATCCGGATCCTCAAATTCGGCAAATCCAAAGCCTTGAGGTTTATTTGCGGGCGTGATCAATCGCTTAAAAGATTTGACGATTCCGCAAGCCTATTCCTACATAAACCAGTGGTAAATGAAGTTTAAAGGAAACACTCACGGTAAGGAGGTCATTAAGGAAGCCATCGGTGATTCCACCTGATATTGAGCCGACAAAGAGAGAAATTTGCTTCTGAGCTTGAGGGGGCACAAAGCCCTGAACATGCATTTGTTGCTGCTGTGCGAGAGCCGATATTGAGGGGCCTTGCCCGTACGACGGCAGAGGAGGACGCAGACCAAGTCCTAGCCGGTTTGGCTGCATGGTTGTAGCTTCTGATCGAATGCCTGCTGGTCGCATTAAATAACTGTATGGAAGGAGAGAAAGAAGACAGTCATGCCTATTTATAACACACACCTCGACTCTATGTCTATTGAGCTGCACTCTCAGGGTTGTGGTAAAGGCAAAGTTGATGAGGATAAATGAGGAGCACCGCACGAGAGTCTGTGCCACAGGTTCGAACGTCAGCCGAATAACGGCGGATAACCCCTTGTCAAGTAAAAACTAAACGCACCCAAAAGGTATGGCAATATGGCCGAGCGGTCTAAGGCGCTGGAATCAGGTTTCTTCCCTATCCAGTCCGAAAGGGCGTGGGTTCGAATCCCGCTGTTGTCAATTTTTGTTCACTCTGACTTCAAGAGTCAGGCCTATGCTACATCTAAAAAAACTTGGTAAAACATTTTTATTTTATGCTTTTGAAGTCTATCTAGACAGAAATTTGACTTGTGGCATGTGGATAGTTTGATGTCAACTTTCTACACACAGATGGGCACAATTCCATTGAACTAGCATGGCAAATGGCAGCATTTTAGATTCCCACTTTCGCCCTTCCATTTGCTTTCATATAACAGATGTTGATATGGGGTGAACAAGAGAAAGCTGTTAAGGACATTACCCATGAGATGCGGTCACGTGACTCAGCTTTTAGTGGTGCTGCGTTGCATTGAATTGTCGCACTTATCTTGACTCTGAAAATGTATGTCATAACCTTGGAGACTCCACATTTGACAGCCAGACAGACGATTTTTACAGTCCTGCATTCAATCACTGGGGTAAAATGGCACTTCTCAAGTTGACCATAGGCGGTGGCCTATCATCGTTTTATGTGGCCGCTCGTTTATTGTCGCTCTCCCAAAAGACGAGGCGCTCGCCTCCCAGTTGAAAATACACATCTACGATAGACTCTGGGCACCACTTGGGCTTGTTCGATATGGTGTTGCCCCAGACCATCCTGAAGTTAAGGTATGTTCCCCGCCTCCCCACACACACGCCCTCCTTTTTCAAAAAAGTCATTTTATTTTCCACTCGTAGAACTGCACACAAGTTTGATGAGGCTGCTACAGACCTTCGCCTGCGCTTTTTTGTGGCAACGTACAGGTTGGGTCCCAGACGTGCCCAACTATCTCACATGCCCTTCACATATCCCTCTCCACTCTGAAGCCCCATTACACACACCTTCTCCTCTCCACGGGCTGCACCGTCCCTACTCTGCACCCCGCCATGCCCCATCCGACCGCGTCATCCTCGCGCTCTCGCTCGTCCACTGGTACACCCAACACCCAACGCGCCCACCAGCACCACCACTCCACCAGACAGAGCACATGTCCGTGATCGGGCGGGGCAACCTCACGCTCGACGTGGCGCGGATACTCCTCACGCCGCCCAACATCCTGGACAATTACGACGTCCAGACCTCCGTGCTCGACGTTCTGCACCGCTCCGCCATCGGCCACGTATCCATCATCAGACGGCGGGGCCCGCTCCAGGAAGCGTTCACGACTAAGGAGCTCCGCGAGCTGACCACGCTCCCCGGCGCGTCCATGGTTCCTCTCGCCCCCGAGCTCGTTGCGCCTCCGCCGGCAGGCACGAAGCTCTCCCGCCAGCAATTGCGCATCCTGCAGCTCCTGCAACAACGCTCCTCCCGCACCCCTCCCCCTCCATCTCCCACTTCCGCCGCGTTCCCTCTAGCACAAGCACAGGCACACACGAGGACCTAGTCACTCGACTTTTCCGTCACACCAGACGGAGGACACCTAACCTTCACGCACACCGCGTTCGACGAGCGCGCGCACGCAGTGCTCACAGGCACGGCCTCCCTTCTGCGCACCGACCTCGTCGTGACCGCGTTGGGCCACCACGCGGACCCGCAGCTCGCCCCCACCCACTACGATCCGGCGCCGGGCCACCTGCGCGCGGAGCGCAGGCGCGTGCTGGACGCCTCTGGGCGTGCCGTGCGTCGCGTCTACGCGTCCGGCTGGGCCGCCACGGGCGCGCGCGGCGTGCTCGCGGCGACGATGATCGACGTGTATGTGGCCGCAGATGCCATACTGGCGGATCACTTCCCCGGCCGCGACGGGCTCGGAGCAGTGGCGCCTCCTGTACACTCGGACGACGTGCTCGTTCTTGATGATGTGGATCTGGAGAGCGTCCCGCGGGAGATTGAAGAGAGGGCATGAAGGAGAAACTTATCGTGAGGTACGATCATTGGAAGAAGATTGATGCGGAAGAAGTGCGGCGTGGTGAGGAAAGAGGGACTGAGCGGGAAAGGATGGGAGTTCTTGTCTTGACGAGCACGAGAACGTGGTAGTACTACATAGTACTAGTGTTGCGTTGTGCGGCGTTTTCGTTGGTTGAACTCGAACTCGGTTAGAACGATGCCTTCACTGCTTCCAGCACTGATTCACGGCACCAATCCACATGTACAAGTACAAAAACATTCTGAAGAAAGAGAAGAATAATGCATCCCCTGAAGGAAACGCTGATTATCTGCTGTTCCGTTCGTTCGGATGTCATCAATTCATCATCAGACAATTCAATTGTTGGCACGCTTTGGTCATCAATCAACCATAGTCGAATGGAATGTGTAGGGAACCACCCCTGAAGTCTGAGGCTGGGGACTACTAGATATGCCTCAGGGGGCCCTACAATTCCCGGATAATAGTAAGAATGATAATCGATGGCGTGGTGCCTGATTGGATGGAACGACGTTATGACCTTTCTGAAAAAGTCGAACGCCGCGTCGTCAGCGTCAGCGTGCGAGAAAGCAGTCTGAGTGTCTGAGTGAAATTGAAGGGGTATTACGATCACCAACACCCATGTGATGAACCGTGCATGGATATCTGTCTGGTGGACGCACGAAGCTGACGCCACACCGCTTGTGCTTGCTGATACCCGGCGTGATAGCCCTTGCCCTTGTTCCCGAAGCGCCTTATTCGAAGTCAGAAGATGGGGGTACGCAACTCTAGACCCTTAGAGAGCTTGAACCAACGCCCAACGAAATAAATCGGCTACGGCACTCGTCTGGGTTTGTGACACAAGCAGGCACGAAGTCGAGAAGTACGCATTGGCAGGACCATTTGATGTTAGCCTGATTTTAATTAGAGAAGACTCATTGGGGCTTCTAGGGAGGAAGCCGGGATAGAAGCGTGCAGGGCTTCTGAGATAGTGGATTGGGCAGCGTTGTCCAGTTTGCGAGTCCATGACAGGAGCTTGGAAATGACTAGGAGAGAAGTCAGGGCTTTGAAGGATCATTGAGCCAGGTATTCGTGCCCTCGTTTATTAACTTACGTTAGGGTCGAGGTCCGGCTGCAAGGGTCGCGAAGCTGGAGGGCACCGTGACATATATAACCCACTGCACTTCTGTTCCATGCTGTGCAGCTCATCCCGTTCATACACGAGCTCTGGATCTCAGTGTTCCACAATATCCCTCATGTCAGGCTCATCATCACCCCCAAACTTCACATTCAATGTCAACGCTGTCGGGGGTGGTGGCGGTGGTGGATCCAGTCCGGGTTATGGCTTCGGTGATTCAGGGCAAAATAAAAACCAAGATACAGGAAGAGGGACAACCAATCCGGGACAAGAATCCATGATGGTTCATGTTGTAAAAAGAGGTGAGTGATGGTTATCGTGTGGATTCTTTTGTTTAATCTTCATGATGTTGCTGGTAGAGCGTATCACTTTCGATGTTACCATAGGAAATTTCGTAAAACCCGGCGGAAATGGTCACATAATCGTTTATACACATCCCCAGGCGACTGATTACACTTTGCAAACAGCACGTATAAAGGCCTCTGAAACTACACGCATTCCCAAGCGATTTGTTTGTACAGCATTAGGTTACAATATTGTTCACGGGTCTTATCCGGGCGGCCCCAACGACAAGTTTGCGATTGTCGTTGACGTCCTCCTCGTCCCTATCTCTTTCAAACAGGAGGTGTATTCCGATCTCTATCTTTCAAGTCACATGGGCATACCGTTGCTACGGGACAACATAATCTTACTGCGGAGGATTGCCGTTCATGGGATGTATAGGGGGCATAAAGTAAAAGAATGTGATATCCCTGAGAACGTCCGGAATAGAACGGGTTATCGACTAGTTGTTACCTGTCCATCTATCGATGGTAATTACTTGCTAGCACACAGCGAGAACGCGTTGGGTTTGGCTGTTGTCCTCGAAATGGAATTTTAATACTAATTACTGTATGTGTATTGGTGCTGTGTATGTTCATTTTCCCAAATGAGAAGGAAGAGGAGGAAGGGCAGACTAACCATCTCTCTGTTCGTATTCATGCGTGAAGGGAAAGGAATTCCGCTGTTCCATGACGTCTGGACATGAACAGTGTGGAAGGAGTAGGTTGAGGTGAATGTGGCATGTGGATACATCGAATTCGCGAGTCGTAGCATACACCGTCACTTTACACGGCCTAATTTATGAATCGCAAAAAGAAAGAAAGGTCACAAAGCAATGACATGCGTGCTGTCGTGTTGAACTTTGTAACAGTGAACAGAAACGACGTGCACGGCGACGGTTTGCAAACTTTGTTGCAGGACAGAGAACAACATGCATCCACAGCCGTCGTTCGAAAAGGAAAAGCAGTTGCATCCGAGTCGCCCTGGCACGCGCGAAAGACTCGGAGGATAGACGACCACTGCGAAGAGGGGCTGCCACCAGGGCAGTTTGCAAACTTCGTTACTGATTCGACAGAGAGTGACGTGCATGACGACAGTCTGCCAGACTGCCAGAGCCATCGCTCAAAAAGCAGTTGCATCACGGTAGAAGACCACCACAAACAGCCGCGGCCAGGGGCTGCCACCGGACATCCATTTCACGGCCCGCCTGCACTCTGGCTGGTCCTCTCAGAAGGCTCGCGAGCGTGTCAATTATCACCAGGCCTACATTATATGACTTGGAAAGATCGTCCAATCGCCACTTAGACGACAATATCGGTGGCCTACATTAGAAGGATCACTATTGTCTGGAGAGGGACTTGATGAAGAAAATGTCTATATGGGACTCTGTTACTACTACTCGAACAATGGTGTGAATGGATCTCGCTCAACGTACAAAACTTGAAGAAAACTCATCAGAGAGAATGTATGCCTGAGGATGCAAGTAATGGGACACACGTGCCGCATCCCCCATGCCCCTTTCATCGCCTGTTTTCCCTCTCCAAATCAAAATCGGTAAGATCGTCCGATCACCACTTAGATTTATGTCAGTACAGTACACTTGCTCATAATGCATAGATATTGGCGTCTCCCTTTGTGTTCTGACCATTCTGTTCCAGTGGTCATAATGCATATTGCTCATAATGCATCGAAATTTGTCAAAATTTGGTGGTCCCGATCATATGCGTCATGAGCAACCTTGGAGCCTTTGACAGTCAGACAGAAGATTCTTACAGTCCTGCATTCAATCACTGGCATGCGATCGCGTCTAATGGTTTAAAAAAAGATCCATTTCTGTGCGCCTAACAAATAGTGTCGTCGTGATGGCACGCGTCTAATGGGCTACAGCTAGAGTAGCCTGACTATCATTGTCTTGCTCAGCAACGCTTCTTGAGGCGACATTTCTTGCCTAGACCAGAGATATGACTCATATAAGATATCCCGTCTTTGTTTGTCATGACTAGTAGTATGTAATGTAATGTGCTGTATTTTCGGAAGATGGTGTTCTTTGTTCTTGCTTCAGGTCGTTCCTCAGCGCCCCGGGCTTCACCTCGGCGTTGCATTACGTCGTCAGTGCCAGCATGGTGGCAACTCGGATGTTCGGATCTCGTCCTCTTCACACTTCAAAGCTTCATGCATCATGCATCATGATAATAGGACGCTTTCCTCAGCTATTGACAAACACTGAGCCAGTTCACACCATCACTATGCCAAGCCACAAGCCCATGTGCACGTCCGAGTCGGAGGAGATTGGACCTCTTCGCGTAATCGGGATACTGTGCCCTGCTAGTCAGGTTTGGGATTTGATGCTCCGCCTTCAATGGTCCGCGCAGCTCAGGTAAGTGACAGGGGAAAAATAAATCGGCCTTGATGCATGAGGCTGGCATCGAAAATGAAATTTGTTAAAACGCATGGCGCTGTTCCCCTTTGGCATAGCTGAACCTTTTTCTGTTGCTACGTCGTACCACTGTTTCGTGTTCACGCATGGGTTCCTCTGAAGGCACCATACTGTATCCTGGGTGTACACTCTAGCTGATTAGAAGTGAGTTTCATGTTCTCTGATTCATGGGTAACTGATGTTGACAATTCTGCTCGCTTATGCACACTGGCATGCAATGTTTCGGGCGTTCGGGGACCTCATCGTCGCATTCCAATTGTCGTCACGGCGCTTCGTGGAGAAAATATACTTCCCTATAAAAGCTTATAGTAACAGGTCCACTCTACGTCCAACATTCCAACAACTGTTTGCATTTGCATCCTCATACCACCTACGAGCATGACCGATATCCCTTACGCCCCTCTTCTTATCAATGGCGAGCGCCGCCCCGCCAGTACGGGAGCAACTTTCTCAGTCCACAGTCCACACACCGGCCTCATTACGTCGACTGCTGCTGCTGCCTCCTCTGAAGACTGCCGTACTGCCATCGAGGCTGCACAACGAGCTTTCCCTGCATGGGAAGCCATGGCATACGCGACGCGCCGGGATATTCTGCTTCGTGCCGCTGCGACGCTTCAATCTGAGGAATGGCAAAAGAGGGCCATGTCTTCTATGCGTACAGAGGTGGCAATGCCGCAAGCGTTCATTGATTTTAATCTCTTCGCTGGCTCCAAATTACTCGAGAACATCGCCGGCTTGGTAAACGATTTGAAGGGCGAGACATTCCCAAGCCAAGTCCCAGGCGGACAAGTATTTGCGCAGAGGCGTCCGCATGGGGTTGTGTGCGTACCATCACCCAGGTTTGTTTTCCGGAGGGCTTATCAGAACATGGCAGCTACTCCGTTGTCCCGTGGAATGCTCCCATTCCACTTATCCTTATCTCCGTGGCCATTCCCCTCGTCTGCGGCAACACTGTAGTGGTCAGGCCCTCGGAATATTGCCCTTATACTTCTTCCCTCGTCGTGGATGCGCTGCATGATGTTCGTGAATGAGACATTTGGAATGTGCACATTGTCAAGGCTGATAATCAATCACAGGCTGGCCTGCCCGCTGGTGTTGTCAATTTTGTGTCTATGTCCATGGAGAGTACCCCTACTCTGACTCCGGAGATCATCGCACATCCAGCAGTCAGAAAAATTGCGGTGCGTATCTTCGGCTCGCCCCTTGATGATCTTGCTGATCTTGACATGAACTATCGACAAGTTCACCGGATCTGATCGTGTCGGCAAGATAATCGCGAGTGAGGCAGCTAGGTATCTTAAGCCGTGCGTTCTCGAGATGGGTGGCAAGTCACCCTCGGTTGTACGTAGCACCGCTGTAGGAGTTGGTTTTCTGCCGTGCTGAAAATTGGCCCCCGGGCATAGGTCCTCGCCGACGCTGACATTGAGCAAGCTTCGCGGGCGATCGTATCCGGCGGATTCTTGTTCTCCGGTCAGATTTGCATGTCAACGGAGCGCGTCATCGTACAACGACCGGCGCTAGAGCCCCTCGTTGCCGCGATCAAACGACACGTCGGCGCCCTCACCGTCGGAGATCCCGAGCATGCCGCTCTCTCGTCGCTCTTTACGGAGCGCAGCGCAGACGGGATCATCGCGATGCTCAAGGAGGCCAACGAGGCCGGCGCTGAAGTCATCCTCGGTGACTTGAAGAAAGCTGGCCCGGCGCTGCTGAAGCCGCACATCCTTCAGGGGGTCAGGCCTGAGACGAGGCTTTGGCAGCGCGAGTCGTTTGGCCCCGTGCTCCTCCTGGCGGTCGTCGATACCGTCGACGAGGCGGTCGAACTCGCGAACGCGTCCGACTACTCGTTGGCGGCGGCTCTCTGGACGAGGGACGTGTACAATGCGATCAACGTCGCGGGCCGTATTCATTCAGGTGCGCGGTTCTGCTTGCCGCACCTTGCTCGGTGGCCTCGGCCGATACCAATTTCGGAATGGCAGGTTCGGTGAGCATCAATGGCTCGACGATCCACATGGAAGGCGCAATCGGGCTTTGTGGCCTTGGGTATGTTTCGACTTTGTGCTGAGCGATTCCTGCCAGTTGCTGATAAAAAGTACAGAGGATCGAGTGGCTACGGCAGATTCGATGTTAACAACTTCACAGACCTACGCATAATCACGTTGCACCCTCCGAGTGCCAACTATCCGCTGGTTCAGTGATACAAAAATCTCTCGACAATGGTGTATCATTCCACGCTTCGCGTCTGAAGTGAGGATTGGATATGGATATGTGGGAGTGTATGTGAAAGTGTTCCGGACGACGTGTCGCTACTATTAGAGATCATTTCTAGAGAAAGATCGCGACAGGAGGGGGAAAAACCTTGACTTTCTTGAGGCATACTTGACAACGCGACAATCATAACGGTATGAACAGGCCAATATATGCATACTGTAATATAATGAGACATTTCTGCGAAGACATGGAAGACTCCTGGGGTGCTAGCAATAAAAAGCAAGATCGGGGAGCGACATTGGCAATATGCTTGCTTTTAACCCCCCAAAAAGGTACATTTATGAGTCAAAAATTGTCAGTGGACACATCCGGAATTGAACCGGACACCTCTCGCATGCTAAGCGAGCGTGATAAACCAACTACACCATGTGCCCTTCAAAATTAGATTTTCTTAAGACTCTAAAAAGTCATGTATCATGCGCACAAGGCAAGTGCACATCGGGATTAGGGATTCCTGGGCGCTAGTTCTCTTCACCGCAACTTACAGTACGTAGTATAGTATGTGGTCTCCTTATCGATCGACGGTAGTATCCCGTATGTATCATGGGGAGGGTCCCTTCCTAGTTTGCCTGTGTCACCAACTAAATCTTTCCGAGATGATGAACTCGACGGCGGTGTAAGCGTAAAGGGATAATAGGCCAGTTGTCGTTCCCCTCCTCTTCTGTGCCGTCACAGAAAGGTCCATTCCGGTGCCCAATTCTACCACCCGCGTGGCCTAAGGCGAAGGCGATTGCCAAGCGGCTGTCTTCAGATCTGAAAGCGCGGCGAGAAAACAAGCATCTGGTACAAAGCCCGGATATCTTTGGTTTCTACGACGCGTGTGTCACGACCGGTCTTTCCGATCTGAGTCACGCATCCGGGTGCATGTACGTCGAGGATGGCATATGTCATCTTTGCGTGTCCTTGCCATCCCGGAGAGTACAGCAGCTGAACGTCTGGCCAGCCTTGCCGTATCGTCATCGGCCTCTCGTTCAACTAGAACACCCAGCGCCTATAAAGAGATATCCTCATTACCACACTCAAACATAGTGATCTTGTGTATCATTTTGATTTCAGTGGCCTTGCTTCTCTATGGATGACGCTGGAACGGAGGGTTTCCTGAATCGGGAGTCACCGTAGACGCGTCAGGAAGGAATGCCGCATCGTCGTCGTCGTCGTTGTCGTCAGCATCGTGCCGCTACCACGCTCCCACTACCGCTCCTTGTCGAGCCGCCGAATTGCTTGGGGCAATCGTAGCGGAGGTCCGCTCACCCTCTGGGCTTCTGAATCTCCACATCCTGCATGGGTAGATAACGTATGGCGATAGGCAAGGGGGCCCTGATATCGGGTGACGTCTTCACAACTTTAGTGGACTTGACAGGCGGAGACAAAAAAATAGCATAGTGATGCCAAGATGTCATGGCGCCATCTTCCCATACACGCGTCGGGAAATGCGATCCTAATAATTGGCATACACAGTGCATGGCGCCGACGTGGTAAAAATCGAAGCTGAATAGGGGAACATCTTTCATGGATCACATGAATTGACACCCACTTTGCTGCACATATGTATCAATCGACATCACGGATCCTCCGAGAAAGGTTGACACGTACGTTGCTCCCCACTTGGTTCTCCGTTGTAATGTGCGGAACTCTCCCATCGCCGGGCCTTAGGAAATCCATCTATCGAAGTTCGATGACGTGGGAGCGCTAGAAAATAACGATTGTCGGCACTTGACCAGTTGACGCATAGGGAGACTCGATGACTATACGCTTATGAGCAGGACCGAGGGAAACTTTGCTCTAAAAGGAATTTTGACGTACCGGATGTACAGCTTCGGCACGGGATTGGAAGGGAAAGTGCTTGGTTGGGATTATTAATAAAGCCGTATTCGCAAACAACGGATCATATGTAGTCACGGTCATGTTCGAGTTTCATGTATGCACGGACTTGTGTTTAGCAGTGGGCAATGATGGGTCACTGGTGCGTTTAGCGATCGTTGAACCGGCCCGCCGCGTGCCTTGCCAAGTTGGAGGCCACGTCAAGAGTTGTATCTCATCATGTTCTCAAGAACTCTTTTGGCTTTGCTTGCTCTCGTGGGGGTGGCGGCTTCTGAGTCCGTACAGCTCCGTGTACAAGACCCTGAGGTCCCTGACGAGACTCCGGTGCAACGTTCCCCACAGACGGAAGTGCCAGTGACCAAATCATGGGCTGATCTTCCGTCTGGCGCTCGTCCTCTGGGATCAGTGTTTGAACCTGTCGGGGAACTCAGGGCTGTTGTTTCTGACCAATGGACTATCTTGCGTCATCCCATCTTACCAAAGTACAGCGCGAGGATCAAAGAGGCCAACTTTTGTGATACCACGGTCAAGTGAGTATCGCCTTTGTACATATAATGATCTATTATGAACCACCATTGGCATCCAGGGCATACACAGGTTACATGGACTTTGACGAAAAACATCTCTTCTTCTACTTTTTCGAGAGCCGAAATGATCCGGATAAAGACGATGTGATCTTTTGGACGAATGGAGGTGAGCTTCTCGATTCGGCCACAGTTTTCGTCTGGATCACATTGGTAACCAAACTTCAGGTCCTGGTTGCTCGTCATCTCTTGGACTTCTCATGGAATTGGGTATGGGCATCCAAATTCTCTCGTTATTCCCCAACTACAACTGTCTGAAATTCAGGGCCATGTCGGGTTACAAATGCAACTGGTGAACCAGAATTCTTCAAAGAATCGTGGAACAACAAGGCCAATGTCTTCTTCGTCGACCAGCCGATAGGTGTCGGCTTTTCTTATGCCGAATACGGCCAGTCAGTTGTATGCGATACATTTACATACTTCCATTTTTGGTTCCTAAACTTGGTTTGCAGAGCACCTCTGAAGAAGCAGCCCGGGATATTGCCCGATTCATCGCAATCTTCTTTGCGAATTTCCCCGCGTTCCAAGGGCGTGCTTTACACATGGCTGGTGAATCATATGGCGTATGCACATTCCTGTCCACTTTACCATTTTTGCCTATTCACTGAAGGAGCACTCTGCAGGGACGGTATATTCCACTTTTCGCTTCTGCAGTATATGACCAGAATGCCTTGCTCGTTGAAAAAGGCCTGACACCAATAAACCTTACGTCGGCCATCATTGGTTTGTGTGGTGAAGCATGCACTTTTAGCTTACTGATTCCGGCCCTCTTCAGGCAATGGAATTACCGATCCTTTCACGATGCAAGATGGATACTATAATTTGACATGTACCTCTTCCACAGTGCCTCCCGTACTGGACATTAGGTTTGCCTTGAAGTGTAACTCCAGTACCGAAATGGTTCTTATTCAGTTTCAGCTCATGTGTTCGCATGAAGAAAGCAGTATGTTCAATTTTTCATTTCTTGCTTTGAAATAAGAGTGTCTGACAAGTCCATAAGCTACCCAGATGCAAAAAATGGCTCAAGGACGCATGCATTGACATGTACGACGAGATGAACTGTGGTGCTGCCTCTGATTTCTGTTCGAACGAGCTTTCCAACCCCTACATTGCCACCGGTTCGTCGATGACAATCATTTTTCAAGGTACTTTATCTGTTGACATCGATAAACGTGCGCAGGCCTCAATTATTACGACATTACTCGTCCTTGTGGTGATCCTGCGAGCTTATGTTATCCCGTCATCACGTACGTCTTTTCCATCTCACGCCCTGTTCTAAGTTATAACGATTCCACACCTCACTTAGGACCATTTCGCGCTTCCTTGATCGCCCGGATATCCGTGAGAAGCTTGGCGTCGATCTGCATGTCCCCAAACCGTTCTCCGCCTGCTCGGATACGGTCGGATTGGCGTTCAGCGCAGCGAGAGATGGCTTGCACAGCTCGATGGACTACGTCGCGGCGTTGCTGGAGCGCCGAGTGCGCGTACTCATCTACGTCGGGACGTACGATTGGATTTGCAACTGGATTGGAAACGAGAAGTGGACTCTCGAACTCGAGTGGCACGGTCAGGCAGACTTTGTGACGCTTCCACTGCGCGAGTGGCACGTTGATGGACACGTTGCGGGCAAGACACGTAGCACGCACGGCTTCACATTCGCCACTGTTGATGCGGCCGGTCATATGGTGCGTTCTCTCTTTTTCTTATTTTCTTATGGTTTTCCTTGAAAGCTTTCTGGCTGATGCGTTATACGTGGACTTCAAGGTGCCATATGACAAGCCGAAGGAGGCGCTCGCCCTTATTAATCGCTGGCTTGCTCGTGAGGAACTCTGATCGGATCCTCAGGCCTCATGAGTGAATGCGCGAAACCATGACGCCATCGATAGTCTAGGATGGCCACTATCTAAACCGTGATCTAAATATATTTCTGTCCTAAGAACGACCCTCAGTTTCAACCAGAAACTGGTATCACCATGAAGTGGGCGGATGTCATCTATATAGCACCAACTCACAGAGAACTAGTCCGCCAATAGGTGAAAGAGACCGTACGAAGTAGCCTCTGACCATTCTCGCATGCACAAGGTCAAGTCAAGCTAGACAGTATCTCAGATGGAGCAACAGCTTCGTGAGACCCAGGCTTGCAGTCTTTGTCAAGTGATTGCATTTATTGTGAGTGAGACAATATACAGTGAGTCGCGTGACTAGTGTAGATGTATGAGAGCATTCGAAAGTTTCAGACGTCGAAGACCGATTTCAAAATGTCTTGGTTCCCGTCAATCGACCGTTCACATACTACGTTCACTGGTGTAAGCGCGAAGCGTCGTGTCGACGCGCTGTGAGTTCGTTCGGCAGAGTCGAGTTCTGAGAGGGATAGGAAAAGGGTTACATTAGAGAGGGGAAAAGGGTAATACTCCAAGCGAGGCCGGCGCTCTCGTGCTCGCTCGTTCTCTCTTACTCGAAGTCTGTTTACTATATACATGGTTTGAATATGCAATACTGGGTATGAATGTTTGGCTGACACGGGCGCGCGCGAGGTCGCCGTTCGGTTGCTGGAGATGTCGACAGGTGGCATATGGTAATGTAAAGCAAAAGAGGCTAAGGAGAGAAAGGAGAAAAGCGAGAGTACGAAAGGAATAACATACGAATGCAGACGAGCCATCGAATTCTCTTCAACTTCTGTACGTCGAGTGAGATCCTTTCATACCATTGTTCGAGTAGTAACTGACTGACCCTCAGAAATGACATGATTTTTTATTTATGGGCTTTCCCAAAAAGGACAATAATTGTTCATTTAAGGCAACTTCCTTGGGGAGCGGCCAGTCCGTCTCAACCTAACGCACAGCCAGCGCTCGTCGCATTCTCGACTCAGAGCGCAGATAACCCCTCAGGTTAAACTTTCATACGAAGGGATATGTTAGTCGAGTCAACTCGGTTATTTTTCAAGCCTACAAGGTTCTCCGCCCATCAGCCATGAGTTTTGGACTTCTCAATGGCTCGGCAGATAACTCGGGAGCGATGCACGAAACGATACGGAATTTGGCCCTCTTCTATATAAGCACGTCGGTTCGCAACTAGGACTTGGACTAGTGAGGCTACACCCCAGATATGGGAAGTGAAGTTTCCCTGCCTCCAGCACTGGCAAGCCAGCTTCTCGCGTTCTGCTATATGCTATGGGAGCTTCTCACAGTCCATAGGGGCAAGTTTGCATGGCTTTTTATCACTGCCCTAGTATCCGTTCGATACATTAGGAGTCCGTGGCGCAACGTTCCTCCAGGTCCGAAGGGGTTTCCGATTCTTGGACATGCGCTTCAACTTCGGGACAAGTCATGGATGTTCAGACGGGACTGCAAAGACGCATTCGGTACGCATATCTTTTGCCGTATTGTCTGAGGGTCGTAACACTCAGCGAAATAATCAACAGGTGACATAATGTATTTGCATGCGTTGGGTCAGCCCATTGTGGTCATCAACAGCCTCAAAGTAGCTACCGAGCTCCTCGACCGGCGCGCAAATATCTCTTCTGATCGTCCTCGTATGATCGTTGCCAATGAAATTCTCGGTGGTGGTCTATTCTTTGCATTCACGCAGTACGGGGATCCGTGAGTAGTTCATTCGTGCAAACGTCAGAACGATCTCATTATCCGTAGTTGGCGCCGCGCTCGTCGCGCCGCACATGAAGGGTTCACAAAATCGGCCGTGCAAGAGTACCATCCGATTCTTCGGAAGGAGGCGATCCTTTTAGCTTTGGCGCTCATATTCAGGCCAGACGCTCGAGAAAAGCATTTTCAGCGGTCTTCTGCTTCTGCGACCATGTCCATCTTGTATGATTACCCCACCCTTAAGACAGAGGATGACGAAACTCTCAAAGAGATTCACTCCTGGAATGACCGCGCATCGGAAGCTGCTGCCCCAGGAACATATCTTGTCGAGCTTTTTCCTTGGATGATGTTCATTCCGGACAGGTATGTTTTTCACGTACATCTACTGCCCACCTCACGGAGTGATGTTAGCTTGGCCAAGTGGAAACGTGAATGCAAACAGTATTTCGAACAGCATTCCATCGTGCTCGAGGCACTATTGAACAATGTTCGCCAAGAAATTGTATGTACGCGCGCTAGGAATCTGTATACGAGCATACTAAGTCGACGCATGACAGTCTAAAGGTTCTGAGAACCCCAGTGTCAGTGCGACCGTCATCAAGAACGCCGAGCGAAGCGGGCTTTCCAATTTGGAAATGGCCTGGACGGTAGGAACTTTATAGTGCGTCCTTGACTTACGGTCCTGCAGGACTTTCGATGGAGAACTCCCGTCTAGCTCCGCAGGTGCAGAAACGACCTCTACCGCTATGAGCTGGTGGACACTGGCGATGATTGCACACCCGGAAGTGCAAAAGCGTGCACAAGCTGAACTGGACACTGTCGTGGGACGCTCTCGTGTCCCGACCTTTTCAGATGCCCCGAGCCTCCCGTATGTGCAGGCCATCGTTAGAGAAGTTCTTCGATGGCGACCTCCTGTCCCGATTGCGGTCCCACATCGAACGACAAAGGATGATTGGTATGACGGAATGTTTATCCCCAAAGGAACGATATGCATTCCGAATCTTTGGCAATGCCATCACGATCCCGCGGCTTACGGTGACGACGCCGCGAACTTCAACCCGGATCGGTTCCTGGATCCTGATGGCCAGACCGTCGTAGGGCTTGCCGAGGGGCGTGGTGAGGGACACAGCGCGTATGGCTTTGGGAAGCGTGCCTGCCTGGGAAACCATGTCGCCAACGATTCCCTCTTCATTTCGATAGCCACGCTATTATGGGCTATGAATTGGGAGAATGTTCGGGACGAGCAAGGAAAGGAGGTACTACTCGATATTCACGCGTTCTTCGACACCGGCATATTTTTGTACGTGTTCTGCCGTCATCGTCTTGCCTTGATTCCCTGTCAAGGATATTGATTACGATCACGTAGCCGGCCGTTGGAATTTGGATGCAAAATCACCCCGCGGTTCCCTGAGGCACTTTCAATACTAGCCGCGGAGGAGGAATTGCTTAGGGAATGAACCTGAGCGGGCGACCTTGGTATATGCCAGTGGTGAATAGAATACCACGTAGGAATGGGTCTACGACTTGAAGGCGAATGTGGAATGAGCGCTTTCGAATTGCGTTCTGACATCTTCTATCTAAACTGAGAACGTCTATCACCTGGGTGGATAGGTGTGTTGTGGCATTCACTATTAGTGATCTCGTCTTGCAACATAAATAAAAACAATTTGAGTTATTGGCGCTGATCACCTTATATTGTAGAGTAGGAAAGGACGGGATGATACATCCTTATCTCTCTACGCTACATATCTCAGTGAGAGAATCAGAAGTGCCTCTCTAAATCATAACCCCCAAAGTTGCATAAGACCGTATTTTACAAGCTTTGATGAACGTAAGTCGCCTGGAGTCTCATCTTCACATAGTCGCCCGCTGTCACTACCTCAAACCGTGGCGGACGCTCGGCGCTCACACAACTTGCGATTGGCTAGCAAGAGTTTTTTTAACGCCACTTGATTCAGCGAAGGATGTGACGACACACCTCCAGGAGGACATTATAGTCAGTCCCAAAAAAGAGAGGGATGGAGTAACGTCGAAAACCCGAGCGATTTGCTGCCCGGTGCACGGTACTCTTGAAAACATCATCTGAACAAATTCGTCGGGACTTGATCAACTTGTTCTGCACCTTTAAAGTCACGTACTGGTCCACCTGGAAAATTGATCTCCTAAACTGCAACGAAACCCGCTTTAATGGCCAAGACGATGCCCAGAGCGTACAAGACACACTTTATGACGAGTGTTCCTGGGATCGGCGGAGCATCGATCCACTCTCCGCGCGTATTGCGTACTTCCAGGGCCTGTATGCCAGGTTGTTGCCACAGGATGGTGAAACACTGAAAACATGTACCCGCCTCAGAATCGACGACACATATCGTCTGCATAAAACCTACCTCAAAACTAGAGGCAGAACGGAGAGAAAGCGACGAGATGGAGAAAGTATGTGACGAGCCTTACTCAGTGTGAGCGCCGATGCCAATCACACGTTCGTCGATTGGTCCCGTCTGGGGCGGATAATGCAACAAGCGCATGAGCGCTGCAGAGTTTCGCGTCTAGAACACAACCACATCAGTGCATCATGGACCACTCCACACCATCCAGGCCGCAAAGCAGACGCCGGCAAGTGCGCACCTTGTCATCGAAAAAGTCAGGAGCAAGATCGAGCGCACGCGCAAACAGCGGGAAGAGCCTCTTCCCGAGGCCGACCGCAGCATGACTAGGTAGTAGAAAGAGGTGAACTGAACTGCCTAGGTCATCTACACTTGCCAGCGCCGGACGCACTAGTAGCGCAGTGTTGATTCCCTGAACCCAGGGACCTCGGGCCATACATTTGCGCCCGCCATAGAGCCGTCATTCGAGCGGCGGGCGTCGTACGCACCAGGCGCGTCGTCTGGCGCTTCCCAGCCAAATTCAAATCCTTCGTGCATGTCCCCCGCGCCATTCGGATCGTTGTTGCTACTCAGTACGGCGTTATACCCTTTAAAGTTCTGAGTGCTTGTAAAGTCGAGCTGGTGGGCACGTCAAAGGGATGGCTTGGAATGTCTGACGAAAGGGTGCGCGCCTCCATCTTGGTCTCCAGAGGAAGAGCAAAGTACGTCTTCATGGACTCCAAGCCAGATGCAATCACTTCCTCCGAGATACCGTGATTTGTAACTACACTAAGCTGTCAGTAACTTTCTGTGACATGTGGTGAATACATCACCGTAGAAGAAACCGACATCTACGCATGCGTCCCTGATCTGCCTCGCGAGAGTCTGTTGAACATCAGGGTGTGGATCGTTAATATTTTTCAGGTCTCTATATAAATATGTCCATAAGTGAAGAAAAGAACGCAAATTAGGCGAGCAGACATGATTGGTATCTGTGAAAATGCGGTATTGGCATTCTGCGCAGCTTTGAGTACAGACATGATGACCGTTCGGGGAAAGGTGGCCGTCGGCCCGGTTCCCGGATAAACGACGGCCCGTCCGTTCCGTCCGTTCTTGACGAGTGCGTTGAAGAGCAATGGTCCTGTTTTTCACTTCCACAGGTCTGTCTTTCTACCCACGACACATGGGACACCTCATCAATGCTAGCTAGCATATGAACCCCCAGTGACCATCTACATGGGTCGGGACAAGGTCGAAAGTTTGTGCTGCTCCTCGTTCGTATGCTCGTCTTGGACCTGACTGCTAGTGATCCGCCCCAGATGAAGACCTGATCAAGTATGCGTGGCCACAAGACGTCTGGTTTCACGTCGACAAGCTCTCTTCTGCGCATGTGTACCTGCGCCTGCCGGAATCGATAGCATCCTGGGAAGCCATTCCTGAGCCACTGCTGGTAGATTGTGCACAACTCGTCAAGGCCAACTCCATCGAAGGTGAGCCCCAAACTATCTTCCCGTACCCTCTCCTATCTCTGACACGCTCTTCTCAGGGAACAAACGCAATGACCTCACGATCATATACACGCCCGCAGACAATCTCAAGGTGTTTCCTTCAAATCACATTGTCCCCCAACCTCTCTGACGTGCGTCACGTAAAAGAAAACCGGAGACATGGCCGTTGGACAGGTATCCTTCCATAACGACAAAAGAGTATGCCACACAGTTTGCGCGGAATGGCTCGTCCAGCTCAGCGTTGTTTATTTCAGGTAAAGCGCGGTGCGCCTACCTCATTACCCTACACTGCGCGGAAATGAGCTCCTTATGCCGTATGCGTACTAGTCCATATCCTGAAGCGAGAAAACGTCATCGTCAATCGACTCAACAAGACTAAGGTCGAACGTGCAGTCGACCATGAAGCGGAACGGATTGAACGAGTCAAAAACGAGAACGCAGTGAAGCGCGCCGCAGCGGCTGCCAAGGTACTGTATCGTCCTCCACTGGCGCCCTCCACGCCACACATAGACATCGCTAAACCCAACTCTCTGATTTGCAGAAAAAGGCAGACTTAGAGCTCGCAGAGGCGCGCAGGGCAGAGAAGGCCGCTCGCTCTTATGACTCCTTCCTGAACGCGGAAGTCAACGAGGACGAGGACGAGGACGAGGAGGCAAGCAAGCCAAAATACAGTTCGGTGAAAGAAATGGAAGAAGACTTTATGTAGGACTATCAAACTTCTGCGCAGTGTCACTTTCCGCATCAAGTCCCGTGTGCTCGCTCGCCGCAATATCTTCCTCGCACCGCGGGGAGATAAACTGTTATAAAGTGACACAATGGTGAGGCGGCGTCACTATACGGACACAAGGAGCGTCTGGGTTCCGAATGTATATATCCATTCGAGAATTACGTTTGAACTCTTCACTGTGTGTGGTTGTAAGACACTGATATTAGATACCATCAAGTTTGAAATTACTCCTATGTATTTATGAGTTTGTTGTCGATGGGCGGGAGATGGGGACATGGGGATTGGCTCGATTCAACAACTGGTAGGACAAGCAACTCGTGCTTCCAGAGCCTCGTCTCAGGGGAAGGACGTGCAACTTCAGCAGCGCAGGGCCAGCCTCAGGCCTTTTTGATCTCGGATATTTAAAAGGCAAAAAACCAATAAATCCTCTGGCAAGCTGTATTGCTGGGTCTGATTGCAATCGCTGTGTGAACCCTTGTGAATGATGCTGTAAAAATGATTGTGATTGTTTTGGTAGCCTTTTACCTTTAGCGCAAACCACTACTGACGGCGAGGAATCATGAGCGTGTTCACTTCTTGGCCACCCGATGTGACGACGGAACAGCTCGACCAGCTCACCCTTTTGGCGACCACCTATGCCCTTTCACATTCTCTCATTTACCTTCCAGTAGTCTCTCCCGAGAAACGTCCTCCACCTGCACCCGAAGCCGCCATTCACGCCCCGTTCTCGCTGATACCGGCTCCCATCCCGCGTCGTCTCTTTGCCCGATCGTTGATTCTCCAGAGCGCTTACAATACGCTGTACGCTCGAATCGCTCTCGATGTTTCCTTCCTAGATCAAGTCATGGGTCCCGGAGGCGTCTCCGATGCCGATGACTTTACCGCCTCGTTATGGTCCGCGTGGAAGAAGCTTCGCGATGAGGGTGCTCCACCAGTGCGCATGACGTTGTCTGTTCCCGTTTCCTGCTGATGACTAGGCTCGTCAGCCGCTGCACCTCGGCCTCTTTCGCTGTGACTACTTGTTGCACCAACCGAACCCCGATGATCCGATCTCGCTCAAACAAGTGGAAATCAACACTATTTCGCCGGCCTTTGGCCCTCTTTCTCAGAGAGTCGCCGGGATGCATCGGTGTGTGGCTCTGTCGATGTTTTCGAGTGTCATCTTCATAATATTCCATATCTAGCTACCTCTTAGAGTCGACTAGCTACTTTGGAATCTCTCCGCTTTTGTCGTCGAACAACCTTCCAATCAATAATAACACCAAGGGTCTCGCTGATGGGCTGGCAGAAGCACATAGAGCATACGGGCTCCCCGCGTGCGTATTTCCCAGAAATCCCCCACCCCCAGAGAATTGTGGATTCAGTCGCGCGTGATAGTGCATACGTCCTTTTTGTCGTCCAGCCCAATGAACGGAACGTATTTGATCAACGCCTGCTAGAGTACCAACTTTTTGAATCGTGCGTCACGTTTCCGTCCAACCCGAACCCTTCAGCGATTTAGGGTCATAGACACCGCATCCGCGTCATCCGCCGCACCTTCGCGGAGCTCGGGACGACGGCGTCGGTCTCTGCATCCCGCGCTCTCCTCATCGCACCGGCTTCTCCTGGACTTGACGTCGAACCCGTAGAAATATCGGTTGTATGCTACCGCGCAGGATACGCGCCCACAGACTACGCATCGCCCGCCGACTATGCCACACGCGCCCTCCTAGAAAGCTCGCTTGCAGTCCAGTGTCCAAGCCTCGCGCTCCAGCTCGCCGGCGCGAAGAAAGTGCAAGAGGTGCTCACGCGCCCCGGCATGCTCGAGCGCTTCCTCACGCCCGAGGAGGGCGCTGACGCCGTGCGCGAGAGTTGGATGCGCATGTGGTCGCTCGACGTGGACGGCGACGCGGGCGCGGAGGAAGCGGTGCGGCGCGCGGACGAACTGGTGCTCAAGCCGCAGCGCGAGGGCGGGGGGAATAACGTCTATCGGGAGGCCATCCCGCCGTTCGTCGCGGAGCTGCCGAGGGGCGAGCGCGGCGCGTGGATCGCGATGGAGCTCATTCGCCCACCGCGCGGCGTCAGTGGGTATCTCGTGCGGTCTGGCGCGGGGAGAGTTGGCGCGCGCGTAATAAGCGAGCTGGGGGTGTTTGGGTGGGCGCTGTTTGGGGAGGGAAGGAAGGTGAAGGAGGAACTGGCTGGTTGGCTGGTGCGGACGAAGGCGGAGGGTGTCGATGAGGGCAGTGTCGCTGCCGGGTTCAGCGTGTTGGATAGTGTGCTGATGGTGGATGAGTAAGGGGAGTTTCCTCTCGAGTTTACTGTAAGGAACCTGTCGTAGAAGCAGAGTGTAATGAGCCATCATAACTCGGGGTGCTTTCTTGGAAAAATGGATTTTGATTTACATTTCACTTTCTAAACATTACGAGCTCTCGCAAGCCCAAAATCTTGCAAGTGACACTCTGTATTACCCATCTGGCCACGTTCAATTACACCACCACTGTCATGGACTCGTTGGCGGTGTCGCCATCAAGTTCGGTTGTTGGGGCGTTGAGTGAGGTTGAGTTGATAAACTTTGTCGCCATTCCGAATCAGAACCTTCTCGAGATCATCTTCAAACCTCTAGAGCTCGAGGCTTAGTACGCTATGTTATTACTAGGCCGTTACTACTTCACCCACTTTCTGTGAGGCGCCCCTCGAATCTACGCTTGGAACAGAGAATGTAGCCCACCTTGCGTGCGTCAGACAACCCCTCTCTTCTCCTGTTATTGTTATCATGGCCTTTGCAACACGCCATCGCTTCTCGCCCTTCCCAAACAACGCCGCTACCGCAACCTCTTTTCGACCGCGGCCGCGTTCTCACTAGTAAGTACGAGCCCCCCTCATGTTCGTCAGTGAGGTAGCCTTTCAGCACACTAGAATCGACACTCGTTTTTCGTTTAACCCCTTGCGTGCATTGTATCATTTGTCTTTCCCTCTCTTCCTTCTTTTTTCTCGTCCCAAGTTTCCCCTCACACGAAAAGTCTTCTATTGTCTCGCAATACAACGCTACACCGCGGCAATTCAGATTATTGGAGCCAATTGCGATGCCCGCGCGTTCGCATGAATGGCATGGAGTCGGGCAACTGTTACGGTACGTAGAGATTTAGTTATACCCATGTGAGAGGACTCGGATGGTCTTCACCTTCGCACCGATGTTCGCGTATCCCCATGCCAACACTCACTTCCAAGAAGTTGAGATACACTCAGGCGAATTGACGCGCTGAAACCGTTCCGTATACGGCTCGCGACCAAGACAATGGAATATAAAAAGGCGGAAAAATCGCCATACAGCGCAGTAAGAAGAAGAGATGTTATTTTCCGCCACCGCCATTGCACTTTACTTCGGAGCTCTCACCTGGGCGACTCCTGTTCTCTGGGAAGGGCGTGCACCATGCACCTACGGAAAGATAGATATTGATCAATCTTTTGGTCCATACTTTAGGTATGTGGTCGTGCGATCCCGTCATCCTACCCAATGACTGAATTTTGGGATCGAAGCGGTGTGAAAGGGACGCAAAATGCCAGTCACGTAAGTGCACTACCTGTCTCGCCTCGGCTGGCAGAGCGTCCGAAAATTTTTCCCCTTGCAGTACTTTCAGTTTCTCAGCTGTGGCTGTACCCACCGCGCGACTCCGATATGGCACATCTATGAGCAGCCAATCCGCATCGCCATCGACAACTCATCTATCTTCACCCCGGGGAGCAGTGCGCCACAGCTGGGTTTCCGCCGCAGCGAGATCATCGCACAGCCAGACCAGGACGGAAATCGTACAGCGCTCGATGAGGTACTTGAGAGTGGCATAACGGCATTCCATTTCTCCGTGCATGCAGACACACAACGACCATTGAACTACACACACGAGTACCAGGCCTTGTGGATAGAGCTGAGTGACGGGTCGCATATCTTCGATCTCCAGACTGGTAGGCCGGGGTCACGAGTTCTAGAACTGGATGTGAAACGGACTGACTGACGACGAGTGCGGGGCACACCTTGCTCCTTTCCTTTCCTTTCCTTTTTTTTTTTTGTTGCTTTCTAGGGACACCATTCAATACGACGCTTTCGAGCGCTGACTCGCATGTGCTCCGAATCCGTGCGCACGATGGCACCGTACTGTTCCACACTCCGTTTCTTCAACACACGTGGCATAACTTTGCTGTTGTCATCGACTGGGACAAGTTCGAGTTCGAAGTGTTCTACTCGACGGATGCAGACCCACTTGAACCCGCAACCATGGCGAAGGTCCAGGAGGATCTGAGCGCCGCCAGTAGTCCACATGGGGTGGGAGAATTCCACTTTGGCGTGCTCAAGGTCCGTCCTAAAGCGCCTCTACATAATCAGCCTATTTATATTTTTATCGCGCCGAGTAGCTCCCTCTCATCGACGCATCCAACACACCCGCAGAGCAGGCTGACGTCGTACACTTTGGTATTCAGGAGGGTTCGCGCGAGGCGTTGATCTACTCGGGCATGTTCGTAGAGAGCACCGACTTTGGTATCAGCGTTGGCTATAACAATACCTTGCCTGTTGAAGGTTAAGTCAGTCCAGGGATACGCCTTACTGACACAAGTAGTTATAGACTATCATTCTTATACTGTTGAAGATGATGTTGCGAGTTTACTGGGTGTTGATACACTGGCAGGGCAAGGCATGGACAGAGATAGTAAGATGGCGAAGGGAGGCGGAGGGGTGTGAATAGATCTGTGTCGACACTGTCGAGGGACGAGACCAACGACATAACTACGACCAGGGTGGGTAGGAACAAAGCCGAAGTCTATGATCTGAAAAGTTATACGGAATGACTGAGACAAGGCGGCATCAGAGACAAAGGTGCTCTGAGGTGGTGATGCGAATAACGGAGACCGTGACGAAGGGTCAACGGAGAGACGGGATTAATACGGCAGACGAGGGCGAACGGATAAGATGAAGGAACCAGTCACAGCGCCTTTACAAATGACGAGGGTTGATTATTATTATGTAAAAGTGAGTACTAGTGAGTGTTTATCCACGATCGTCACATCGTACCTATGAATGACTTTTACGAATAAGGTGCAGTGAATGCAAAGGAGTGAATACGACTTGATAGCGAGCTTATGAATTACGAATATGATGGTGGGGGATAGTGGGGGACAGCGAGATTGAGTCAGGAGCATAATAGCACAGAAAAGTGCTAAGAAGGTGAAAGGTCAGGTTACCCTACGCTGTTACGGCTACTCTTGGACTTCTAATAACCCTCCCACGCGCTCTATTAGATCACTTTTTGCCCAGCCCTTAATCCAGGCCAGCCGATTGCTTCTCGCTACCGGGTCTAGATCAAAGCAGACGGGGGGCAACACGACGCGACCCTCCCGCCGTTGCCAGTACAGGGCGACCTCACGGACGGCCCCATGCTCCCCTTGATTTATCAGCGCTTCCAACAATTTGCGTCCGCGTTCATCGGCGAGAGGGCTAGAAGGGTCGTCGCGCAGATCAGGCCATATGTTCGCCGCGACATGATGCACCGCCATCCAGCGCACAAAGCCTTCAATCGGTACGCGTGCGCGGCGGCCCACGAGAAGGCTGAGCTGTGCGCCCACAATCTGGGGTACCCGTTCCGCAGGCCACAGAAACGCTCCGGCAGCTTCGCCGATGACGCGCTCAACGGGCGTACGCACGGTGCCGAGGACGTGCGCGGTATCGTCGTACAGCAATTTGTGATAATCGGGCGCATAATGTTGGGAGAGGGGCGGGAGCAGCAGCGCAGCGAAGACCGGGTGGCCGAAAGAGATGGCATCGTATAACGTGACGAAATCCGTGTAGAACTGGAAGAACGGCGTTCCTGCACCAAGAAACCGAGCAGCGGCGAGCTCGAGATTGTCCTGCTCATCTGGCGCAGTAGATGCGGAGAGGCCATTCGGGGACGCGCTGAGCGTGAGAGGGAGAAGAAGCCCATTCATAAGTTCGCTGACGACGCTGTCACGGAATACTTCTTCACGGTCTTCGCCATTTGCGGACGGGGCACCTTGACCCTGCTCGTGTTCGAGCATGAAGACCTTCATGCAACTGAATGTAACCTCAGCACGCGTCATCATGAATGTTGGCGTCCCATTTGCAAATACTGCCTCGCGCACGACGCGTGTGAGCAGAAGTGTGGCGCGAACCATCTCCGTCTCGCTAGCATCCCAGCCCGCAGGCAGGGTCTGCCACACTGGTGATGTTCCAGAATGCAGGAGATGGTCCAAGGGGAGAAGTGGCCAGTCGTGCGCAAATAGGAATGTGGAGCCGCCCATGGACGGAAGACGCTGGGTTGTCACGAACTTGAGGGAATGAGGCACAGGAAACAGCGGCGCAACTCGGACGCGTGGAACCCCTTCGCCTTCGCCATGATCAACACGGGGCACGAGGTCGTAGACAAGGAAAGGAGTGAGCATGCGTAGTCCACCACTGGACCACACTTCAGACGGGACACTCCAACCAAAGTCAAGGAGACACTGTTCATCAATCAAGTTGACGATAGCGTCAAGTATGCCACGGGCAGCATCCTCGTCACCCGGAAGGAATCGCATAACGGCGATACTGAGTTGGGCGAGCCAGAAACGGCGACTGGTATTTGGCAGGCGACGCGAAAGCCACACGTAGTTTGTGACAAATGAGACCAAGGGACGCATGAAAGGTCGTAAACGTGGCGGGATGCGGGCCGGTTCAGA
The DNA here is from genome assembly GCA_022376545.1 of Russula dissimulans. Lineage (NCBI taxonomy): Eukaryota > Fungi > Basidiomycota > Agaricomycetes > Russulales > Russulaceae > Russula > Russula dissimulans. The sequence goes on along the minus strand of WTXJ01000027.1, from coordinate 58,847 downwards.
AAGAAGCGGATGAGTGACGCTAAATATTGCCAACATGCCGAGGAGGGAGAATGGGAGCTGGAAAGGGGGCTCGGGGAGCGGTCCATAGTCCAGAGGAAGACATGCTAGCCAAAGACGAATTGCGGAACTGAGCACCAAGGCAGATTCCGCTATCTCATGATAGAACGCTACACCCCTACTAGAACTAGCATCATACCTCGTGGGCACCTCGCTTAGCAAGCGCTTCAGCGTGGATATCGCACAAAGGACCACTTCCTTTTCGGTCCCGTCATCGAATGCGGGTTTCAAACGCGCCAGCGAGATTTCCCTCTCATTAGTACCACCACGCACGCCGTTATGACGTGCGCCTTCAAGCCACGCAGCCTCCGCATTCCACAATGCCTCCCATGTGCCCCAGTCCGAAGCCTCTTGCGTGAGTTTGCGAGCGACAGCGGTGAAATTCGATATCCAATCCCAACCAGAGACTTGACTCCAAAGTATGTCGTGCGGCGGCGTTGTTTGGTGGGGATCAGAGGCGCAAGTTGTCCAGGCAGCCAACAGTGAAGCATAGGCGATTAATAATGGGCGCGAGTCGCAGTCTGCTGAGAGAATATACAAAGACAGACGAGCAAGGGGTTCTGCGGCGGTTGTCGCAATATGGGCATATAGGCCATAGCGAGCGAACACAGTGTATAAGCGCAATGTTTGTGTAAGGAGGTTTGTGGCGAGGGGAAGTGAATAGGGCGATGAGGATGGAGCTGGCGTTAGGAAACGCAGCAGCGCATCAGTAGGGTCGAGCAGTCTGGAAGCTGAGACGCGGGAAGCTGAGGCAAGAGTGATGAGGAGGTGAATGGCGGCGGGATTGGGCAGAGGCGAGTTCTCAAACGGAGGAAGAGGCGTCAGAATGAACGTACGAAACAATTTAGCGACAAGCGAGGGTGTGGCGGTGATTTCATCCGCAATGGCATTACTATGCATCGCAAGGCGTTGAAGTATGGCTAAAAGTTGCGATAGCGAGAGCTGAGGAAGGTCCGCCGCGTCGAAGATCGTCGTTATTTGACGGAGAAAGAATCCCAACCGCAGAGTTGATATAGCATCGCCCCCTAATAAAGCGCCATCACCTTCCTCATCTTGTGGGGCTTCGCCGTGAGGTTCAGTGCATAGCTCTGCGCCGTCGGCGCCCATTAACTCCTCGTCCCACCCGACGAGAGCTTGCCATAATACTTCCACCGCTCTCGAGCCGAGGCTCCCTCTCTCAGCCATTGCTTCTGCGCCCACAGCGATGGATCGCTTTCGGATTTCCTCTTCTTTGCCAGACAACTCTTCCATTCCCTTTGTATCTCTTGAAATGCCCTTTTCCATGCTAGCAAGTCTTCGCACGATGCCAGCAAGAATGCCAAACATAGCAACGCGTTGCGCAGGGACAGTCGAGCGCGTAAGTAGGAAGACATCATCGAGGGTATAGCCAGCGCGTGCGCCATCTGAATGGTGATGAAGTCCTAAGTGCGTTGGCAGGGTTATGGATAATTCGGGGGGTATTGGTGTGCCATGAAGGTCGAAGCGAAGGGCAGGCATGCTAGGATCCGGCACCGGCGTGGACTCGATCCAAGCGAGGTTAGGATCGCCAGTAGGAAGTGAGGGGAAAAAGCGGCGCCTGATATCTTCAGGTGTACCCTCCTCTGGATATCCTTCGGGGGCAATGGATGACGAAGCAGGCAATGGGTCATTTGGGGTTGTTACGACCTCTATCTGTGGCTCAGAGAAATTGGCCGACTTGATGGAGTCAGGGGTGGAGCCTTTCCACTGGCCAAGAGACACTGCAATGTCGTTCCCTGATGGAGGGAGGAGTGCAAGTGGTTTTCTTCGTGGTGACGGAGGGGCAGATTCGTAGACATGAACATCGCTAGGAGTGACGTCCGCGAAGCGTAGTTTGCGATTCGCGCGCACAGGGGTGGAAGGCCGTGTGCTAGAACTGGAGAGAATTGGCGAAGGGGAGGGTGGCCCTAACGATGGTTCGCCTGAAGTTGGAGACTAAGTGTACATTAGGAATGGAAGATGGGTCAGCGTACCCGTCGGCGCTATGCGGACTGCTTTCGAGTGTCAGATCCGTGAGTGTAACATGACGACTTCGCACGGACCTGGGGGCACAGAGGGCGCAGTGTCCGTGTTACCAGCGTCAGGCTGGTCTGGCGCGGGACCTCCATCCGGGGAAGAAATAGGTTTTTGTTGATTTTCCATAGCCTCCCGAGCCATCCGCGCTCTTCTCAGCACATCCCCAACATTCTTTCCAAATCTTTCTTCGATCTCTCTTCGTTCTTGTGTCCTTTCCGCTTCTGTCATTGTAGCCACACGCCTCTCATTCTCCTCGCTCATCTGCACACGCCAGTCAACAGAAGCGGGATCTTCGGATGGTACAAGTCCTTGTGCTCGTGGTGCAAGCTGTACGACAGCCGGTACTGCAGCGCGCGATGACGGCACAGCAGGTTTTTGTTGTATTTCTCGGTTCCGGGCAAAGGCACTCTTCGATCTATGTTGTGCCGCAGGAAAACCAGTTGTTGAGCCGACTGCCTTAGGTGCGGGGGGAGCAGGCGTAGAAGAACCTGTCTTCCGCTCATAAACGGAGCCAATGAGGGGCTTGCTGTGGTCCGACATTATTCTGATTGTCGAGGGGAAAGTGGAGTGGGATGGCAGTCGGGGGTGAGTCGGGACGCGAGGCAAAATACAACTGCCATAGATTCAAAGCAACGCGTCCGGAGCAAGGGCACATGGTGTAGTTGGTTTATCACATCCGCTTAGCATGCGGGGGGTGCCCGGTTCAATTCCGGGTGTGTCCACTTTTTTTTTTCTTTGCTGTTCCTGCCCTACCGCTACAGTAACCCCTGTGTTTGAACGTTGATCGGTTTGGTCTTGTGCATAATATATGTTTGGTTTTGGACATATCTCAGTTGGTCCCACGACCAGCAGGTCGTCCAGGATACCCGGCGCTTGAGCTGAACAACCTACATGGCTGTCCCCGGAGAAGTCGACTCGGCGATGCTACATCGATAAATGGGAAGAGGCACTTAAATTAACACCTGAGGAAATATCGAGGCAATCACGGGCATAGAAGGTCGCGAGCTGGCTACACAGACATTGCCCGACTGGCCTGAACCTGCATCAGTAAAATATCCAACAACTTTTGATGTGTTGCCGTAGCAAACCTTCGGTGTGAGTGACATGTGAAGCAATCTGGGTGCTTAGATGACTAGGTAGGAACATGATTCGCAGATCATCATTAACCCCCCTAGGCTCCTAGGCCATGGACGATACTGCTTCTGCGATGTAAGACTCTCTCAGTTGACAGAAACAACCGTGTGGTTGGCAAGTTGCAGTCGGGGAATCTACTCTTCGTAGCCCCTTTCATATACTTCTGAGTTTGCTCAATGCCACGACACTCGCTAGCCTGAGCAGGCTGGCAGGCTGTGAGCCAGATGATCTCCGGAATCTGTCGTCGCGGGATGAATTATCATCGGCTCCATCTGTGATACTCCTCTGAGGAACGTCGCGGATCGTAATCTACCAAGTCCCAGGGATCCAATGGCCTTCGCATCTACGGCGCACTGTTTTAGATTTTCATATCATCGGGAAAATATGGGGTTCTAATTGCTCGCTTGGGTGGCGCTGGAATTTTCACGTTTGAGTTACCCTAGGGCGCAAAGCACGGTGCCATACATATATTGGACAACGTCCGACGATGGATAATCAGGTCAGCGATCGACGCCCTCTCGGGACGCCGAAAAGCACCTACGGTATTCAGGATGAACCCCATTAGGATAGGCGATAGACGTTGATACGACAAGTTCTCCATAATTTCCATAGCTTTCGGGCGCAAAGTCGGGAAAATAACAGGGAATCTGAGAAAGACAGCTGTACGACTGCGGGACGATGGTATCGATCGTTGTCCTATCGCGAAAGCGAGGGGGTCACCGATCAAGCTGCCATCTCCGATATATGCCATCCATGTTTGACAAAATCTAGAAAACGAGAAGATACACTCTTTCCTCCGATATACGGGTCTGAAAACAAACGCGGTGAGCTGCACAAAGATAAGGCGATGTGGAGATAATACTCGCCTCGCGTAACACGATAACATCCTCACTAATAGCCGCGGTGACTCTCCCCATGCTCTCAACTGGGAGTTCCGCCTCCCTCTGGACGCACGGGACGGATTCCGAGACGCGTACAGAGTGTGGCACAACATGAGCTCGGCTGAAGTCCCAGACACCAATAAAATTATGCATCTCGGGGCGAGGGATAAAGCGTGGGCCAGAAAGTGCACTCTGAAAGTGGTGTGAGAACCGTGGATCGGGTACCCTACAAGTCCCCATCGGTCCCCAGTCATACCATAGGATGTAGGAAGTACGACTATTCTCGGTGGTACCGATATGGTGCAGTAGCTTAGCGATAGGAATGATAAGGACGTGGCGTAATTGGAGGGCTAATCCTTGGGCATCTGACGGCTTAAGATGGCTACTCGTTTGAAGGGCCATTACTTGGTCGGTTGGGGAGCCGAAGAAGGGAACGGCCACCTCGGAGGAGTAGGAGTGGGCGTTGAGGCGGTAATGCAAGAGCATGTCGATCGGGATGATGTCGTGGCCAAGTTCGAGAGCAAAAATGGCAACGGGAACGGGTATACGTTGTCTTAGCCACGATCCAGACACAGCGTGATCTAAATTGTACACCACCAGAGCTGGGCCATCTGCTAGTGCCCAGAGAAGGTCCGCGTGCCACACAAGGTCTCTTGTATGAACAGAGGCGAGCAATATGCGATTCTCCGGGAAGAACACAACGCTTCGAACACCGGTGGACGTGATGCACTATACGTGAGTCAGTACCGCCGGTCGTGTTAGGTAGCCACCGGACGCACGAGCACGATTCGACCGGACTTCCAATCCCAGATCATCAGTTCATGCCCTGGGATCAGAGCGGCGACATAGTTCCGAGACACAACGAGCTGCAAATGCGCTTGATTACGATAGTGGAGAGGAGGGTCGAAGAATGGAAAGATAGCCGCCGATGGATGTGGTTCCCCGCTTCTGAGAGAAAAGAAGTGTATGCGCCACCTAGAAAGAGAAGAGTACTGTGAGGTGGGGGCTACTCGCGATTGAATCCAAGCATGCTTACTCTTCGCGCTGCAATACGACGAGAATGTCTTCGGAGGGATCGAGAGCACACATCGATGGAAGAAAAGGAAAAGAGTGCTCCCATTGTCTCATCTGAATCCCACGCGAGTTGGACGGAAGCTGGACAAACATGATCTTGCCCTCACTCCTGGAAATAAACGCAAGGATCCCACCCTGGGCAACTTCCATGGCGAATGTATTAGGATGCAAGTCAAACAAGTGGATGCAGGCAGACCACCGAAGGTCCCTCCAAGCGTCGTTGTGTGCCTTCAGCCTTTCTCTGCGCTCTGCGATCGACATGCTGCTCAGAGGGCCATCTTCCATACACGATCTTCCCAATTCGAGGTGATATTGTAATAAAGAGGAATGGCCAACCAGATCGAGCATACGTTTGCACACCTGCCGGCGATTAATATTGCAGGAAGCATTCCGAAAGAAGTCTGAGCACGCACTCGCATGCAAATGGCGAGGTCTCGATAATCGAGCATGGCCAGGATCTTAGTAATCAGCTCACTGGGAAAGAGCTGCAGCAAACTATGGTGGTTTCCCGTAGAGTCCATAGGATGTCCGACGTGGGGGCTGCGGATCTCTGATGACCCCATTTATTACATAATCACCGAGCCACCCCTCTCTATCGACAACATGTCGAACAGTCTTCAAGCAGAGGGACTCTGTCTCCGCTTTCCTGAAAACTTACCACCTCACGCAAGTCTCACTCATGATGTTGCTGTTCAGATGCTGGGACGCGCCGTCACCCTCGCCACACAGATTGCCTTTCAACCTAGCTACATTGACAAACCACCAGGTTCGCCTCTCCGCAGCACTGACACCCTTTGCTGATGCGCTGCAGATGGCCAAATATATCTCCTCTTTATACCCGGTGGCGTTAGCTTTCCATTCGATGGCATCCGATATTTAGAGCATGAGCATCGTTATACCATCCCGCTTCCAGGAGGACGCGTACGTGACTGGTGCCACTGTCCGAGTTTTTGCCTTGTACTCATACGTTCTATCGATAGGAACTTGAAGCTTCCGAGGCGCGTCACGGATTTGTGCCTCTCTCAGGGGAGATGGTTGCTTCACGCGTGCGCAGGCGGTACCGCCTCGTCAAAGGAGGCCACCCGTTCCTCGTCCTCGTTCATTATTCGCGCGGGCAATCGATGCGTTGGTCCCTCCTCTATTTTCCTCCATATCTCCGTTTTTCTCATCCATCCATACCTGCAATCGTCAGCCGTCCCGCCTGCTCTGCAGGCCCAACCAGTCCGGCAGTACCCTCTGCGTCAGCACAACGAGCCGGCCGTCTTCGTTCTCGGCGAGAGGCAAGGGCAGCGTGTCCCACCCGTAGGTCCTGTCGGAGGCATGCCGCCTAACGTGGGTGTAGGCGTAGGCGCGGGAGTTGGCCTGGGAGTGGGAGTTGGGGGGCGGCCGGATGCCCAGGCGATGCTCGCCCAACAAAATCGCGAGATGGAAGCGCTTGAGCGTCGTAACCAGCGCGAGCGCGGCGCCAGCATAAACCCTGGGCAGGTGTGCCGCGTCGCCATAATATGTAGTGCAACTCCTTTTCTCTTAACTCCTTTTATAGAGACAACCACAACCCCCACAGCGGCATGACGAAGAAGACTCTGCAGAGGAACTCGAGCACATATCAACTCGGACCCTCGCGCTGACGCGCTACCGGCGGAATCACGAACTCATGAACGAAATCTTCACTCACGCGGCCTTTGGTCAGTTGACATTCGCTCAACTGTCACTGCCCAGCTCTGTATTCATCCCTTGCACTATTTAGGGGACAAACATTCAACAAAACCGCCAGCCCCATATTCCATTTTCGACAAGGGCGAGTTGGAAAATCGTGTGGTACGCGTTGTCCCATTTCTCCCCCCTCCCTGATGTGCTTGTGTGAGAAAAGAGCTGAAGCGTCTCGCAGGAACGTCTGACCAAAGAAGTCGAAGAGCTTGAGGCCAAGTCGGCTGCGCGGCGCGTGGCGCGCGATAGGGCACAAGACGCAGATATGATCGATGAGGTCGGGCCCGTGCCGAGCGTTATCGTGACTTGACAAACCATCTGTTCCCTTTCCCTGGTGTAGCATGAGAGTTATTTGCATGCCTGCGCGATTTATCTATAGCCCGTGTACATCTACTGCTGTGGATAAGGATGGGACCGAGGCACTGTGTCTCATCGGAATCCCGAGAGAACGTATCAGGCGTGACGGCAAGAGAAGTGGAGACTGGGGGGAGGTGTGGTTTCAAGCCCAGGGATGTCGCGTGGACTGAAAGAAACTAGATCGAACCGTGCTACCCAGCGAAAAATCGGTTTAATGAGGTCGAATCGGGTCAAAGTATTAATAAGCATTGATGTGATTCCACAATCCGGACTTATTTATATAATTTTTTAATGAAATTGAGCGCTGTTGAATCTCGAACATCGTATCTACGATTTTATATGGTTCGAAATCATTTTATTTTCACTAGTTCTAATACATTCGAAAAATTCGAATGGGATCAAATCCCATCGAATGACATGGGATGCGAATCGTATCAAATCATATCAAAGCATAGAAAATACCACAGAATAGGAATGAAACACATTGCAATACCAAGAGCGTGCACGCTGGCATCAAGCGAAAAAGGTGGCGGCCAACGACTTATCGATGTTGGGGGGAATTTTCTTGATTGTCATCCATGGCCTCATGTGCCCCCGACGTGGACGCTGGTGCCGTGGATGGGCAATCGTCAACGGCTTGCCAAGAACACGTCCTTTCTGTGTCGATGGTTAACAGGTTACCAGACGTGACTGGTGGGCTCACCCCACATTTGTTACCTTTGAGTTGCTTGTAGCGCTGTGAATGTATATGAGCGTTAGCATACATGAGTAAACTGCATGACTTACTTCTCGGTCCTTGTCGTTAAGCGCGTCCTAGTATGCATTGAATTCGCCTTCGGTGCCTCCTGGGTGCAGTTCACACCATTCTCTGGCACACGCATTCCTGTCAAGGCCATTGTGGTATTACTTTTGCTTCCCTCCCAATTTCTTCGTCTTGGCTTGGGCGGCGTTGATGGGAAAGATGGCATCGGCGGGCGAGATGACGTTGGCGGGCGAGATGATGTTGGTGGGTGAGATGATGTTGGCGGGCGAGATGACGTTGGCGGGCGAGATGATGTTCGTGGGCGAGATGATGTTGGCGGGCAAGATGATGTTCGTGGGCGAGATGACTTTGGTGGGCGAGATGATGTTGGCGGGCGAGATGACGTTGGCGGGCGAGATGATGTTCGTGGGCGAGATGACTTTGGTGGGCGAGATGATGTTGGCGGGCGAGATGACGTTGGCGGGTGAGATGACGTTGGCGGGCGAGATGACATTGGCGGGTGAGATGACGTTGGCGGGCGAGATGATGTTGGCGGGTGAGATGACGTTGGCGGGCGAGATGACGTTGGCGGGTGAGATAGTGTCAGCGAGCGAGATAGTGTCAGTGGGCAGGACGAGGTTGGTGAACGAGATGGCGTCGGCAGGCAGGGTGGCATCGGTGGGCAGGGTAGCGTTGGCAGGTAGGGTGTCATCGAACACGTTAGCTCTGAGAGTGAAGGGGTTAGTTAGATATCAAGTATACGCGTGTATAACACTCACAAGGGATCCCTTAACGGCCTAGGTCTGGGCCTCGCACACGATAGAGAAAAGAGGGAGAGGTGGTATTCTGCGCCCTAAAGTCACCTAGTACTTGGCCCATCTATAGGCTCTTTTGGGGTTTATATGCGTCTTCAAACTATCTAAACAAACGATATATGACAATCTGAAAACATACCGTACTGTCTTGGGGTGACATGCGGGTAGTAAGTAACGTCGGTGCTAAGTGTATGGGTATAGGCAGTGACAAGGGAGTGTGTGTCAGTCGATGTGGGGTGGGCACGCTGTGAGGTCACCGTTGATTGCTGGCAACATCGCATGGGAAGTGTATTGTACTGTAAAGTAAAGGGAGCTAAAAGAAGAGAGGAGAAATCAGGCGTACGAAGAGAGTAACATCAGAAGTGGAGACACAAGCGAGATGGTCCAACAAAGGCATCGATCGTGAAATTTGGGGCAAGGTGAGGTTGAGCAAGGTGATGATTGACGTCGGCCAAGTAGCAGGTTCAGCGGGCCTTCGGGCAATGAATGAGACTTCAGTGCGTGGTTGGTTTTGAGGGAGCGAGGGGGAGCAACAGCAAGAGTGAGAGTGGGACGAAAAAAGGCGCACAACGCGCAGCTGACAAATCAAGGGCGTGCTTGAGGGGCAATGGCAAGGTGATAGTTGTGGTGTGCCGGGTGTGCCGCGGGCAGCTCCAAATTGCCCGTTCCGTGAGGTCAATGGCTGGCCTCACTGCACCTTACACCATCCTGCACCAGAAGTCTTTGCACGTTTCTTGGGATAGTGTTCTTATTCCTGTCCAACATGACCACTGGGCACACCAGATGTCCCAGCGAGAGGCCAATGGAAAGTGCGTGAGGTGTTGTTACGGGCGAGCGTGGGTTGGATGGCTTGCTATTAAGAAATCTTGGAAAGGCTGCGAGAATTGGGAGGAAGGTTCCTTTTGTTGCTTGTAGAATAAGATGTGCTTCTCGATACTGTCTTTTGTTAACCCTTACAAAACCTCTCGCAGTCGCAGGTATAGGGCACTAAAACAATCTATTTCTAGAGATACTCTAGATTGATGGGTGTTAGAGGCGAGCAGGAGTGCCAGTGTCGAAGAAGTCACGTGCAGTGGCACACATCGAGACTGCGAGACTGCTGCGCTGGAGAAGGGCTAAGGCAATAACTTGAAGTGCTTCTAAAGTGCTTGTGAATTAATGCCACTGGTTAGATGGCAATGGATTTGGCATTCTACGTGAATAAAACTGATTAAATCTCATTCAATCAAAATAAAAGCAAATCAAATGATTGGCAGTAATTCTAACTCATTCGAAATGACTCTAAGACATTCAGTTCTATTCTATCTCATTAAACCGATTCCTCACTGGGCGTGCTAAGTTGTTACAAGTCGCACAAGCTGTAAACCTGTACGATTGTCCGCCCGCTTACTGTATTTCCCGAACGTGGGCAGTACTTGACTGGGGCAACCATGTCCTCCTTCGACAAGGAGCTCGAGAAGGCCGAGGGCTAGATGTTCTGATGGGTCTCATAACCTCTCGTAAACGCAATCACTCTGCCCTCTTTTTTCATCGCCTTCGGGTCCAGATCGAACAGCTCTCCCTTTCCAGATTTTGGAATCGCGGGTCCCAGCCGCGGCTGCGCGACATATGGAAATCCGTATTCTAACCCATGGACATCGTCCGTCCGTCCCTCCCATGTTGTCGTTCGGGTGTCAATGTGCGGCGCAGCTATTTCACATTTTTCACGTTTCAATACTGCCGTCAACCCCACCGCTGCCCTCCCGCAGCAAGCGCAGTTCGATTGGAGCTAGGTCGAATACGCCTTTCGCTCGTGTTCACCGTTTGGTTCATGCGGAGCAATAGGAAGAAAGAAGCAAGTCGCACGCCACGACCGCGGCAACACGCTGGCGCTGCTACTTCCACGTGCCGTGTGGCACATTCTTGCCCACCGCTCACCTCAATCTCCCCATATTCACTTGCTTGGTACACTTAATAGGGCCTAGCCCGGCCCTCACTTCCTGGAGTGAGGCGCGGGTGGAAGGATGTCCAAGTGAAATAGTCAATTGAGTTTCGTTATGTCGACAAACGTTCTCCACACGAGGGTGACTCGAGGCTCGTCCCTCCGTTTTCCTGCGCGGCACTTCCTGCGGCCGTAGCTACGTCCTTCAAGGCCCAACGCTCACGTACAACTGCGTATCGCTGTTTCCCCCCTGTCGATGCTACGCCTTGCACGTCCGTATAAATGGGCTCGCATCCACCCATACTGAACCCTCACAAGATACCGTAAACCAACAATCTCCGAGCTTTTCAATGTCGCAATCACCCAATACCAACAACGCGAACTTCTCCGCCTTCAACCGCGGACGCGGTGGCGTGCGTCCTCCCAAGCCAGACTTGGGAAATCGGTACTATGTCCGCGGCGGTACTAGCGGCTCCAACTTCCGTGGCGGAAGAGGAAGGGCGATGTCGAACGCCGTTCCCAACTCTCCTCAGGAGGTGGACATTAAAGAAGGCTTGGACAAATCCAAGATCATCGAGACGATTCCCCAGCCCTCGCGAGAATTTACATTGAAAGACCTCCCCATCGAGAACGTGAAATACGTCGCTTCGTACAACTGGGTCGAAACCCAAAAGCCGACGATCGTGGTCCCAGGTACGACTTTCTTCCTCTTGAGATTGGTTTACACGACGGATTAACAATCGGCTTTTATGCAGGTTCGCCGCCTGTGTGGACTGGGCGCGACCTGCCGTTCACCTTGCGGCCTGACACGGGCGAGAACTTCATCGACCAGAACACCACCCGGATTGCCGATTACCCTATGCTGCCCCTCTTCACCGCCGCAGACGTGACACACGATGACAAGGCTCCGGTGGACTGGCCGACGGTGGATGTCATCTCGGACCGCAACGGCCTCCGCAAGCTCCTGCGGTGGCTCAACCCGTCAGCCGGCCGGGAGGTGCGCGACTTCCGTATCGATGTTGAGCTCGTAGGACCGAAGACAATCATTCTTATTCGTCGGGAGAGCACTGAGTACCAACCCCTGAACGTACGGAGCTTTGGGTTCTCCTTTGAGGAGGCGATGACGCTCGCGGCGCCGGGATGTCCAGCCTCGGGCCATCATCGGGCCATCACATACGTGCGTTACTTAGAACTGTGTGCATTATCAGAGGCGCTTAAACGTGCTCACCTTTCTGGGTCCACCACAGGATATGCATGGCGTGAAGATGATCATTCGCTTCGAGGTCGACGCGTGCTCATCTACGGGCGCTAGCGCAGGGACAGCCACAAAGTCCAAAACCCCCGACGCGAAACGCCCCGAGAAGAAGACGCCTGGACAAACCGTGGACGACCTCGCGAACACCCTCGGGGGCATGAACCTCTCCACCTCTGCCTCTGCCTCTGCCTCTGCCAATACGCCAAAGTCGGCATCTCCGGAGCCCCTCCTCAACATCGTCCACGCGGGCACCCAAGTCCCACAAGACGCGCTGCTCGAGTTGACCTCGCGCTCGGTGTACTTCCTCGAGCACCTGGACTGGAACGAACTCTACCCACAGCTCGCGCTCTCGCAGACGCCGACGCTGCATCTCGGCGTGCACGAGCGCGGCCAGTTCACGGAGCTGCGCGAATGGCGCGTCGACGGCGCCGGCGCGTCCACGGCTCCGGAACTCGCGGAGCAGCGCCAGAGGACGGCCATGCAGCTAGCGCGGCTCGCGCGCGTGCTTGAGGAAGTCCAGGAGCTCGCAATCTCGCGCGGGCCTGGGCCCGCAAGTAGCTTCAGTCTGGTGTGCGAAGGCGGAAAGCTGAACGTGTATGGGCGTAAAAGTGCGAAGAGCTGCTTGCCGCCGGACGTGAAGGAGCGATTTGGAGTGGCGGGTGCAGGTGCTTGAGCGGGGATTGGGGAACTGTACATTCGAAATAATTACTGAGGTTTGATGGAGAGAGACAGTGCAATTAGTTGTTGTTAGTGTGGGTAATTGCAGATGCGTCGATGTGTTGAAATACGTTCGTCCTATGCCAGATGGTGATCCATCGTCGTACGTTCCGCGATATCTTCGAGAGATTGAAAGGCAGAAGGAAGACGGATAAGCTTCATCTCACGCCCACCACGCACAGTCCCAGATTCGGCAGCGCAAGTCACTGCCTTGTGCTATTACTCTGGCTTCCACCGTCATGGCCCAGTTACCCTGTCATGTCCCGCCAGCCCATCTGGCAGTAACTCAGGCTGGTCAAAACCACGTGCAAGTTATCTCGGTGATCACCGCCGCCACCACCAACTACCGTGATTATCTCTCGCGTCGTGTTCAACGTTCACCCTTCGCTAGTAGTCGCTCGATAGAAAAGAAGACGACTCGATGAATCCGGCAAAAAACATTTGATCGCGCTGTCGCTGCGTCTTTCACGCCCGAGAAGGCGCGATTGCATATCCATATTTTATCCTCAAGCTACTCCGAGTCCAAGTCGTCCTAATCATGGTGTATCATGCTCGGCCTCTTCAAAGCTGATACGCGAGTGGAGACATTTCAAGCTATGGAAATGTTCAATGTCACCGAGGTTTCTCCTGTATGAAGGTACTACTACCTCGTATCTCTCAGCCCATCTCTCCCGCCGCAATCACGCGCGTAGACAACTGGATGATAGGACTCCTCGAGTATCGATCATGAGCTGGACTTAAGCGGCGGCGATTGCCATTTCCTCTATGGCTAAGGACACAAGCTCACCGGCCTGTGCAGTGGTCACAACCCCTCGATAACCGGGACGGGGACATGTCTGTCCGAGTATCCACTTCTAGTGCTCTTCTCTGCGGCAGACGCGGTACACGGCAAAGAGCCCACTGGTAGATTGGCCAACCTTGAATATCTATCACAGACTGGTGCAACAGCCTGCACAAGCGTCTGCTGTGGCCTAGCCCGTCAGCAGACTAGGATGTACGCGAGTTTCGGGAGACCGTCGTGGTGGGCCATAGTAACTTAGGGAGGGCGGAGCTTTGGGTAAGCCTTCGAGGCACAAACCACGCGCACCGTGCCGAACCTAGGCCTCCAGAGAAGCCATCATCGGAGCACTTCAACAGGTGTTGCCATTATCTTCCTATCTGAGGTTCTTGAATGTGCACAGCCTTTTCAACCATGAAGTCTATCGCCGGCTTCGAGGTCGATACGTGCCTAAGCACCGGCCCCAGCATCAATTTTGAGAGCTTTGACAAGAAACACCCTGCGATAAGAGGAACCTATCTTGGGTTGTCGAACGATGACCTGGCGAATGCATTGGGAGTATGACCCTCACATTTCCTCCGCGGCGAGGGGCTACTTGCTGCCTAATGTAGAGGTGCAGTTTGCTAGCATTAGAGTAGCAAGCACAACTGATTCCTGACACAGACATGTAGTGAGGCCCCGTCACACGTGCCACCTTATTGCGTCCGTTTGAGGGACGTGTCGATTGTAGGTGTTGATGACACGGTATTACTCGACGTTACTTGCCTCAACACGTCAATCAAAAGCACCACAAGGTAGAATCCCCAGATCTCAGAATATACCCGTGCTTCTTCGGAATTTTCTCGATGATGGCTTTTCCTCCTCGGTTCGGACGCGACTGCGCTCCTTCGATGTTTCTTCGGGGTCTCGAGTGCAGATCAAACCACCATAGGTGAGGTGGGGTGAAAGCTCGGAAAATTTACGGAGAATTAGGCAAGTCGCGGTTAGCATGATAAATAGGGTTTAGGCATAGCAAGATGCCGGTGAGGACGGTCACCTTGTGGGGAGCCAGGTAGATATGCATGCTCCATCAATGTAGCCTTCAAAGGATACTGCAATTAGGGCCCGTGGACAGAGGTTGCCAGAGGAATGATCACACACCGTTGGCGATCGACCGACTTATTTGTCAAAGAACGGCTTCGTGAAAATTGATTCCGCGCGACACGGGCGCGCAGCAATGTCCGAAATTGAAGCCGCAGTTCACGGGTCACCCGGCCAGGTGGACCACTGACGAATAGACAAGAAAGCGGGCGCCCGCCCAATCTATTGAATAAAAAAAGTATTGTCACGGAGGTGGGACGTAATCAAGCAGTTTTAGAGGGGGCTTCTCTTCTCGATCCTACAGTATCCCCCTGCGCAAGGCTGTCTGTAGCAGTGGATCAGCCCTTTTCTGACAGATCTCACTTATGATGTAATAAACTTATTTGGGGCGCTTGCGTGTCAATATGGGGCTGGAGTTGGTAGGCGGGATGAGGGCCGTTCGTTGGAAGAATCTGGTCTGGACCCACCATCGGGCTTACCCGAAAATGGGGTGTCAATTGCCGAACTGGTAACCTTCCCGTCCTGGTCTCGTCCGAAGGGCCAGGGCCATGAACCCGGAGCTCGACCACTGCTGCCGCAAACGAAGCAAAATGGAAGGATAAACTCGGGCGGATCTAATTCACATGGCCCGTGGCTGGGGGAGGGTGGGGAAAAGGACAGCGTGTGGGCGGTAAGGGACATGTGACCTGTAATAACTCGTCAAAAGGCGGAGCGCTGGACGAGATGAATGGAGTACGCGGCTGGTGTCAAAAAGAGACCGAAGAGAGATCAGGTTGCCTGACACTGCAAGGGACTCGGGCAAGAGCTCTCGATTAATAGGGAGGGGAGTTGGCGAAGCTCAGCTCATCCGCTGGAAGAAATTCATGGATCACTGTCAGGGCATAGGTTACGCCATGGTCGGTTCTCTGGTTAGTAACTGACCGAATGCTGTACCCCACGTGAGCGTGGTGTAGCATCAGCGTGGGTACGTGGAATTGAGAAAGATGATTTATATGACGGTTGGGTAGACTTGGGCTTGGCAGCTGTCTGCAGTGGGCCACTCTTGACCCAAAAGACGTAAAATTGCCGATCGGGCTCAGTTGTTTGCTAAAAAGCAGAAAAGCTGATGAGGGAAGTACCGAGATTGCATAGCCGAGGATGCGCGAGGCAAAGGGCAAGGGATGCGGGGAAAGATAGGTGAGAGTGGTAGATAAAGATACGGCGAGTCCTCGGCGAGTCCCAGATCGCGATTCAAAGCCGACGAGATGACGCGCGTCCCGTGTCCGCGACTATATCAGTCTCCTCCGTTCTTTATATTATCACCTCTTGCTTCTCCCCTCCTACTTGTCATCTTCTGCCCTTCTCCACGCCGGACATGTCCGCTATCGCAAACCCGCAACAAAGGCAGTTCAACCCTTATGCCGAAAACGGCGGCACAATTCTCGCCGTCGCAGGTGCAGACTTTACTGTCATCGCTGGCGACACCCGCCAAAGCGAGGGCTACAGCATTCAGACTCGCTATGCGCCCAAAGTATTTCGATTGTCCGTCCGAGTTGATTTTGAAATGTCGCCCCGTCCGCCGTCCCGCTGACGCGACCTTCTAGGACGGACCGCGCCGTGCTCGCCGTGAATGGCTTTGCCGCCGATGGCAATATGTTCGTAAAAAAAGTCAAGCAAAGGCTCGAGGTACGCTCACTTTGGTGGCGTGCCGCTGCATCCCTTCGTTGTCCTCAGCGTTTGTTTCCCTTGGCAGTGGTACCGACACAATCACGCGAAGGATATGCCCCTCTGCTCAATCGCTCGTCTAATTCAAACGATGCTGTACGCCCAGCGCTTCTTCCCTTACTATGTTTACAACATCCTCGGTGGTATTGAGGAAGACGGTAAAGCTTAATTCTTGTTTTTTGGCCCGTGCCAAGCACGCACTGACCTCCTGACGATGAATACGCAGGTACCGGCGCCGTTTACTCCTTTGATCCAGTGGGTTCATACGAACGCGAGGCTTGTCGTGCTGCGGGAGCTGCACAGTCTCTCGTACAACCCTTCCTCGACAATCAGGTGAGTATCAAAGCGGTGATTCTCGTCCATGACGCGAATTACCCTGTCACCCCGCACCTCTCACCGACTATTCCCCGTGCACCTCGCTAACTCCGGCCTTCTAAATTAGATTTATTTCAAAAACCAGACAGCTGCACCAGGCTTTTCACACCCAACGCGCCTGCCATTACCAGACGTTCTTTCTATCGTGATCGACTCGTTCACGAGCGCGACGGAGCGTCATATCGAGGTATGGTTCTATTCACACCATTCCCATGGAGGAGTGCATCGATGATGACCCGAACAACCAGGTCGGCGACGGGCTGGAGATGTACATTGTGCTGGCCAAAGGACGGACGTTACCTGAGACGGTAACGGGCTTACTCCCAGAGGAACTTGCCTCGAGGGGAGATGGGGAGAGGGTGTTTGTGCTGAAGCGAGATTTGAAGAAAGATTAGTTTTCTGTATTACATAATATACCTTGAAAAGCAAGTTGTCACGCGTCTGACGCCACACGTTGCCACGCCCACAAGGAAATCCAAAACAGGCGCAAACTCAACCCACTCTCACTCTCTCACTTCACTCACTCGACCTCTCCCCGCTCTTCCTCCCTCGTCGCCTCAGTGCGCTTTCTCTCCCCAACCCCGTCCTCTCTTTTCACCACTCCATCTGCTCAAACACAGCCTTCAGCCTATACCCCACGTCGGTTTTTCCAATGCTTCTCACGTCCTTCGCTCTCCTCGCCGCGTTCTCCTCTGCCTTGGCACAATCACAATCAATCAATGGAATGTGGGCCTCAGGATCTGGCCACGTGCAGACAGGCCCTGTGCGTATTTTCGCGCGCTTCCTCGAACACTCATTCATTCGCGAGAAACCGAGTAGGGCTTCGCGGTACCACAGAGCTTTTCCTTCACCGTCCCTAATACTACGGGCATCTCCTGGTCATTGTGCGTTCATTTCTTTGTGCATCTTCTGGAGTTGAAGATTTTAAATATCGGTCTCTTTTTTTTTTTTTTTTAGCGATGTAACCAATGGGGCTTGGGAGAGTTCACGATTTCGGATGGCTGGCAATGGTACGCTCCCGCAGCTCATTCTCTCAGAAGCTTTTCCTCTAACACTCAACACCTGCCCTCCCACTTGTAGGGAAAAATCCAGGATGTGGCACTACAACGGTGTTTTGGGCCCATGGATCGTATACGCAGCAAACTAATGGTTCATATAATTGCACTGTCCTCGAGGGCTATCAGCTCATTCAGAACGCCTGCTCTGCAACGTCCTCGTTTACGGAGATGTACAATCAATCATACGAGTTCTACGACTCGATCCAGCTTGTCCAGGACGCGTCTGGACTCTATCTCCAGATGTACGATTGGAATGGAGCACCAGAGCCGCCGATGCTTCAGTTGTCCCAAACGCCAAACATGTTCCCCCTTGCAAAAATAATCAATAATAATAGGACGAACATCTTGGCGGCCCTCTCTACCACAAATGCTGCACTCCGGGTTCATCCGTGGAACGTTGCTGCCGCGGCCACTGTCGGTGTACTGCTTGGCAGTGCACTCCTTATCACGTAGTTTGGATGTGGCGGCGTATCACAGGCGGCGGCTGCGCAGACAGGAGTGGAGCCGGGTAGATGCCGAGCAGGGCAACTGTGGACATGGAGCAGACAATAGCCAAAACCTACAAGCACACATATTGCATCTCTTTTCTTTCCCTCATCTTTTACCCTCTCCCTCATACCCGGTCAGTTGGAGAAACACGTTCATTTGTTTCTACGCTTATTTCCTTCACGAGTACGCACAGCCACTTGGTGACCTGCATCCGTAGCGCCCATACGCACACCGTTTACAGCAGCCTTTTTTTGCCCTCAGCACTTGTTTATTGAGTTACTTCTTATGTGCTTTAGGGTGCTGTGATTTGGTCACTGTGCATTGTCCGAGTAGGTTGATGTATGAAACTATCATCTGGCTTAGGTACAGATATATAGTACGTTAGAAAGGTAACTATCTGCTTTTGCCGTTATGATATTTGTCAGTAATGGCAATAGTCGTCGGCAATATCGTTTCATTCTATGGAGAGCTCTGCCTAGGTATGCGTCAATGAATGACGTTATATGTGGCTTGTAAAACAACTTGCTTGGTGTGTTTGGCAGGGCTGCCTGGATTCTACGCATACAGTACATGAAAAGAAGGCGGAGGGGAGCGCGACTATCGGCCTCGCATGGAACACGGCGCAACGTCCCAGCGTTCAGGCAATGTGAACTTTCTGTGATTCTTTATGAGCGGGCAGACAATTGAGTAGCCAGCCAATGGAATGAGTCGCGCACGGTACGTAACAGTACTAGTCGCGAGTGGGGATGGATATCACAACAACCCCGCGGCGCAGCGAAGAACAATATTAATGCTGTACATACACAAAGAGTGCGTACGTGCATGTGGAGGGGACCGGGCCGAGGTATTTACGGCTGAGCACTGAGTACAGTAGTACAGCCAGTACAGTACGCAAATCAGCCGTGATCGTGATTGGACCCATCGTCGCGATCTCGGGCTGCCCATCGTGCCCGAGCGCGGGGTTCGGAAGCCGATGCGGTGAGTCAGGGCTAGGCAGGTGTAAAGCGCAGTATCATCGTACCGATAAGTACGACCAGCATTTTCGAGCGAGTGAGGCGCGCGCTCACTTCTGATAGAAGGTACTGTAGGACTTGGAAGAGGGTCCTCCGAGACTCCGCGGGCGGGAAGACTCCCTGGAAGCAGCTGAAGCGGAGCCTGTGCCCGTGATGGTAAAGAAAAAAAGGTGATGCTGATCATGACAGCGCATCACGCGGGGTTTCACGGTGGTGAGGTAGCCGCAGCTGCGTCGCGTTCGGGTTTGAAATTCTCTGAGAAGCCTGATGGAGATATTTAGTTCTGTGGAGAGGGGTCGAACCCGAACACCCCGGGGCCAGGCCAGCCAATGGCGGACAAGAAAGGGCTGGGCTCGGGCCAAACCAAAAATACTGCTGCGGCGTGCAGAACACCTTTTCCCTGCGCTATTTCTGTGATTGATTGCGCCATGGTATCACTATATCGAAACCAAGGGTGGTATACGTAAATTCGGTCGGCGCCGTGACGACCCGGAGCGGTGAGAGGACCCGAGGGAGAGAGATATGGTTGTGGTTCATCACTGGAACCGCTTGTGTGTGTCTCATCAGAGGTCACGCTAGTAGCGCAAAGTGAGTATTAAGTCTCCTTGGCCAGTCGCGTAGCCCGTATCCTACTGGACGGTGGAGTCGCAAGGTCCACGCGGTAGGGTCCGGGTGACCCTAAACGGGAACGCCAACAGCCAACAGCCCGCGCATTGGAGTGACGGAGCAAATGGCGGCGGCAAAACTGGAAACTTCGTGTGCAGGGGAACAAAGAAGCCTCTAGGTATAACCACCGTCGCGTGTCCTTCCAACCGACCCCGGCCAGGCCAGGTGATAGGTCATCGCGGGTAAGTCATCACGGGAGAACGAGGACCGATGAGCCGTGCATCGCATCGCATCAACTCCTGACTGTGCTTCGATAGAGAAGGCTTCATCCACGGGACCAAGGGAGCTCACGAGCGTCGTTGCGTTTTACGCGCCATTTTTGCGCCGTGGCTCACCATGGAAAGAGAAGGTCTTCGGCCCACAAGATATTGGGGTATCATTTCGAGGAATGGGGTAGAATCCGAAGGAGAAAGGGCCCCCTATGCTCTCCGCTCCACACGGTTTGGTTCCGCTCATGTGCAAAACTGGCCGCGCATGAGAATAAGTGGATGTGAAAAGGATTGGACAGATGGCATGAGATGGAGGGATGGATGGATGGATAAACGATTGTGCCCCTGGTACATTAGGGCATTCCTGGGTCAGAATTCCGCGCGTGAGCCTGCCACTTCGAAGAGGGAGGGGGCGAGAGAATGTACCAGTGGAAGCGGAGACGTGCTCTGTCTTCCGTCCGCGGTGCAAGTGAACGCAACATCAGCTGCCCGTCCCCACCTGCCTTATCCGTATGGGCTTCCTTTCTTCCTATCGAAAAGAATGTCAAGGTGAAAAGGGCTTGGGCGTGGCACCGAACTTTGAGTTCTTGACTCTTCACGTCCGAGTCCGTTCCGTTCCGGCACTACTGGTACCGTAATATAGCCTGTGACACGACCACCCGCCGCCATCTGCTCCTCCTTCAAGTTCTCTCATCTCCGGTCAACGGTCCTTGTGATTTTCCACTGTGCGACGTTTCGGCTGTTAATGTTTTTGGCCGGTGGCCTCGTGTGCAGATAGCCATTGATTTGGCGCAAAAGAAGCATGTGTTGTCGTACGCACAGGACTCGCCACTCGCTAGATGTGGCTTGTTACTTGAGCACGTGGGCTTGTTTATTTGCTGTCGCAGATGCACTCTTTGTGTGCGCGCCTAGCTGGCATGCAATTAGTGTGGTGGCGGTGGAAGTGCCGGTTTCATTCCGCCGGCGCTTCGAGGATTGCCCCTCCGAACGAACCTCGAGCTTCCTCGCTTCTGTCTTTCGATCCATCCTCGCGTGCGGTTAACTATCGGGAGATGGCGAGCGGACGGACCACGCTGTCGGAAGTGCTATACGGTATCCCAAGGCATACTCAATGACAACGACGTCGGGACGCGGTATTACCGGTATCGCAGTCAAAACCTAAGGCCTGAAGAGCATTTCGTCGGTCCGACTGAAATAGGCCGAGCGAAGAAGCGTTAGTGATAAATCAGCGGAGCACAGCGCAGCTCCGTTGGTAGCCGGAAACCGCATCATTTCGAATCGGCGCGAGCCGTGTCCCAAGGGCAAGTGTCCGTGTCCGAGCGTCCAGCGCCGAGGACAGTGTAATACGACATCGAACGCCAAACGAGCTGAGCTGTTTTGAATCTCTTGCAGCCAACGCAAGATCGTACAGAATTCGGATTCCTCACCAGGTTTTCTCTCCATGGGTTGGGTCGGAATGGGCAAATGCTGCCGTTGAATAAACTCGGGCTTTCCTCGGGACTCTACTCTTGTTTGGAGGGGAAGCAAGGACTACCGGGTGTCCCGGGTGTCCTTGCAAGTTGGTTCCTGTGCTACTCCGAAGGACTCCGCGGCCGTTCTCCAAATTTCTCCGATTATCTTGGCAAGTGGGCACCCTCTGCAAAGAAAGCTGGGGAGCAATGCTTCAAGCGTTGCTCCCTGGCATTCTTTGAAGCTCCCAACTTTCTTTAGGCCATCAGCCCCCATGGATTGATATCGCATCATCCTCGCAGGTCGTCCTACGGCATGCAGTGCTAGATAACACCATCCCCGATACCTCGGTTCAAAGCAGAAATCGAGAAGACGCGTCTGGAACACTATGCAATATAAAGCCCAGACTCCGTTCGCACGGATTCCTTCTCTGGCGTTGAGGCAAATACTTCTGAGATTGTTAGGCCAAGAACCATCTTACGACGGGGTGTTGGACGACGGCAACAAAACAGATCCCGCCCGAGCTTCATAGATCCTTGAGCGTGAAGTCATCCTCGGAGTCTAACAAATTATGATGCACAGATGAAGAGGTCTTGGTCACTGCCGATGTCAATATTGTGAAAAAGCTGCATCACAAGGAATCTGGGCAAGCAAGGTCGTCGTCATTTCTTCCAAGGTGCATGGTACAGGTACGAACCAGTTCTACTAAATTTAGACTCGAATGGCTGTTTTCCTTCAACTGTGCATCGTGAGATTGTCAGACAGCTTGCAGCGGCATTAGTAGCCGGGACATGGTCTAGTGGTCATGCCAAGGCAATCATACCAGTGAGCTGGCAGTGACAGAGGCCCATTTCGATGGGCTTGGACCGCTCATACTGTACGTGAATGATCTGTGATAATTCTGAAAGTACCTTTAGACTCGAATGCAGGCAGGGCTCCACATCTATTTCTCTATTCAAATTCAACTGTGCGAATAGCACGGGGACTTTGAAGAACTGGAGGAAGCCGAAGCAGCTGTGCAATGCTTCCACTTACCCACGTCCATATCGGCCCCTGGTCTCAGGCGCATTCACTTTGGCTGTCCTTTTGGGCCACGTCACACGGCTCTGACGTGGAGCGATCAGAATCCATCGCGAGTACAAGGAGGTAGTGTGCAGTCCGTCGAGCACAAAGGGAGAGAGGGTTGCTATGTTCTCCGCCTCTGGCACATCTTAGTGTTGACGAGGGTACTTATAATTGTACCATGATTCGCAAACTTGGTTCGCAGATCTGCGCGCCTACGAAGTTGGATGACGCCGTATGAACCTTGGGCCTGGATCGATTCTGAGATGTGATTGTCGTATGTCAAGGGGTAGACTTTCGATAGATTTCACAATTAGATGGTGGAGATCCCCTGGACGGGGCTGGGCCGTCCCCAGCGCAAGCCACAAGAAGCATGGATCAGGTGATGATGAGCACGACAGGGGCTCACCACAGATGACCAGATGACCTATAGCAGACGGTGATCGCATGGGAAGCAGGCGGCGACTGGCGAAAGACAAGGAGTGTGGGGAAGTAGGCGCGGTCACCCTCATGACCGACGGAGCGGTGGGATTCCATTCTACGTGGCGCTGGGAGTCGTGCTTAAAGACTGCCGTGGCCGTCCCATGGATCCCCAACCCGACACCCTGAGAGCGCCGAGGCGTCTATCGGAAATGAGCCAGGACCTCTTCCTTCACCACCACCAACACCCGTTCATGTACAACGGCCACAACACCCTCTTCAACCGTCAAAACTCGTCTCCTATTACCGGTCTTCCTCCCTCTCGTCCTCCCATTCCCAGTCTTTTCACAGGCACTGGGAATAGGGAGGACCACCATCATCCGGATCATCCCAGCCCTCTCCAACTCTCCGAAATCGACCACAATGTCTCTCAACAGCTTTTCCACCAGGCTGAAGGGAGATCCCATAACATCATATGCTCATCCGCCCCAGAGGCCTCCACTTATGATGGTCTCCCCCCTTATCCCCCATCTTTCCCACCTTCGACCAGGGGAGCATCTCCATGTCCCCTGCCGCCATGTTCCTATCCGCTTTCAGCCCCGCCACCTCGGCCGCCCCTTTACCCGACGACGAGGGTGAGGAAGTGGATGGTTACAAGCTCGGCAGCATCATCGGTTATGGCGGTTTCTCCACCATCCGACGGGCATTCTCACCTTCTGGTGGCTCCGTCGCTGTCAAAATCGTCCGTCGCACCGACCTAGCTTCCCAAGTCAACCCCAACCAAGCTCGCGAACGCCTCGAAAACGAGGCTACCATATGGAAAGCCCTCTCCCACGAGCATGTTCTCCCTCTCTTCCACTTTTCCCACACCCCTTACGCCGACTTTTTCTTCATGCTCCTCTGCCCTGCCGGCTCGCTCTATGACATCCTTAAGCGTGACGGTCGTCCTGCACTGCCACATGATGACGCCGGAACGATGTTCCGCCAGGTTGTTCGTGGCGTTCGATACATCCACGAACAAATGGGATTCGTCCACGCCGACTTGAAACTTGAAAACGTCCTTGTTGACGAGATGGGCGTATGTCGCATCACTGATTTCGGCATGACGCGCAGCATCGGAGAAGAGTTCGAGGAGGATCCAGTTGCTCCACGAACGGCCCCCCTCTCCTTCCACAATCAGTCCTCGACTTTGGACCCCTTCCGATCCCCTCGTCATTCCTCTTTACGGCGTGGTCGCGGATCCCTCAGGACGACCGGCCATCTCTCACTTCTACATAACCACAATTCCCGTCCCCGTCGCCGGGAGTCAACTCCTGTCTCTACTCAAGCCCACACCCAAGCCCCTCACCGGCACGCCGTATATGAGTTCCCTCCGGGCTCACTCCCGTATGCCTCGCCAGAGCTCCTTCGCACACCCGATGCAGAACACCCCTATCGCCCTCATCCCGCACAGGACATCTGGGCGCTTGGTGTCATGCTGTATGCATTACTCACCGGCGGTCTTCCCTTTGTGGATTCCTTCGAGCCTCGGCTGACAATGAAAATTTTGCATGGTACTTTCCCATCTTCTCATCTTTGCCAGACTCGGACTCTTGACATTCCTTCACTTAGGTGCCTTTGAGATGCCAAAGATTGTTGGTCGTGGTGCCGAACTCGTACTACGTGGCTGTCTAGAGGCATCGGTAACTCAACGCTGGACTATTGCAGCTGTTGATGATGTTAGTTGGTCCGTCGGTTGGGACTCCGACATTGACGACCTGTGTTCCGGACCTGCAGAAAGTGAGCTTGAGAGGATGGTCCACGAGAGGCATGCGCACGCCAAAATCCCGGCGTCGTATCCGATAGCATGTGCACCTTCCGTCGCCCCCGAGCACGATGTCGCAAGTGACGACGCCGTGCCGGATCTCGAATATGATGCAGAGCCCGCGCGAGACCGTTTCGCTCGCTCCATATCATCACGAAGCCGCAGCACTGGGCCAGGATCCTTCTCACCGTTCACGAACGTCTGGTCAGAGATTGAGATGCCATCCGTCGGCCCGCCCGAGCTCACGCTCCCCGGGACGTTCACGCGTCCGTCACGCGAACGCTCGCGTGGGCGTCATGCGATTAAGGACAGCGTCAGTGGGAGGAGGCAGTCGTCGCTGGGTCCTGCCCGCTCGGCTAGCCCAATCGTCACGCCGATATCTCCGGCCAGTGCGGAGATGCGTGGCAGGAAGGGGAACGCCGCGCCGAGTGCGCCGCCGCCTCCTACCTTGGGCCTTGGGCTGAGCACGGGGGGCCCCAAGCGCGCAGGTAGTCAGCCACCACGGGTCTCAGCGCCGTGGGCGGTGCCCTCGAGGGCGCACCCCAGCGTAGGCGTTTCACCCGCATTGTCTGTCGCGCTATCGACGCCGCACGCTGACGGCGGGTACGTTTTGAAGACTGGCATAGCCGGCACGCGGAGCCGCAGTGTTGGGTATGCTCGCCCGAGTTTGAACGTTCTGTGATCCGATGATGCATCTCCATTCTTTTCCCCTTATCTAGCTGCTAATCTGTCAATCCATTTGTCTGCCCAAGTCCAAATTTCCCTCTGTTCTGCAGCTCGCTTTTCTTGCTTAGGGACTTCTAATGGTGGATTCTCCATGCGTATATGTATCTCTGCACCGCTGTCTCTCAACTATCTTTCGTAGGTTATGGTGTCATCCCTTTTTCATGTCTTTCGATGTACCCATTACTTGTGTACAGATATATACCGCATGTCGTACATCTTTATTTCGCAATAAAAGTTGTGAGTTGACAAGTCGTATTGTGTTGTTAGCGACGTTGTGTCCACTTTGCAAAACAGTGGCTTGGGAATGACTCGGAGAGGACGTCAGGGCTTTGTTGATGATGGTGCAGATATCGCCGTAGGGGTTGATGCATGTTGATGAGCCAGCGTGCAGGTCCGGCTGCAGGGAGAGAGATGTTATATAAACTCACCAGCTCAGCCCACTACTCATTTACCGCGTCCCACTCCTGAGGACATTTACTCCTCAAAAACACATCATGTCCACCTACATAACATTCTACGGTGGTAATGGCGGCGCTGGCGGTGGTGGCGGTGGTGGACAAGCGTCACCTGCTCTTGGCTCTGGCACAAATACTGGCTCAGGGCAAAACAGCAACCAAGGGAATGCCGGATCAGGGACAATCCACGTTGCGCATACGTAGAGGTGAGTGATGCTTTATCGTGTGGTTTTTTTTTTTGGTTTACTGTAATGTTGTGGTAGAGCAACTGGATATCGAGCTTAATCCTTCGAAGCGAGGTTACTTTAACGACCCTTCCCATTACACACATGCCCCGGCGAATGATTTTAACGGCGAATTGTTATTCCTTTGGTAGTGTCAACAACGACTACCACAAATTCTCGTTTATCGTTGACGTTCTCCTCGTCCCGCTTTCTTTCAACGTGCAAACGTGTTTCGACCTTTATACGGAGGAATTTAACCCGCGGTCAGATCCTTCGTACTGTGGTACGCGTCGTCTACAGGACGACATTATCTTACTGCGGAGGTTGGCTGTTCATGGGGATTATGTGACGTGCGCAGTGGAACAGTTTGACATCCCGGAGGATATTCGGAATATATTAGATTATCGATTAGTCGTTGCTTGTCCTGCGTTACATTACGGTGTCCGGTGTACTGAGCTTGGTTTCTTCTTGCAACTCGAAATGGAATTCTGATTTTACGTAGAGGATGAGAGTGGGGTGCTTCTCAGGTCGGCGTCAGTACTAGTGTGAGCATTAGTTGTCCCGCAAACAGTCGAGGAAAAGGTGCTGGTGTCCGTTGTAGAGGACGGTCACGTCGATGCTCGTCCTCCTCTGGAGCACCTTCCCAAAAGCCTCATACTCCACGGGAAGATCGGCGCTCCTCTCTCCACGTACTACAACCCTCTCGTACATGTCCCGCAATGTCTTCAGGAATTTGACGGGATGGAAAGTGTGTCCCTTTTGCATAGACTCCCTGTGGCTGCAGCCAGTCAGGGATGTCACTGGCATCGTTGCCCTTCCTCTTCACTTGGTGGGCACCGTCTGTGCAATAACCCTTCTTGTGGTTCTCGGGGCCCCCGGCATACATCACGGTGTGACAACGACTACAAATGGCTGTCTTGCGCTAGGGGCAGCCAGGAAGCGTCAGAGAAAAGCAAACGAAAGGTGGAGGAGTCCTGGGGCTCGAGGCACACGCCTTTGCGTCTGCTCCAGCCAAATTTTTCCCACCAGTTGACTTCACGAGCAATGTCACCTCTGGAATGTGGGCAATTCCCCTGCCCATTTCTCCCGCAAAATCTGGGAGCACTGGCACGTGTTGATGTGTCACCGGCACTTGCGTTCCATGCTGCCAAGCTCAGCCCACCCCACTCATACACGAGCCGGTGTCCCACTCCTGAGGACATTTACTCCTCAAAAACACATCATGTCCACCTCCACCTACATAGCATTCCACGGTGGTAATGGTGGCGCTGGCGGTGGTGGCGGGGGTGGACAAGCGTCACCTGCTCTTGGCTCTGGCATAAATACTGGCTCAGGGCAAGACAGCAACCAAGGGCATGTCGGATCAGGGACAATCAATCAGGCACAATCCATGTTGCATATACGTAGAGGTGAGTGATGATTTATCGCGTGGATTTTTTTTTTTTTTTGTTTATTGTAATGTTGGGATAGAGCAACTGAATATCGATGTCGGGCCTGTCGACGAGCGAGGTTACGTAACGACCGTTCCGATCACACGCCTGCCCCGGCGACTTATTTTAACGGCGAATTGTCAGCTCTGGGGTTGCGAGGACAATAACTCCAAATTCGCGTTCATCGTTGACGTTCTCCTCGTTCCGCGTTCTTTCAAGGTGCAAACGTGTTTTGATCTTTATCAGGAACCATTTAACCCCCGGTCACAATCCTGGTACATGGGTACGCGTCGTCTACGGGACGACATTATCTTACAGCGGAGGTTTGCTGTTCGAGGGGATGCTTTGGCGTGCGTAGCGGAGCAGTGTGATATTCCGGAGGACATTCGGAATAGACCAGATTATCGATTAGTCGTTACCTGTCCTGTGTTTCATTACGCTTCCGGATGTACTGGCCGTAATGTGTACTTTCAACTCGAAATGGAATTCTGATTTTATGTAGAGGATGAGAGTGGGGTACTTCCCCGCTGTATACCACCATTACCTCCGCCTCACCTGCACCCAGAGCCATCACCTACAACGGCCAGTGTGACTACGACCACCTACGCCAACCCTACCGGCACTGGCACCTACTCCGTCGTCGTCGCGCGCAATGTACTCTCTGCACGTTCGCCCAACCGTCCCCTCAGACTTGGCATCTCTCACGCGCCACTCCCAGGGCCCATATGCACACGCAGCTCTCTCCAAGTCTGGTGGCTGCCGCTGCGCGACCCTAGACGGGGAGGAGCCAACGAACGCAGGCACAATCGCATCATCATCACACGCAACGGCCGGTCACGGTTCAGTGCAGCGCCGGTTCCGGTTTGGTTCAAGACGGAGATACCTGTGATGACGATGGCGACGACGCCCAAGCTCCTGTCCGCATTCATGAAGAACACGCATATGGCCTGAGGAGAACAAATCTGCTGACGTACGACTGTACTACCTGACCAGACGGCATAATCGAGAACCCAAGTGGATCATCCTTCAAGTTGGGCTGTACTGAGCGAGGGCGGACTGTCATACGGGAGATTGATGAAGGCCAAGTAAGCGCCAGACTGGCCCTGGGATGCGATGACAGTTTTTTGGGTCTACTTTGTAGAGATTGGAAGCTACGCACATGAAGAAGGGCAAGGATTAGATTTCTGTGCCCACGCGTTTGTCATTAATGTCGAACCGCAGAGCTGGGGCTGGAGCAGATCACGCTTCAGGCTTTGGGATGTCAGGAAAGCTAGGATATGCCAGTGGTGATCCTAGTTGGCTGGCTAAGGCTATTCGCGTGCGTAGAGAACGAGGGCGTCAAACTGGAACTTGACAGTGATTCATTCACGTATCGTATCCGGCTGTATTCATATACCTCCGCGAACTCTAAACTGTTTAGTACGTTCAGTATTGTTTTGGCGCCAAGACGAGGCTAATGGAATGCGGATGACCACCAGAGCATCAAGGTCGCTAGGTGTAGAACAAGGGAAACTTATCATGCGTACTAGAATATCTTCCGTAGCGAGCCGACGTCCCCCGAGGTCGCACCTGATGAGTAAGGGCATCCACCAAGCCTGCTGATCGAGCTATCCAGAATACCTAGAGATAGTGCAGTCATAGAATTGGCGACGAGTGTATCGCGGAAAATAACCATATCTTTAGTTGTGGGCAGATTGCTAGGTTCCCGTCTCCGATCGAGCCCGAGCACTTCATAGCAGCCCATGTCCAGCAGCTCTCTCGTCACGTACGTCCCACATGCTCCGGCGGTCTAGCTTTCCACAGTACGGACACGGAATCACAACTCTGATGTACCCACGAACCTTGTTGTCCTTTGTCCAGCGCCCCTCCAACGATCCGCACCAGATGCTTTAGCAACTCAGTCAACGTGAGGTCAGTGTTTGAGAGCGAGAACGCGTCAGTGGCAGCCATAAATACGGCAATCTCATCGATGGGGGACTTGTCAGGATGCGCGGCGAGGAGGTTGTGCACGCTCTCGACGCCCCCTTCGTTGGACAGGAGGACTTGGAACGTGACGCTGGGTAGTTTATCCATAGGACTCACCACCTCAGCCGCGGGGCCATCTATGCCTTGACCTTGAGCACTTAAGGGCCGGGTGTGAGAGGGGACGGTTGCAAGTGAACGCACCTGCGGTACCTATTTTGGACTGAAAAAACTGCCCGCCTCGACGACCATCAAGCCTGCGCGGCGAGCCTGTCGATGAGTCCCACTTTGACTTCTGGAGGACGATTGTCATCTCGTTTTGAAGCCCGTCCCAAGGGCCCACCTCAACAATCCTCGTTGGGGATCTCTTTGCTAGCAGTGGTAGCGTATTTTAAGGGAGCGAGGCGGGGCGAGGCTAGCATAGGCCCAAGGGGATGGAGATTCCTCGCAGCGACATGTTCACTTGGATGAGTATGAGATTATGAATGGTGTGTTCAAGAAACCAAAGAAGCAAGAAAGCATGAGAGTACGGCCATAGGTCAGTCATGTGGGCACCTCTTCTTGCGCGAGCGCGAATGAAGTGTATTCCACTACTGTCGTTCCACCTGAGTTAGAGGTGATATTGTTTTGTAAATTTGAGAGACAGTCACGCGAGTCAAGGACATGGGAGGACTTCCGACAGCGGACGCGACCCTTTAGATTGTCAGCTAACACATCGTCATATTGCAGTTAAGTGTGGCCCTCAGGGGTTGACCATCTATTTATACATATCAACGGTCTGCTTCTTTTTGGTTTGGGAACATCGTTGAACCTCCAGGGTGCGAACTGTTTTCGACTCCGTCTATGACTACACTCGAGAGTTGTCAAGGTTGAAGATGAGGATATCCTCCGCGCCGACGGTTACGAGCTGGTCCATTACGTCCGCCATCTTGGACCTTTCCACCATCGCGCTGACAGCGACCCACTCGGCGTTCTCGAGTCGGGATATCGTCGGCGCGCGCCGTCCGGGGGTGATCGCAGTCGCGGCGGAGAGCGCCGCGCGGCGCACGTTGTACTGGCACACGACGTACTTGCGCGCCGCGATCACCCCGGCGATGCGCGCGGTGATCTTTTCGATGAGCGCCACCAGGTCCGGGTGCTTCGGCGTCGTGGATCGGATCAGGACCGCCTCGGACTTTAGGAGCGTCGCGATGGGCCGCAGGCCCGCTGCGCGCATCGTCTCGCCGGACTCTGGAAAATAGGACGATCGGTAGGGGGAACCTCAACACGTATTTTCGGGAGCGGGGAAGATGGACATCTATTACGCACCAACGAGGTCAACTGCGGAAAAGCGAGAGGAAGATCAAGACTCTTTTCTCTTCCAGGAGGAGGGAGGAGGGAGGAAGAAGACGCACCGATGGCATCTGCGAGGCCTAGAGCGCAGGCGGCCTCGACGCTGCCTCCGACGTACTCGATCGAGGTGCGTGCGTCGCCGACGAGACCGGCACGGTCATCGACGTCCGCGAAGAAGCGGCCGGCGAGCAACTCGAAGCTCGTGACGACGCGCATTCCCGCCAGGGCTGCGACGTCGTGCACGGGCCCCGCCTCGGGTACCTGCACCTGCAACGCGCACTTGCCAAAACTGAGTGGCAGCGTCTCGGTCACGAAGGACTCCATCGAGGCCTCGAGGATCACGTCCTGGCCCGTGATGCCGAGATCGACGTTGCCCTTTCCGACGAAGGAGGGTATGTCGGCCGCGGGGAGGAAGACGCTGGATCGTGACGTTATTATTATATTATGTCACGGAAGAGGGAGCGCGCTGAAATAATTTTTTTTGGCTTGGCCGTTGTGGGCGGACTCGGAGAGGGGAAAGAGCAGGTGTGTGTGAAACGTACAGTGCGATGGGGTGGTTCTGCACGAGACAGACGTCCAGTCGATTCGGACGGTGGAACTGGATGTCCGCACCTAGTTGAGGCGTAGGCGTGGTAGACGATAGCACGGCCGCATGAGCGAGACTACGTACCAGCAAGGAGCTCTAGACATTTCTCGTGCAGACGACCTGGGAGTATCGATCAGTAAAGGGGTTTGTCGTTAGCACTAAATCCTGTGCCTTTCTTTGGAATCGCAAAGAGCAGGCGGCCATCGAGAAGGGTTCGATCTATACGGACGAGTCAGTGTCCGTGCGAGTGGTTAGATGGTCGGTTCTTGCTGACCCATTGTTGACGTATCCTCAGGTCAACAGATGGAAAATTTTCACGGCACTCTCGGGCTGGTGATTCCTATCAGACTGCAGTGGGAACGAACCATCTCAGCAGCCGACGATGCCAGACTTGAGCCCGACCACCTTCAAACCCATCTTACTCAAACTCGTCAAGTCGCCGCAAGACTTTGGGGCCGCGGACATAGAACTCGCCCTCGAGCATGTCATCACCCCGGGAGCCACTCTTCCAGAGCAGGTCGGCGCATTCCTAACAGGGCTCGCTGTCGCCCGCGTCGAGCTTCGGAAGGAGATTGTCATCGCAGCAGCCGCATTTATCTATTCACGCTCCGTTCCTGCCGTTGTATTCGATGCAGATAAGGACTTCATTGTCGACATCGTCGGCACAGGTGGCGACGGGCATAATACTTTCAACGTCAGCACTACCGCTGCCATCGTCGCAGCCGGGGCCGGCGCCAGGGTGATCAAGGTGACCAACACAACCACCATCTCCTCATTTTGCCCTCATTCTAACCCGGCCGACTGTAGCATGGCGGTCGCGCATCGACATCATCCTCCGGATCTGCGGACCTCTTGCAAAGCCTTGGGTGTGTCTTTGTACCACCGCAGGCCAATGCCCCCGTTCGCATCCCGAACACCCGTTTTGCTTTTATTCCCGCATGGCTCCACCACCCGACACTCGCCATCCTCGCCCCAGCAAGGCGCGCACTGCCCTTCCGCACCCTCTTCAACGTCATCGGCCCTCTGCTCAACCCCACGCGTCCTCGTGGGATAATCCTCGGTGTCGCCGAGCCGGCCCTCGCACCGCCCTTCATTGCGGCGCTCAAGGCTGCAGAGATAAAGCGCGCCTACGTCGTATGCGGCGCCGAAAATCTCGACGAGATTTCCTGTGCGGGAGACACGCACCTGTGGGAAGTGCTTGAAGACGGCACGGTGCGCGAGGGAACGCTCTGCCCCGCCGACTTTGGACTTCCCGCGCACCCGCTGAGCGATGTCAAAGGCGGGACGCCAGCGGAGAATGCGGCGGCGTTCAAGACGCTGCTTGCATCGGGGGACAATATCCCCACGCACCTCACACCTATCCTGGACTTTGTGCTCATGAACGCAGCGGCGTTGCTTGTTGTAGCGGGCCGCGCAAATGGCCTCAAGGATGGCGTGCGGCTAGCGCTCGAGGCAATTACGACGGGGAAGGCCTGGCATGCGCTCGAGGCGTTTCGAGACGTTGGTTTGTTAAAAGCGGGCGCAGAAGCGAGGTGAGGCTCCGAGGCTGCCGATGAAATGTGCGCATAGGTACACCTACGGTACAATAGGTACACAGAGAAGGGCCCAGTTTAGAGTTACACAAAGCGAAATCTACAGGGGAACAATCATCCCTCCAGTAGTCAGAGACAACAATTTAGATCCCAAAACCTAGATGCTACATCCCAGCAGCATCACTTCAATTCTTGGTTCGCCTCGACTGCCTTTTTGAAGTCTCGAAGGAATCTCCATCTTAAACCTTCTTTGATTCCAGGTGGCCCGCGTTTCTCCCAGCCCGTCAACTCGGCTTTGGGGTACAGTTCGAGGAGATCAAGGATAGTATAGTCATGCCCGATAATGACGAGAACATCGGGACTTGCGTCAAATACTTTTAGGGTTTCGATCGTCTCCTTGCACTTCACAAGGTCAGTTGTCACAGCGGCGGCAGGTTCGTAAAATGGTGTCGTTCGCGCTGTGCCCAAAGAAGCCGATCGGTGAATCGGCTCAAAAATCGCACCTGGACAGACAGAAGTTGATCTAGGGTGTTCAAGTGGAGATGGGGTGATAGACTCCGGAAGAGGGATCAAGGGTGTCGGACGGAACTCCCCACAGTGATGTGCCGCATCCGCACCGAGGAGTACGAACTTGTCTTCAGAAGTGCGCGCCAGGGCGACAATGTGGTCGTTGGTGTGTCCCAGGGCTTCCAAGAGGTAGAAAGAGCCGTCTTGGAACCAATCGATGGCGCGCAGACCACCCACGGTCAGTTGAGCATCGCTGAAATCCAATTCGATGACCTCACGACCGTCGAACGCGGCCTGGACAGTGACAGCGTCCGGATTTGTTGGATAGCCCGGATATATAGCCGGGTTGGACTTAAAATTGGGACCCAGTACGAGTGACGTGGTTGATGGGAACAGGGACGGGTCGCCCGTATGATCGATATGGTGGTGGGACCAGATGATCGCATTTATAGACGACAAATCTACGGAAGCGGAGGTTAAGATTTCGGAGACGTCGAAGGGAACGTCTATCGTCGCCTGCAAAGCTTCGCGTTGTTCTAGTACTGCCATACAGTTGTGCGTTAGCCACGATTACCAAGTCGGTCTGAGATGGGGAATAGGCAGAACATCTCACTCTTTGGCCCAAGCTTCGTTTCCCAGGCCTTCATGATACCTAGATCGAACATGATCTTTTTCTCTGCTTGGTCGTTCTCCACGAGGAAGCAAAATGCGGGCGCGTCTATAATGTCCTGTCCAAGTATGGACGGCTCGACTAGGATCTTCGCTGGCACCGCTATGCGACCGCCATCCAGAGCGGAGGCGCGGACAGTGGATCCCTTATACGGCGGGAGCACGAGTGGCGAGGTATTGGACATCCGGAGCGAAGGGTGGATTATTATAGTAAGATGAGTGAATGGTGTCTTTTTATATGTCGCGCAGAGTCGGGTCGGAACCGCACAAATTGGGAGAAGCGAGTTGCGTCAGCCTGTGTGATGCCGATGTCACTGCACGATGCTATCGATGCGCAAACAATCCAGGGTCAAGTGCGGTGAAAGTCTTGCAGGACGATGCACAGGCAACACCGAGTCATTCTGTGTGTGAGGACTCGGGAGAGTCCATTGATTGTCCACCTATAGAGCATGACCTGTACGGACTGAATGTCCGCAATGCACAGACACCACGCCGTCCGAGTTGACATCGTGGACAAAGGTCAACAATCACATCCGCTAGTTATGATACTATCATCGAGTTTGCCTCGGCATGGTGAGGCACTTGTTCTGCTCATGCAGCTGCATGCAGTCTTGACGGAGCAAGGACTGGAGCGTATTTCATTTCGTGGGTGAAGCTGCCTCTACTTTGATGAGTCTGGGAAAGGTTTCTCCTCCATCTGTACCTATGATCCTGTTCAGCAGTCGTGCTATCTGACTTCACGATTTCAAGAGCTGCTGACTGTTTATAAGATGAGTAGATGACCTACTGCATACTGCCTTGGCATGATATTGAGGGTAAACTGAACGAATTCACCATTATTCTCAGAAGCTTCAATCTCACAACGTCACGATCCGTGAGCGCCATCGCTAATCACCACGCCCTTATTCATTCCCTTCGCAAAAGATGACATCAGGGGTCACCATAACAACTAAGCATGAATACAAAAATGGTAAGATAGGCGACAGCGCACTGGCAGTTGCCCTCAGTCAATATATAACATACACTGGCAGCACCATGGCAACTATTACCCTCCTAGGTCAGTCATGTTATCATATCCCCCCTGGCATGGTGAAGGGACTCACCTCACTATGGTCCATCCCCCTCAAATTGAGGAACAACACCTCATATTTACTCCATTATAAATATGCTGCCATGGAATCAACACCACACTTTGGCTCGCTTCAAGTTGTCCCCTCGTTGGCCTCGCATAAGCCCCCTCTACTATTTACGCATTATAATTTCAGCGTACAGCACTGGTCCGGTCCGAGAGAGTAGGCTTGAGTATTGTCACGTGGCCAAGTTAAAAATTACCTCGCCTCGCACAGCGAGACTTTTGATGGTGCCTGCTGATGGCCATACCGGTTGTCATTCTTACTTCTATTAAGAAACATTCCAACGGCATGCGTCACGCAACAAGGTGCTTTCCAATTCAGACAGACCATCTTGGCGTCGATATTCTAGTTATGGCACCTTCCCAGAGATGGCACTGCCAACATGTGGAGAGTGCGGTTGCGACATTACAATATAACAATAAAATAAATAGCAATGAAAAGTCAAGATCCCGCTGACCCCGTTATAAAGTGTCGGATGGTTCGTCTTGGGGTACACGTCGCACTCGTAGTGGCATCTGGTTCCCCATCTCCGGAGAGGACGCCACAAAGGGACGTGTCACAATGCTACGATCATCTTCCAGTTTAGAAATCCAGTTCAATAACAAAGAAAAGAGACACACTTGATTCGTTTTTCTATCACGATATCATCGTCGATCGAAAACTCGAGGTCGCGTAGTAGACATGCGAGGAACACCTTGATCTCCGCAAGCGCGAAACGGTAGCCGATGCAGGAACGATTGCCTGTGGCACCGCCGTTCCCATTTAGGAAAGTAAGCGTGTGGGCATACAAGCCCGGGATGGTAGACACGGCCGACGGTAGCGCAGCCCATCGCTCTGGCCGGAACTCCCTGGCGTCAGGACCCCAGAGGTCAGTTGCATGATTGACAGCTTGGATTGGGATGTTGATAATGTCGCCGTGACGAAGGTAGATACCAGTTTGTGAAACCCATCGGCCGCTCTCTTTTTCACAACTGGAGGAACGGGAGCAGTTTCGGAGCCAGCGGGAGAGGCGATGCCACGTGGACACTCTCACCCGTACGGGGTACTGGAGGGGCACGAAACATTCGGGTGTATTGCCAGCGTAAACGCGCATAGTGCCGCTAACGGGCGCATGTAGGCGGAGAGCCTCCCGTACAGTGTGTTCAAGAAGTGGCAACTCGAGCACAGCTTGTGAATCGCTCGTATCACAGGCACGGAGCGCAGCACGCAATCGTGTCTGCGCTGTGGGCGCACGTGCGAGGGCATAAAGTGTCCATGTGAGCGCAGATGCGGTCGTTTCGTGTCCCGCGGCGAGAAAAGTAGAGATCTGGGATAGCATCTCAGAGTGGGTGAGGGCTTGAGAAGGTGAGGTGGCGGCGTTGGCGCGAACTAGAAAAGGAGCAACGTTGGCAAGAGGACATCGCATAAGAGATACTAAGAGATAGGCCACACACCAAGGACAGAGACGATGTCACGAGAAATCGGGACGTCACATTTAGGAACATCTTGCAATAAATGTGCGGTTTTGCGATCATTGATGAGCTGCGTGCCAATGCGCTGCATCGTGGCTTGAGCATCTTGGATAGTGCGCGATTCTTGGCGCTGGAGTTCGTCGAGATCAATATCGAGGGATGTCCCGGTGGAAACGAGAACGTACAAATCTACGTAGGAAGGGGAACCAAATGGAGAGGATACCCAAGATGCGAGATCGGTGTTCGGTGGAAAAGACGGTAGTAAAGGCACGCGCAAGCTCATTTTCGGACTTGTCAGCATTGCGAGGATCCATGCTCTGTGGTGGGAGGGAGTTGAAGGAGTAGCCGAATCCTGAGATGTGAATGAGGGGATGGACGAGTGGAATCGGTAGGGATCGTACCGGCTTCCCCGATGACGTCGAGAGTGGCGCGACATAACCAAGCAAGAACATCGACGGTGGTTGTGGATGACTCAGTAGTTGGGGGACGCTCAGTTTGATGCATAGATGACGTCTGGCTGTGCACGGTCTCGCCTGGTGGGTGACGAGTCGAAATCCGGGATGGCGATGGCGATGGCGAGACGGGATGTGGGCGAGTTGTAGGTGTACTTACGAGTTGTGCAAATATGTCGCGCAGCTGGTGGAGAAAGGGTGTGAGAAGCGGACTAAGATTACGAGGTCAAAGCGAGGGATGCACACGCGCTCGGCTTTTTCGCGAAAAATAGGTATGAGGGATTTGATGTGGGACGTCGAAAAGGCTTGGTTCTGTAGTGACAGGCACAGGATCTAAGGAGACCAGGGTGAGATGACAAAACGGAAATGTACGGCACCATGATCCGGCGCTGAAGGGGTCACTATGAGACAAGGTGGCGATGCAATGGTAACCGAGAAGGGAGAGGACAGACCTGTCGCCTGTGCACGTCACCCTGGGCGGTGAGGAGGCCATCATGCCCTGCTCCCATTTCTGCAAGGGCATCCGTGATAAAGTCGGGTTTTGGAAAGTCATAAGCATGCCCAAGGATGTAGGAGAGAGCAAGAGGGTCGGCGGTAAGTAAGCGATGGCCGTTGACGAAGCCACGGTAGGTGAAGGTGTAGCCGTACTGTTCTATCCAGGTGTTCAAGATGTCATTGTTCTCACTGTCGGCCAATTGTGCCAGATTTCCGAGGAAGAAAGAGGGGGACGGAGGGGACGGGAGAAGACGAAGGGGAGAGCGGAAACGGGCTAGGGCGATGAAGAAGAGGGGCCTCAGAAGGTAAAGGATGGAGGCAGAGACGAGGAAGAGAAAAGAGGGGAGCAGAGGATATGGGAATGGGAACATGGTCGGGATCGAGGCGCGTTGCAATCGCGACTCGTTTAAAAAGGCGAAATGAGCATCGGGCATCTCGGACTGGTCCCGGTCCGGGCATCCGCTTAGCATATGCCGCCCATTAAATCATATACAGTAGCCATGGAGCTCGATACCCTCAAGCGCACCCTCGCAGAACAACATCTCTACACACCACCATCTCCTCACTCCCCTGCCTCTCACGACGACGCAACTCTCCTGTCTGTCTTCCCCGTCTTTCTTTCTACAGTGCCCTGATTATACTCCAGTCGCTTTCTTCGCGCTCGCAAGTTTGATCCCGCAAAGGCACACGAACAGTTTACCGATACCGAAGCCTGGAGGCGCAAGAACGACGTGCTCAACCTCTATGCCACCTTCGACCCAGACGAGCTCGAATCTTCTAAACGCTTCTATCCACGTTGGACCGGGCGACGGGACGAGGTGAGCCCCCCATCCATCGGTTGTTCATAACCGTCTGGACTCGACAGTTCCACTATAGGATGGAATGCCCGTCTACGTCTTCCACCTCGCATCTATCTCAGGCCCTCTCCAAAAGGAGCTCAACGCCGTCCCAGAGGAGCGCCGCTATCAGCGCATGTGCGTCTCCTGTCACCTCCCTCGAGATATCTCCAACGCCCCACCTTCCTATACACGCCACTTTCTCCCAACAGCATCGCTCTTTGGGAGTTCATGTGCCGATTCACCTTGCCCCTCTGTTCTACTCTACCCCGCCCTACCCCGCCCTCTTTAACCCCTGGTGATCCCACCTCATCGCCGCCATCCCAAGCATCGCCGCCCATCACAACAATTACTTCGATCGTTGATCTTGGTGGTGTTTCCCTTGGCTTAATGTGGTCTCTCCGTCGCCACCTTCAGCAGGCCTCTGAACTCGCCACCGCATACTATCCAGAAACCATTCGCAGAATTGCGATCGTCAATGCCCCTGCCTTCTTCCCCACCGTC
This sequence comes from Russula dissimulans, assembly GCA_022376545.1. Taxonomy (NCBI): domain Eukaryota; kingdom Fungi; phylum Basidiomycota; class Agaricomycetes; order Russulales; family Russulaceae; genus Russula; species Russula dissimulans. Next base: position 19,752 of record WTXJ01000027.1, on the reverse strand, counting down.
TGGAGCTGGATCAAGGTGCGTCGTCCCCTACTTTATTCTCTCCTTTCACCCAGGTAATCACACATGCACCCGCCTTCATTTGGCTTACCCTTAGACCTGGTTCGATGAGGGAACCCGCAATAAGGTCCACGTCCTCGGTACAGATCCTGGCCCCACTCTTCTCCAGTTCATCGACGCCGACTCGCTCCCGCAAGTTTACGGAGGCACACTCCCATTTACTTTCGAGGACGATCCTATCCTCGACGAACCTGCCCGCCAACTTCTCCGCTCTGACGAGATCCCACGTGGGCCCATCATCTTTGTGGATGGCGAGGTTGTACGGCCTAAGGGCTTCATCGAGCCACCACAATCTCAGAACGGGAACGTATAAGCAACTATTCAAGATAAGCGTAGAGCACACTTTTGGTTGTGCGTTGTGTGAATCACAGATGGCATTACCATGACTACTAGCCTAGCATCTCAATCTGTACGAGGAACAAGGGAATTATAAATACGACCTTCAGGCGGCGAAAGGAGTCGGGGATAATGATATGCACAAATGTACAAGATTGCGGATGATAGGTATATTGTACAACTCCATTACCTCCATTTCAATATCCGAGAAGAAATTGCGCAATTCATTCAATTCTTTTCTTTGTTGTGACCGTCACGTGTTCGACGCTTATGTAAAATCATCTGGCTCGGCTGTGACCCCGTCTTCGTTCCAAATCTCCAAGAACTAGAATACTCGATGTGTAAGTAAGGACCCGCGTTCGCAAATAAGGTACAACGCACCGTGTCCCGCTGAGCGGCCATATGGGCCGTCGTGACTAGCGACTGCGTTGCGGATGGGAGACGCGCCCAAGTCAATGGCGCAGCCGCTGCACCCGCACGACGAGTCGCTGGCCTATCACCAAGTGCGTTCTTCTTGCCTATCACCCACTTGACGCATTTCCTGCATCTCCGCGTTATACAAGTGGGAAAACGACCTGACAATGTAGTACGCACTCTTCCGTGAGTCCATAAAGGTTCTTCAGATGAGTTTTGAGAAGCATGATCATGGCGATCAGGATGGAAGTTCGTAATAACGGGAGCTTTTCGAGCGTCTGCCATGTCGTTGTCGCCGTTGTCGTCGCCGTGGGAACTATATTTATACTTGTAAGTAAAGCCAAACACTGAAGGCAAATCATAAGACGGATTTTACTTTGTTCGGTTTGCTCGCCTGTGATCGTGGCATCTAGCATCCATGCCTCTTCGCTGTCTACTTGAGTCGCCGTGGTCGTCGTAGTTGGCGGTGGCTGCGGGATAGTCGGCGCTTGCAGCTGCGCCAACAGGTGCCTGGGAGACAATGCCTCTACACACTGCATCCCAGCAGTCGACAATACATTGGTGAGGCTCTTGACGACCAGAAGCACCTCCTCCTGAGTCTTGTAGTCAAACACGGCAAAGTTTTCAGCCATATATCGCGCAAAGTCTACGTCTTCTTGCGCAGCGACCAGCGAGGTGCCCACATCGAATGCGCGCACCAGAGCTTTGAGAAATTCTAATTTCGGCCCGCGTTTCTCACGAACAAGTGCAAACCAGCGATGCAACAACGCTGTGCCGCCGCGCACACCTTCGACAGCGCTGGAACCTCCACGCCCCTGTGCGAGCTTGGCTTGGTACGAGAATGACGCTCGTGCGCTGATAATGTACCGAGAGTTGAGCAGCGAAGCGTGCTTGCTGTGTAGCACCGAATGGAGGGCGCTCGCACGGGCGCTCAATGCCGTATTTGGGCTTGTTTCCAGGGCTACGATGACAGGAAAAGATTGCAGAGGATGAGCCAGACCTTGCTTTATCGTGAAACTAAGGATGTCAACGGCGGCACCCTGAGTCTGCGGGTGTTGTGACAGTGCTGCGTCCAAGATCGGGTCCATATAGCGTTGCACAATCGCGGAACTAACACTAAGCCGGTCATAAGCACGACATGCGTCTTCACCCTTTAGGGAATGTTTACCCAGAGTCGGCGAAACCATCAGTGTTGCCGACAAGTTCTTCCATGTTGACATCTGCCGGGGCTTGCTTGACTTTCGCATTCGCCTTGCCTTTTTCTTTCTGGGCATGCTTGGCAGCCTCGGATACAAGGAACTCCTGCATTATTTTCAGCAAGCGTGCACGGCCTTCCTCCTCTTGAGACGCGAACGTCGCGTCCATGATCATCGCGGATGACTCCAAAGTCATCAACGTCGGTTGCGCACGGAAGAGAAAACCTGATACATGCTAAGATATAAAACGGGATGAGAAATGCCGCGACTCTCACCAAGACATTGTAGAGTGCGTCCGCGGAGACCTGGTTCAGAGTGGTTTTGGTAAAGGCTCAGGAGACTGTTATAAACATGCTCGATGATGGAGCCCTGGGAAGAGCTTCAGTAGGGCAAAAGGTGCGGGACACACAAGCTAACCTTGGAGACCGTGTCGAGGTCTGTTGAAAGATCTAGAAGTCGATGAGACACGGCATACATTGATACCCATCAGGTGACTGAGAACCGCGTACCGGGTTGCTCAGCTCTCAGGTGATCAAAGTCACAATGCTCGACAAGAAGTGAAATGATGAAAATCAGAATGGACAGAGTGCGCAAGTCAGCAGGGGTCGTCTGTTTCTTTTGAGCTGCGGAATGAAGACGTGCTGGGGAGAGGATAAGTGTAGAACGATGGAAAGTTGGATTATTCTTACCGTTGCATGACTTTAGAAGGCCGACAAGACGAGTGAAGTCATGTGTCAAATGTTGAACAACCGCACATAAACACGCAACGGTTTCTTGCAACGCCTAAATCCCTGATAATTCACCAAACCTACTCATCATGTTGATCGCCTACCTGAACACCGCCCGCAGTTGATGGCTTCAGGATCATGGGTTGTAACGCCAGCTGAAGCTCGCTGCCAAACTTGGCAGCGGTCTTGGGCATGTGTGGAATCGAGACTCGAAAGATTTTGAGAAGATAGTCGGATGTCACTTGCTCCTCTGTCTAGAGAGAGATGAAGGAGTGGAATATAAATCATGGAGGATGCATACCGAAGTGGCGTTCTTGAGGTACGGTAGCAATGTGGACGCATTAGAACCAGAAAGTATAGCCGGATACGCGGAGCTGAGCAGGTAGATGGTTCGAATGCAGTTGATGACCGTCTAAGTCAAGCCATTTAGTTGTTGCTGTGGAGGAATCATAACAGGAATGTCGCGCACAAAACCTGGGAGTTCAGATGCATCCACAAGACCATCGATTAAAGCCTCGCAAATCTCGCTATAGCGCGCATGAAGTTGACCCGCATCAATTTCATCCTTAGACGCCATAATCTTATACAGCACATCCTCCAGAGGAGATTGTCGGTCCCTGAAGCTCGCCGCCACGCCCATTATAACGGATACCTTGTTCAGAAGTTGTGTCTTATCGTGCTGGTCTGGGCCCTGCGTGCCATTCCGTAGTTTTTGGAGAACTGGCTGGGTTGCTGTGTTCATAAACCACAACTCCTCCAGCGTCTTGATGGACAGGTCTTTGACGGTATCATCCTCGTCAAACATCCTCAGCACAAGCTTTGTACAAATATCCGTGCGGCGCTTGATATCGTCGGTAGCGCCATAAAAGGCCCTGAGGAGCTTGATCACACGCTTACGAACACCCAGTCCAGTGTCCTATGGACGTTCAGGATATTTCGTACTGACTGAGAGGATCATTTGACGTACAGCGATGCGATCCGCGATCTTTTGATAGTAATCGCCCGCCACCTCGGGAGATTCTATCACGTACTTGCCAATGAGCTCCACTGCAGCATCGCGAACTGCAGGCGAGCTGTCGAGGAGGTGACTCTCGATCCCCCTCCGTACGTTCGCCTATCAAGAATTAATTCAGATAGCTAGCGGGTTATACGATAAAAACGCGCACAGCCGTCAAGATTGTGGGATCACTCGTGACGATTTGGCCCAACGCTCGCAGTGCCTTTGTGCGCACAAAAACGGGCGGGGCGTCGAGAGCAAGTAGCGTAACATTGAGGATCGGTTGGTAAGAATTTCTCAGGTCTTGAACAATACCGATCTCTTCTGCGAGTCGGTCAATACGCGCAACCTCTTCCGGGGACCTATGAGAAAGCTTAATGAGTACAGGAAAGAGCCATAAGATAGCGCGTACCCTATGTCAAAGACGTCTGTGACTTCCTTCCATACTTCACGTAGGGCTGCCTTGGCCTTGCGTCTGAACGAGAGCAAAGAGGATGGCTCATCCTCGAAATCATCGCGATGCCGAAGCGACGTATTGCATTGCTTGAGAGCAATAGCAAGTTCTTGGCCCCATGTTACAGCAGTAAGTTCGCGTGCGCTCTGTGCTAGATTAATTCCTGTCGAATCAGGACACTGATGCATACTTACTTCATAAGCTTGATCCTGGGCCGACCGCTTCGCCAGATGAGTCGCTAGATCTTGGTGTGCAGCTGCTAATCGTTCAAAATGTTTAACGCTTGTGCGAGACAGGACCTACGTAACGATAAGTACGCGATTTGGACACAATGGCGAAGAAAGCACCTCGTCGAGAGGCTTCAAGCCAATAAACCAGTTTCCTTCAGAACCCTCCTTTGATTTCAACATGCTTGAGCGTATTCGTGCAGCAATCACGCCTAGATGATCTAACGCCATGGTCTTCGCGGCGTTATTGTCAGTCTGGCTGGATGACTTCACGTCATCGAGTGACGAAACCTGACCAAGATGCGATACGTATCCGTACGCGTGCGCCAGAGAGGAAATAATGCTCACCATAAACTTGCATATAATACCTAACAGAAGACTCGCAGCGGGCCATTCGGGCCAGAAGAGGACAGCAAGGAGATCAGATACAAGGTTATCAAAAATCGCCCTATACTCAGCCTCGTTAGAATTTTTCGTCGCTTTGGCCTTGCCAGATCTCTGCGTAAGGAACAAAACGATAGTCTTCGCGGCCTTCGTCGCAGATTCAAGACCGGACATATAAAGTTGAATTTCCTGAAGCAAGGATTACTCATTAGGTTGGTGTATGATTTAAGGGAGGAAGTGGTACCTCGTTGTCCTTCTCACCCAAGAGGGGACCTGAGGAATTCTCCGACGGTGTCTCTGCCGCGCTTTCCTGCCGCCGCAGGGCAAGAGCCTGCTGTCGCGCTTTGGCGAGCCGCTTTGCCTGGACTCGCACGCCATGCGCAGAAGTCTGAACGAGTTGAAGCAGGAGCGCAGAGACGGTACGTATTGACCTCCCATCACGAAGTCTGGGACAAGCCGTGAGAGACTGTACCATCGAGTTGCTTCTGGACGCACCGAAACTGTCCCGCTTTCTGCTTTGTATCAGAGAGCTTGATCAAGGAGCTAAGGATCTCCTCAATAATCCATGGGCGTTGATCCTCGTGATTAGCGAATATCTGCAAGGCGAATCCCAGAAAGATGAGAGTGAGGTCGATGGGACCCAGTAGAACTTACGCTCCGAATGAGTGATAGCGCCTCCAACCTCAGGCCGCGCATAGCAGTTTGACCGAGGGTGTTCACTACGAAGCTCTCTTTCTTTCCCTTGCTATCACTGACCCCAGCCGCCGCTACAAAGAATGGGCCGATCGCGATGTAAACCCCTTGAATAATGATCGAATCCGACATTGCAACGGTGTCGGCGCAGACCAGATTGTTAATTCTCGGAAGTACAGAGGCCAATACCTGAAACACTTCCGCAATCTGAGAACGATGTGCTTTTTCGTGTTTGGACACGTGCAGTAGTAGCGCGGATGTATCCGAGCTTTCAACAAAAGGGTACACGATTCGCTCAAGCTGGTTCTTAACGGCACCAAGGCAGGCCGTGATAAGTTCTTCTGAGTATACCTGCTTTGGCAAACGATCGGCACCAAGCAATGCGATACAACAATCCGCAGCAAGGACGCTATCCCGTGCAACGTCGAGAGTATGGGCGAGATTATCGAGGTCAGAATCAGTCACTGGGGGAAGCTCGGCGGCGTCAACACTCGCATCCACCTGCGGTTCGTCGCCTCCTAGTGGAGTCTGAGATTGCAATTGCTGATCAGATGCGGGCTTCTTAGAGACCTTGCTCTTCTTGCTAGGTGAGGCAGAGGCGCGCATTTCGGGGGGTTTATCGGCTTTAAATGGGTCGAGGTCTTCGCCGGCACGCACGCTCCGTTCAAGGATCCTCAGAAAACGAGAAAGGATACTTGTCTTAACGTCCGCAATGCTGTAAGGACCTGGAACGTGTGGCGTCAGTGCAGTCACTGTCGAGGAACGGTGTCGCCTCATGGGGCCTGCGAGCTGAGAAACGAGCTTGGTCAGCTTGCGGACCAAATTTGGGTGCAATTGCGGCCTAGAAGGGTCGTAGTAAGAGGAGAAAAGAAGTCAGCTGGAAGATATTCTTGATCGGCTTCTGGAGGAAGAGAGTCCTCCGCTTCAAATATATCTTCAAGTAGAGTTATTAGCTTCTCTAGGGGTGCTGTATGCGTACGAGCTGTCAGCAGCTCAATAACGATGCATACGGGGTGTATCACCTCGGTCATCTCGATCGCCAGTGCGCTTCGCAGAGGACCTCCCAGCTTCCGGCATGCTAAGGCTTGTCTTCCTTGGCTGGCGAGGAGAATCTTCTTTAGGCCCAAATCCCCCTAGGTCATCCCATTCATTTATTTCTGCACCATCCTTGCTTCCGTGTGATGCAAGCTGTGGCTTTACTTTCTTCTTTCCAGATTGAGTGGGTTGTTGCGTCGAAAGAAACCTAGGCGCAGGAGGTACCTCGATATATGCTCGCATCTTGGGCTTGTACGTTGGCACGATTCGAGAGGAAGAAGTAGTATGCGACGAGACAGGGGTCCCATGAGTAGAGACGGAGCCTTGGGATGACGAAGCAGGTGTAGTGGGTGGCCCAAAAAGTGACGAAGATGGCGTTCTATGCAGCGCTTGCCCTCGTTTAACTGACGGAGACTGGAGTATCTCTAAGGATTTGCGTTTCTGCGGTGTGACAGATTGGCTGGGCGGAAGTTCGAGGGGGTCGGGACTAGAATATCGTGGTATACTGAAGCTCCTGTCATGTCGCGAAGAGATGGGCGGATTGGTGTACTTTGCGGTCTGCGCACGCTCTAGCTCACGGCTAGACCTGTCCAGATAATTGTTGTAAAAAGGCGTGCCGTCTGGCTGGGGGCACTGCCTCTTTTGAGGAATCGCACGTTCATCAAGCGCATATGCGAGTGAGGATGACGAGGAGTGCATAGTCGGGGGAGGTGGTGTCGGATAGGAAATGGAGGGCACACTCTGGGGAAACACGGACTGCGCGAGAGCACTGGAGGGAAAGGATGAGTAGGTATGGTAAGGCCCATATTGCATATGGTGGTGATATTCTTGATACTGGCTAGATGAGGCAGACGCATATAGTCATCTACAGAAGACGTAATAGGAACCACATGCCTATTGATGTGGCCCCCAAGATACCTCGACGTGTCACCTCCGACGGTTGTCCAATAATTCGATTCAGCTTCTGGGCGCCGTAGGGACTGTACACGATTCAACTCGGTCGCATATTCCGTGTAAGGCGGAGGGTTAGGTGAAGGACAGTGATAGCCATTCGGGTTGTAATATTGGGGCTGTGCATAAGAGGGCGAGTGTGCGCCCAAGGATAGCTGAGAGGAGTGATGAGCCACTATAGCGTAGATGGTGAGTGAATGCATCGAGACTGGGGAGAAACCTTTCACCATGTGTGGGCTGGGCAGCCGGCGCGAAAGAGTACAATGATGGCAGCGCCTGAGGATCATGTAAACCGGCAGGGGCAAGTGTAGAGGTATTTGGAGCTGGATCTTGTGTGGGATACGCATTCCGGTCAGCATTCGAGCGTTGCAGGCTGTACCAGTGATTGGGGTCTTGCATTTTGTGTTGATCGTTGACGTCGAGGTCAAGCAAGGCCGCAGCGCACGCGGGCGCGCCTTGACGAAGAAGCCTGAGAGTCACAGCCCTGAGCGGTGTACACGGACAACTCGGACCGGCCCTGCCGTGACGACCACAATTTTGTGGTTGGTGCTAAATGCGTCCGAGGTCGTCCATCATGTATCATGATCCATCTTGATGCAGAAGATTGTATACTGAAATGCAAGCCAAGAGGTTTTTCTTGGAGCTGTGTTGCTAGCAAGTAGACTTCAAATCTACTAGTTGGCCCCAGGTGACAAGGACAACTTCACGGACCGCTGCTCAAGCCTGAGCACCGTGGAATCCGAGGCCGGCCAAGAACTCCGCAGTCAAACTTTTTCTTCTTTGCAACGTGCGCTCATATTGTGTACCAGGAGCAACTGTAGGTTGTTTATACAACGGGCTTGCACACGGAGCGTGGTGGACTGCCGGCCATGCAGTTACGATCAACCCACACCTTCCCCCAAAGGCGGGTGGCACCTCCAGCACAACCTAGGTGCATTGCCAGAAGCCATGCACATTGTTTAGGTGGTAGATTGATTGATAGAGTAGGGAAGTGGATCGAGTTCTAGGAACATGGTCTAAGAGATGCGTATACTTGTTGGTTCCCGCGTAGCTGAAAGTCGTGTCGATCGTGCACAACAGTGATGAACTTGCCCCTGTTTATCTCCATATCGATAAATGCTCAAGTGTCCCATGCAAGCTACGCTCAAACTCGTCTGTCCGTTGCACCGTCGTGAGAGGATTCAGGGGGAATCCATCAAAGTCAAGACGGGCGGAGTGAAAATTTATCGACTAGCAATATGGGCTAGTATTTAACGATTTCGCTAGTGGTGCATGTTCTCATGATCTCTATCGCACATTTTCGTAGCCTGGCCTGGCGTCACTAGAATGCCTATCATCATGGAAGTGATGGAAAATAATGTCCAATAAGATTACCGATGTTGATGATGACGATTGCAGCACTGGCACCAGCAATGGATTACATATGCTTCCCACGACGAAAATGGCAGGTGCCCCATAGTCTGGCTTTCCCCTGATAGTAAAATGTTTTGTATTTTTTACAGTTGTAAACACAAAACAAAGTGTAAACACATTACAGTAATGGTGATAGAGACAAGTCAGATGTATTCCTGGACAAGTTTCTAGGATACGAATTAATCAATGCAGACAAGAAAGTCTTCCAGACACCATACCTCAAAGTAGTGCTCTGCCTCTCTTACATCACTGGACCCAAGGTAGACGCATGGGTCAAACAGAAAAGAGAATGGCTTAAAAGCCAGGTCAAGCACAAAGGCGCTCCTTTAACAATGAAGGGATCTGGGAGGACTTTGAGGAAGACTTCAGGAAAGCCTTTACAGATACAGATACAAATCTCACTGCGTTCGAGAAGCTCCACAACCTTAGGATGGTCGGAAGTGACATTGATTCCTACATAGCTGAATTTGAGTGGCTCAGGGAAGAAACTGGATATAGGAAAGACAACCTGTTGTGTATGGACGCGTGCTCAGTTCTCGGAATAAAGAACTGTAATTCGGGTCTATCTACCTGTTGCATATGGACGCGTGCTATGTACAAGTTAGCTCGGCGCATACATAAAGTAGTATAGTAAAGTACTAACCTCAGTTCTTGGAATAAAGAACTGAGGGTGGCTCAATGCGCATTGTAATGTTAAGTATTGTACGCTTGTTGGATACCAAAGGCCGAACAGGAAGTAAATGTCCAAAGCATGTAAAAAATGAGAAGTAAGTATTCACACCAAAGTGGCGTAGCTCTTACTATCTTTGTCCAGACTTCAAACACGATGCACGGGGCTGCCCTTCCAACACACCCCCTCAGCCCAAGCGGCATAACCCCATCTCCTTCGAGAACCTTTCATGCTTTTCACGGCTGAGCCCTTTAGTGAGGACATCTGCAACTTGATCCCCAGTGGGAGTGTACGCGAGAGCGATCTCTTCACCTTCAACCTTTTGTCGCAAAAAATGGTGTCGAACTTCAATATGCTTTGTCCGATCATGGAATTCAGGGTTACAGGCGATGGCGATGGCGGACTGATTGTCCATGTGGAGAGGAGTTGCCGAGTGGGAAGGGAGACCAAGCTCTGTGAGTAGCTGTCTGAGCCAAACACATTCCTTCACCGTGTGTGCTGCAGCAATGTATTCAGCTTCAGTGCTGGACAGTGCGACGGAGGGTTGCTTTTTTGAACTCCAACTGACTGCTGCTCCCAACAGCATGAATACAAACCCAGAAGTAGATTTTCAGTTGTTCACGTCGCTTGCCCAGTCAGTGTCCATGTAGCCAGTGAGAGTTGAACCATTTGTGTTACGCTCCTGCGGGCGCAAGGGCCAGACGTTGGCGGTTTTGGAATCCGGGTGCGCGTTAAGCAGCACTAGAAGGTCTTTAGTCGAATGGGGGCTGGTCTCCCTACTCAGCGAGCACTTGCAAAGCAAGGCTAGATCGATAGGCAAGTAAATGCGGTCTGTGCAAGGGTCTAAGTTGACGATGAAGTGATCCCCCTCCTTGGAAGGTCCTTGCCAGTAATTCTAGAGTCGAAGTCGGTCCAGTGGCCTTCCCACTTTGTATGCCAATGACCAGAAAGTCGCAAGATTGATTCTAAGTCAGGCTTAAGGCCCAACTGTGAGTTATACAAGTTTATATACATGTTGCAGTCCGTCTAGGACGCTTGGTGAGTCAGGTAAGTAAGAATAGTAGCAAATGGCCTTAAGGGCTCTTGGGCCGAGTCAGAGTAGTAAGCGAAGAGACAATAACAAGTATCAGGACCGAAGGCAGTAACAATGGAATGAGTCACGATAGCTAAGCGAAGGTAAAATGATGGTAGCTAGCGGGGAAGTTTTATGGAAGAGTAGGTAGGTAGTCCGAGGGCGTAAGAAGTAGCAAGTGAGATAGGAGCAAAGAAAGGGAAAAGGACGGGTAGTGGTAAGTCCGAGGGGCAGATCGTAACATCACGCCCTTCCTAAGGAGCTCACTTACACGAGAGCTAGTCTTCTTCCATCGTGGTGGAGGACGTGCCAGTGTCCTGGGCCCACATGTGGGGGAAGGCATCCAGCGGGGTGCCAAGACGTTTGGCGAGGCGTCCCATGGCAGGGGCTGGGCATTGGAGTCCATGGAAAGTGAGCCAGCTGGGAACTGAACACCTGTTCTCATGGCATTGAACGTGGGGGGTAGGGCATTGGAGCGAATCATGGCCGGAGCTCTGGCAGTAGCAGCAGGTTCCTGCTGAGGGGCAGTCCTTGCCAAGGTGGTGGGACTGGGACTGCATGCATTCGAAGCAGAATACGGGCTCCAGCGTTTTGGGGCGGTGGTAAGGGGCGAAGCGAGTTTGAGAGGAGGGTGTGGGCGTCTTTCGTTTGGTGTCTGGTGGGCCTTGGCTGGCCTTGAGAGTTGGGACATGCCCAACGCGGTAGGGCTTTTCGCCTTCAGGTTTGACCGCGTAGACCTGGTTGAAGACCCGAGTGCAGGCCTTGGCGTGGATCAGGTGGCGCTCCACTCCAACTAAAGCCTCTGTATTCTCAAGTAACGCTTCCTCGGCAGCTTGGAGGCGGCGGAGCAGTGTAGCGTGGCGTGCTTTGCGCGACCTATAACGCACCAGGTCTGCGGTGAGGCCCGGGTCGGCGATGTTGTGGACTGCTCGGTCTACGAAGTCCCTCAGGCTGGACTCGGGGTGGAAGACGTTGAGGTGGTCATCTCTGATCTGCTTGTCATTGTCAAAGTTTGGGTGGAGTTGGGGGCGAGCATGGAGGGCAAGGCGGTAAATGGGGCCGTTTTTGTGGTTAGTACCCTCCACATATGTTTCTTCCCCATCAAAGACGTAGCGGATGTAATTGGTGGTGACCTGATCCTCTCCGTCATCGATAATGACCGGATAGTGGTCGGTTTGCCCGAAGCTGTACTCGATCCAGTTGCCACCTGGATGTTCTGGGTGGTTGGTATGCTCCTCTTCCTCGTTCTCGCTCGAGTCGGGGATTGATATGGCTGAGGGGGAGTTTGCCGCGATGATTTCGCCTTCTTCGGGCAAGAAGGGTGCGATGTCGACCATGGTGGCTGTGGATAGTCTTTTAAGGAACGTGTAGAGCCCTTTTCTAGCTTCCCCCACCGTGAGGAAGTCGCCTAGATCTGTAGGGGTCTCAGGGAGTCGAGCGAGTTTTCTGATTGGGGGAGCAGCAGTGGAGTAACCTCTATGGGTGGAGAAGGACTGGGGGTACGCTCCATGCGCTTCCGAGTACGCTTTCATCCCTTGGGCCCAGCGCCATAGTTGCTGCAGTTCGATCTGGTTGACAAGCCCAGCACCAAGCCCAGCAGCAGCAGCAAGAGCAGAGCTAGTAGTAGGAGGGCTTCTCGGTTGATTATCAGGATGGGGGCCGGACTCCCTACTCGGCGGAACCTGGGGGCCTCCGGTGGAGGTCCTGTTATCGTCATGTGGGTTGCTTGAGGTGGTATTGGGGTCGGTAGGACTCGGAGGTGGTATGGGGGTGGTCGGGATGTATTCTTGCGAGGGGGCATCGCTTTGGGCCATGTGGTGGTTCTTAGTGGTTGTGGTAGGGGCAGTAGTTGACACGACAGTAGTAGAAATGGATACCGCTGTGTTCTTTCTCAGAGCGGTGGACGAAGATGTTGCAGTTGGGGTATTTGCGGACTGCTTCTCCCGAGAGGACTTGGGCAAAGGTGGCTGGTCCCTTGAGGGTTTGATAGCTGTAATCGAAGAGGTTGTTGCGTGCCAGGGTGGGTCGAGGTGACTTGAACGGATGGCCATTTTACGAATATTCCTCTGGGTCCTTATACTCCTGTGAGGCTGGCGCTCCGCGGTCTTTTGTTCATAGTCGGTTATCAAGTCCTCGGCATGTAGGTCTTCCTTGGCAACCCATTGATCATGTGCTGGTGAATATCCTTTCCATCTGACGAGATATTGCAGCTTCTTTCCTCGGCCGTGGGCTCGCTTGCCAAGGATTTGTTCCACTTCCCACTCTTCTTGTCCTTCTATCTCCTCGGGTGGTGGCTCTATAAAGTTCTGTCCGTGCTCCTCGGTCTCCAAGAATGGGGTGAGTAATGAGGCATGGAAGACGTCGTGGATTTGCCAGGTTTCAGGGAGGTGGAGCTTGTATGCCACGGACGAAATTTTAGCGGCTACCTCGAAGGGTCCGTACCGCTTTGGGGATAACTTTGCACTATCGTAAGGTCGCTTGATGTTTGTCCCTTCCAACCAGACTTTCTGCCCTTCTTCGTAGCCTTTAAACTTTGTTTCCTTGACGAGTCCTTTCTGCGCTTTGCTTATGGCCTCTTGGGCGGCAGTTCGGACTTCCTTAATATGTTTCAGCCTTGTATCGATGTCGGGGATGTCGGTCCTTGTTGTCGGTTGGTGTGCTTGAGGGGTGTAGCCGATAATGAGGTCGTAAGGTGTTTTCTTTGTCGTGGAGTGTGGCCAGGAGTTCCTTGTGTATTGAGCAAGTGGTAGCCAATTTGCCCATTGATTTTGTTGGCTTGCGCAGTAGAGGCGAAGGTATTGTTCCAGGGATTGGTTTGTGCGTTCACTTTGCCCATCGGTTTGAGGGTGGTAGGCCGTGGAGATGTTCTGTTTGATCCCTAATAGCCGGCAGAGTTCTTTACCGAAGTTTGAGGTGAACCGCGGATCTCTGTCGGATATTACCTTGGTGGGTATCCCATAATGGGGGAACACCTGCGTAGCGTAGAGCTTCGCCACTCCTGCAGAGTCAATTGCTTCGTTACAGGGGATGAAAATTGACGCCTTGGAGCAATCATGGTCAGTGATGGTCAAGATTGTGTCATACCCTTGGGATTCTGGCAGTTTTACGATGAAGTCAAGGGCGATGACTTGGAATGGGAGTGCTTGGGGGTCTGTCGTGATTGGGAAGATTGCTGGTTTGTTGGGGTGCGTGTTGATCTTTGACATTTGGCAGTTTGCGCATCCTTTGATGTAGGCTGTGACGAACTCCTTCATTCTTGGCCACCAGTAGAAGGTCGAGAGCATCTCCAAAGTTTTGGAAATTCCAGGGTGCCCTGCGGTTGGTGAGTCGTGAAATAGTTTTGTCACCCCCCTCTTAAGATCGTTGTTTCCCACAACAACGAGTGCACCAGCTCTGGTCCAGATGTCTCCGTACTTTTCCAGCTTGTGGGTGGCTCTCCATCGTCGTATGGTTGCGTGGTCGATAGTCTGTGCTTCCATTATCAGTTTATCCAGGTCGAAAGCTGACCATTCTGCTCCATCTTCCAGTTGGACACTTCGTGCCTTCATGGGTTTTGTGTCTCCTTCGTCATCGCTTCCTACCAGTGTGTCATCTGAGTCGTAATCTTCCGCCTTTGTTCGCGTTGCTTGGTACGTGGTAGTTGGGGCTGCTGGGGAGGCGAAAAGGTGGTCAGGAAGGACAATTACCAGTTCGTTGTCCTCCTCTGGGACTAGGTCTGGTCGTCTGGATAGTGCGTCCGCTCTGTTTACCGCTCCTGGCTTGTATACTAACTGTATATGGTAGTCAGCCAGTTCTGCGACGTACCCATTGACTCTTGGCCCCAACTTGTGCGGTTCGCGATAGTACTGTAGGTTTGCGTGATCGGTGATTACCAGGACTGGGTAGGTGGAGTTTCGTAGGAGGTGTTTCCAGCACCTTAGTCCTCTGATGACTGCCAGTAGTTCCCTATCATAGATAGGGTAGTTCTGTTCCGTTTTACTGAAGGTTTGGGAGTGGAATCCAATGGGGCGAAGCAGGGGGTTTCCCCTGCGTCCCTCGTTCTTTGTCTGCTTGGTAGAGGATTGCTCCTGTTGCGAATGAGAGGCGTCGACGTATAAGATGAATTGCTGGTCCGGGTCTGGGGGAATTAGCACCGGTTCGGATGTTACCAAACCTATGAGGCGTGTTACTGCTTGGTACAGGCTGTATTCCATGCGAATTCTTTCCCTTTTTGCAGTAAGTCTGTAAGTGGTTTAGCAATGTTGGCAAAATTTGGGATCCAAGGACGATGGTAGCCTAGAAGTCCCAGTGTGCTTCGCACTTCCTTGACATTCCAGAGTGTCGTTGGCCAGTCAGTTATACCTGCGATTTTTGCTGGGTCAATCATGAGCTCCCCATCCTTTACCCTTATGCCTAAGTAGTCAATTTCTGTTTGGTTGAATTCGCACTTGGCCGGCTTGAGGTACAGGGAGTGTTGTTCCAGGATGTCGAAGTAAAGGTGACAGATTTCTTCGTGTAGTGCTTCTTCCCCTTTTCCAGTCATGACAATGCAATCGTCCATGTAGTGTCTGAATTTTCCGGGGTATTTAGCATATAATGGTCGCAAAACATCATTACCCATTCTGGTGAAGGTGGCTGGAGCGTTGCATAGTCCAAATGGCATTACGATCCATTCATATAGTCCTCTGCTTGTCTTGAATCCGGTTTTATAGGTGTCTTCTGTCCTGATGCGAATGTTGTTGTATCCCGCTCTGATATCGAACTTACTGAACAGAGTTTTGCCCCTCAGGTCTTCCAAAATTGATTGGATGCTGGGGAGGGGTGTGACGTCCATTACCGTGTATTCATTGAGTTTCCTGTAGTCATGTACGATACGATGAGTGCCATCCTTCTTTTTTACCGTAAATGTGGGAGATCCATAGCGAGATGAGGACGCTACGATGTAACCTTTGTCCAGGTTGTCATCGAGGTACTCGTCTAGGACTTTTTGTTCGTCTTTTGACAGTGGGTACACCTTACTGTTAATTACCTCGGGTGCGTTGTCTTTTAGGTTAATCTCGTGGTCCCAGGATCGGTGTGGTGGTAGTTGCCTTGCCTCCTTTTCTGAGAATACTTTCCAGTGTCGTCTGTATGCCGTAGGGATTGTTGCCTCCGTGTTTACCTTGCTCGCATCATAGGCTTTTTCGGCCATCTGTTGGGCGAGTGTCGTTTTGTTAAGTTCCATGGGTTCAGGGGTTACCTTCCTGATCGTCATGATTAGTTCGTCCCCTTCCTCCAGTTGAGCGATCGCTTCTTGTTGAATGTGTCGGATATATTCCTTTTGTGTCATGTTACCTTTGACCAGAGTTTCTACTCGTACTCTTGGTCCTTTTATTTCTGCTTCTGGCCAGTTAATTTCTGGGTTGAACTTGGCGAGCCAAGGGTACCCAAAGATAAACCTGTCTTTTCCGAGGTTAGTAACATAGAAGCGAACTCTTTCCTTTGTATCTCCTCTGGAGACCATTAGGTCGCAGTAGTTGGTAACGCTTCCTGCCTTATTTTCGGTGCCGTCAATGTTTCTTACCGGCCTTGCTTGTTCGAGTTTCTTGGTTCCTAGTCGTAGCCTTGCTACTGTTTTATAATCGATAAAATTTTCTGTTGCTCCGCTGTCAATAAGAGCAATCTCTTCTGCCTTGCCTTTGAACGAGTATAAATCGAACACTAATTTGACTGAGTCGTGTCTGGTTATGTACATCTTTCTCAAGCGTAGGGCCCTAACTATGGCAGTTAGTTTCGGGCCGGTTAAAAATCCTGCGCACCATCTGCTATGGCCATGCGCTTCTCCTCGTCCATGCCCTGCAGTATTCCCCATAGTTCTTTTGGATCCATGTTGCTAATGGAGTCTTTGAGGGACGGCTGTTCTTGTTCTTTGGGAGGTTCTTCTGCCTTTGCTGCTCTGATCGTTGTTCCTCCTCCTCCTTGCCTTTTTTGAGGGCAGAAGCGGCTGATGTGGCCGGGCTGTCTGCAGCGGAAGCACGCGCCTTTCTTGCTCAGTTCGGCGCGTTCTTGCTCGGAGAGGGGTGTAAATATACGCCCTGCGTCTACATCCATTGGGACTACTTGGTTGTTGCCTTTGCTTTGATAGCTGGTTTGTGGGCGGCCGTTCTGGCTTCTCTGCTGAGGTGGGACATAGTTCCGAAGGCCCAGCATAGTTGCCCACTTCTTCTGTGCTTCTGTGCGGTTGTTATTCGTCTTCTGGGTTAGGCCAGCGTTTTTGAGCTCTTTATACACTGTCTGGCGCTCCCTAGCCTTCTTTTTCCACTCCTCCAAGGTGGCTGGAGCTGGGGAGCAGTGGGTGATGACCTGGTGGAGTAACTTGGGTTGTAGCCCGTCTTTAAACTTGGCTATAGCCCCTATGTCATCTCTTCGGTACCCTGCGGTTTCTCTGAGTCTTTCGAACTCGGCAGTGTACGTGTCAAGGTCATCTCCAGTCATTCTGAGCTCCTGGAACTTTTGGAGGGCGGTGAGACGGGCATCGGTGTCGGTAAAGGCTGTCCTGAAGTCTGCCTCAAAGTCATCCCACAGGGAGTTGTCCTCCATTTTACGTGTTCCCGTCCTGACTGCCTCATGGAGCCATATCCTTTTACTTTTGGCCCATGCGTCGACTTTTGGGCCAGTGATATAGGAGAGGCAGAGTGCTGTTTTGGTGAAGGGAACCTGGAAGATCCTTTTGTCCCAGTTGATAAGTTCGTAGCCCAGGAATCTATCGAGAAATTCTTCTGACTTGTCCCTATCTCCATTGAAGATCGGGGGTGCCAGTCCTACTGGGGCTCCGTTCCCAGGGTTTGTCTGTCCCATCGGTTGTGGGGGTGGTTCTACGATTGTGGTGTTGATTTGTTCTTCTTGTTGAGTCTCCATGTCGGTTACTGACTGTTCTTCTTGTTGATAACTGGGTTGGTACGTTTTAATCTTTCCTTCTTCAGCTTCCTTGTCAGTTTCTCTCCACCAACCTAGTCCGTTTGACCCTGGGGATAGTTGGTATTTCTTTCTGGTGTACCAGTTGGGGTCTTCGTCGTCTCCTTCTTCAAGGACAAACCAACGATCTCCTGTTTGAGTTACCCCTTCTTTATCGGTGTGTCTGAAGTTGTAGAATTCAACAGCTCTTTCTACGTTCTTGCTTTTGGCGTAGTAGCCTTTGTGGCCTGGATTTGGGACCCAATATGCTTTCCCTTTTACGTGGGCTGGTAGGTCGTCTCTGGTTCTTCTTTGTACTGCGACTGGGGTGTCTGGGTTTTCTGGTAGATATAGTTCTAGTGCGGCCAGCTTGTCTGTGGGGTTAAAGCCTGACTTATGTTACGCTCCTGCGGGCGCAAGGGCCAGACGTTGGCGGTTTGGAATCCGGGTGCGCGTTAAGCAGCACTAGAAGGTCTTTAGTCGAATGGGGGCTGGTCTCCCTACTCAGCGAGCACTTGCAAAGCAAGGCTGGGTCGATGGGCAAGTAAATGCGGTCTGTGCAAGGGTCTAAGTTGACGATGAAGTGATCCCCCTCCTCGGAAGGTCCTTGCCAGTGATTCTAGAGTCGAAGTCGGTCCAGTGGCCTTCCCACTTTGTATGCCAATGACCAGAAAGTCGCAAGATTGATTCTAAGTCAGGCTTAAGGCCCAACTGTGAGTTATACCAGTTTATATACATGTTGCAGTCCGTTTAGGACGCTTGGTGAGTCAGGTAAGTAAGAATAGTAGCGAATGGCCTTAAGGGCTCTTGGGCCGAGTCAGAGTAGTAAGTGAAGAGACAATAACAAGTATCAGAATCGAAGGCAGTAACGATGGAGCGAGTCACGATAGCTAAGCGAAGGTAAAGTGATGGTAGCTAGCGGGAAAGTTTTATGGAAGAGTAGGTAGGTTAGTCCGAGGGCGTAAGAAGTAGCAAGTGAGGTAGGAGCGAAGAAAGGAAAAAGGACGGGTAGTGGTAAGTCCGAGGGGCAGATCGTAACACCTTTCTCTTTCTCCTCTCCTCTCCTTGCGTGATCTTGCCTGCCTGTCTTGCCACTCCTCTGCCTCTTACGCCCTTCAATCTTCGACTTCGAATGTTTTACCGCGCCACCATGCCGACTCATGTTCGCCTCGCCTCTCCTCCCTCCTCTCCTCTCTTTGCACAATCTCGTCTGCTTCTCTCGTCGCCTCTCCGCCTCTCTTGCCTTCCGACCTCCGATTTCGAACATTTTACCATGCCACCATGCCAACTTATGTTCACCTCGCTCCCCTTTTTCCTCCTCTCCCCCCCCTCTCGTGTGATCTCATTGCCCCTCTCCGCCCACCTCTCAGTCTCCTTTGCCTTCC
The DNA here is from genome assembly GCA_022376545.1 of Russula dissimulans. Classification (NCBI taxonomy): domain Eukaryota; kingdom Fungi; phylum Basidiomycota; class Agaricomycetes; order Russulales; family Russulaceae; genus Russula; species Russula dissimulans. Next base: position 828 of record WTXJ01000027.1, on the reverse strand, counting down.
AACCCTCGACTTCGAATGCCTTACCGCACCACCATGCCAACTCACGTTCGTCTCATCCCCCTGCTCCCTTTTCTCTCCTTCTCGCGCGATCTCATCACCCCCTTTTTGCCTACTTCGCTATCTCTGCCGCCTTTCAGCCTTCAACTTCGGATGCCTCACTGTGCTGCCGTGCTGACTCGTGTACGTCTCGACGCCCTTCTCCCCCCTTTCTTTTAAGGACACCTTCTTGCTCTTGTCTGCTCTCGGACTCAATCGGACAACTCTCTCACCTTAGACAACAACACGGATCTCTCAATCTGTGTATCAACACACCTCATCTTGACATCAACCAACATCTCTATCTATCCCCTTGGAACCCTACTCAGCCGAATGAACTCTCTGCGCGTCGACATGAAGCCTCGCGCTAACAGTAAGGTAGAAAAAGCTAATGGGAGAGAGGAGAAAGCAGGCATACAAATGATTAATATTTTACTCACTCTGCTGAAGATGCCATCTGCCAGCTCCTTTCATTCCATCTGTTGAACTCATGTCTCCCTCCTTTCAAGAATCTGATGATGAGATGAATGGTGAAATAGGGCCATCCAAAGGTACCACTCAACAAGATTGATCACTATTTGGGGCCTATATGCGTCAGCAAATACACATCCCAACTAAGGTACACGGAGCTGAGTAGATAAGGTAAGGGATGAGAGATGAAGATGAGAGTTGAAGTTTCAAATGCTAGTTGGCATGGTGGTGGCTTGGTAAAGGGTTCAAAGTTGGATGGCAGGAGGCAAGAGGGAGATCAATTTCAAATGCGAGTTGGCATAGCAGCACGGTAAGGCATTC